>JAQNCA010000006.1:3579591-3617765 GCA_029783725.1 Acanthurus tractus
GAACAAAAAAAAAAAAAAAAAAAAATGAAACCAAAAAGAAACACAGAGGTGCATTTTTTGAGAAAAGCAGACCAGACAAAGTAGACAATGAAAAGCCAGTGAAGAGCAATTTAAAAGTGACAACCAGTGAGCAGCAACACACGGCAGCGAGAACAAGTGGAAGTGAAAAGGTTAAACCATCTGTAAATACCACTCTGGGTAGAAAGCAAGAAGAAGAAACAAAGTGTTAGCCTGACTTTGCTGGGTGGCTCGCTACCACTCACCACAGGCAACACTTTGACTTAGATCTACATTCTCAGACACCTGCACGAAAATGCAGTCAGAGACTAAGAATAGATGGTTAAGATTTTCTTCATAGCAGCACAGTGAACAAGAACCTATAAAAATAAATGGCATACAGAATATTTAAAGTATACTTCAATTAAGGCAACTTGATATCCAGTCAGATCTGGTGAAGTTTTCTTTGCGCTTTTCTTTTTGCTTTTGTGTTTTTACTCAACCTCACCTCATCCGTTTAACTTTTTGAAGCTTTAATTTTTTCCCCCCAGCAATTACAATCAAAAACTTATTTGCTTACATATCTTAAATATACAGTCCAGGATGGTAAAACAAACTACATAATGAATATTTTTAGGTCTGGATTCTGCAACACTTATGCTGCTATTTTCACTTACCACTTTGACATGAACAGGGATGATATCATGAGTAAAACATTACCATTTACATCGATAGTAAAAGGATGTCCAAATGCACCAATTTTCAACAGTAACATAAGACACTTAAAAGCACAACTCACAGTTTGAATTTTGACAGAACAAATTGTTGTCATCTGGTTTGAAATCTTTAGGCAGCAGCTAAAATACTGACTGCTTCACCCACCTATCTTCTCCATGGAGGCGGCTGTGGACAAGAAGCCCTGCTGCAGTAGCTGCTGCCGGGTCTCCTCGTCCTCCACCTGGATCTCAGACACCATGTTGCATGGCACAAAGCCCAGACGACCACCCGACTCCCCTCGGTAGAACCCGTCTGGGTCTTTATCTCCGTAAACCTAGAGTGTAAAAATGTATCTAACTCATAAGAGGACCTTTGAATACTTTTAATGCCACTCAACTGTACGCTCACTGAACCTTGCTGCATTTTATCTGTAAATGTGAGTACATCAGAGATGCTTTGAACGAAAAACATGCATAACTGCCAGTATTCCAGTCGAGTCTGAGCAGTGTGAGGACATACTTTGATGATCTGTCCTTCAGAGAAGGGCAGCTCCTCCTCAGCAGCATCAGGATTGGGTGACATGGTGGCAGGATCGTAAGGGAAGAGGGCCACAAAGATGCGTATGTCGCTGTCTCCTTTCATCTTTGATGAATCAACACCACCTGTAGACACACACACACTCCATTTGCTACCCAGGAGCATTTGGCTGAAGGTTGACATAGGAAAAGTGTTCTTGGGTGACTAATTTACATGCATCGTTAACTGACATACCTCTGTATTGATACTGCAGCAGTGTTGTCAGGATAACTATTGTTGCTTTCACTTAATATCAACATAGGAGGATTTTCAATAATGTAATTATCAGTAATGTGAATACAATGACTAAGGAGGTAAAGGCAAAGATTAGTTACCTCTTAAAAGCATTTTCATGGTTTTAAGAAGTTTGATCTGTTTTTTAAAACAAATAATTATAGCAAAAATTTTATCATATTCTTGCATCATCTCAATTAAGCTTCATTTTTTGTGCAATTATCTATCTCCTTCAGTTCTTTTGCTTTTAAACTTTGCATCGTTTTTTTTTTAAATGTCACTGCTTTTAAACTACATATATGTTGCACACTAGCCATGCATAGCTTGCAGTGAGTTCTGCAAATAACACAGCCAGCTCGCCCCTCCCCCAACACCCACCAACTGCAGTGCTTCTGTGAACAGTGCACTCTGAGCACAGGCAAGGCCTTAAAAGAGGTAATCAAGCTAAACCACTGATCCTAAGCTGTGTGAGCCGTTTGACAAACCTGCACTCGTTCATGATCTGCAGCAAGCAAGTAACACAGGAAACAGTGTTTGACCCACTCTCTAATCTAAACCTGAGAGCATTTACTGACAACACAAAAAAATACATACTGAAATAATCAAGGGTGCAATATCTCAGATCATACAAAGAAGCCTTTTAATCAAGCTTGCGGAACCGTCTGCAGCATAACAGAGATGCTGTTTGACCACACTGTGGCTAAAAGCATTACAACTGTAGCCCATCTGACAGCGAGCGACAAATTTGAAGAGCTGTAGTGAGACTTTAAGCTGAAGCCAAGAGACGTGTTCTCTATCTCATTAGGGAGAATCAGCCAATCTGTGGCAAGAGTCACGGGTAGACAACTCGCACACTTTCACATCCTCACTGATGTTCTAGGAGATAGGACAGAACTTCTCACTGCTCCCTTCCTCTATAACGTGTTTACTTGAGCATTTGTGTGCATGTGTGTGCGTGTAGTCAACTGTGCACCCACGCATATACCAGAAAGGTCAGCTTTACTGAATGAGTATGCAGTCTGTGACATCGCAAGAGAGTGAGAGAAGATGTGAGGGAGGGGGAGGAAGAAAGGGGCTCATACATCCACCGTGCAGGCCGTGTCTCTGCTAGCTAACGGAGGTTACTATTTTAATGTCTGTCACTTCCTCCTGTCATGACAAGCCACTTTGGTTTAAGCTGGTTCTCAGCTTAGCAGGCTCTCCCCCTCTCTCTCTCTCTCTCTCTCTCTCTCTCTCTCTCTCTCTCTCTCCTCTTCGCTGCAGCCACAGCCCCTCCTCCACCCTGCCCCCTCCCTTCACACACAAGGTGCTAATCTGACTACCATCATGTGAGAGCGGGAGACTCGTCTACTGTAAGAACAGGTGTGTTAGCCTCGTATCTTACATACACAAAAGTGCATGTTTAAGTTAAAAGAGAGGAAGAAAAAAGAGACAGAAGCAACAGGAAGACAAAAGAGGAAAGAGTCTCTGACCTTTGAGTTGCCTGGCCTGCAGGCATGCTGGTTTAGAGGACAGCTCAGCCTGGGCTCCCCACGATGGACCTGCCTCAACTGGAGGGATTTGGCTGGATTCCTGCTCAACATACAAGAAGAGAAACAAGACAATAAGAAAATGTGTAGTAAAAAAAACAACAACAGAATTTCCACAAGGGAGGAGAGAACACCAAATGAACAGCAAATGCCATTTTTTAAAATAATCTTCAATAATTTATGCTTCATCTAATGATAATCTATTTGAATTGTGGTTTTGTGTCAGTCGACATGGAAACCCCCTCAAACACAAACACAAACAAAGCCAAGAGTTTCCAACACTTTACTGCTCCAGCATACACATGTTGCATTTTCACATTGTGGTGGTGTTAGCAGACACAGACCGAAGCACATCTACTGTCAGCTAATGCAGGACAAGGCAGTTCTGACTGGTTTAGGGTAAGTGCTGAGAGGTTTCCAAGGTGCAGTGAAACAGAGGGAGAACAGATTCAGCTACGCTTTGGCCGACACAAGATCTAATAAAGATTAGAAGTCTGAAGCCACAGGGTGAAGATGCACTGGTTGAACGTCTTTGCAACCACTCTTTGGCCTTATCTTAGTGACTTAACTAGCACAGCATCGCTAAATCATTTACTGCATCTTGCTGGTTTTTATACAAGATGTAAAAATACAAAAATATGCCACAGATCTTCCTCCCTGACCTCCCTCTGTGCACTGAATGACGACGATGGAAATCCTAGTTGTCTACTAAGCGGTGGGGTTAGTCGATATCCACTAAAGGACTCAGAGGGTTAGATCCACACTGCTACAGGGAACGGGAGGGGGCCGGGAAAACACACCCACTGCATCTGGTCTGCAGCAACATTTACCAGCAGATCAGCCTTCAGCCCTCGCCGGTGTGGAGGCCTGCCGTGCTCCACTTGAGCCCCCTCCACCCACCACTCAGAGCTCATCTGCTCCACCACCACCTCCCCGGGACTGAAATCCACAGGTTCCTCATTGTCGTCCGTGCCATACTCCACGTCGATCTCCATCCCGCGACTGATGGGTGACCTCACAGTCCGTACTGTTTTGCTGACTGGGTAGGGTCTTGGCGGGGTAAGACCATAGCCAGGGTTGGCTGCCGCAGCGACAGCCATTTGACTCCTGAGCATGGCCTCCCTCCTAAGGCGGTCCCCTAGCCCCTTGAGCAGTACTCTCTCTTTACTGTTGGGGGTCGGCTGGGGAGGACAGCGGGTTGAGACCCGCCTGCTGGTGGGACCCTCATATAAACTCATGTCATCTTCTTCAGGGTAACTGATGGTGTCAACTGTGTCTGCGTAGTGCACCCTGTGCTGTGTCTTAGGCTTGACCTGGGGTCCGTGCCTGAGTAAAGGCTCTTTGGTCAGGGACCTGGGATCCCTATTGAAGTGGTGATGGTGAGGGGGAACCTGTGGGTGTGGATTGGAGTGATGCGGGTGATGCAGGGGGGCATGGTGGAAGTGTTCTGAGTCTCTGGGGTGAATGTGGCCGGCCCTGGACCGAGGCTGAATGTGGTGAGCTATCAGCTCCTCTTGACTGCTATCTTCCTCTTCTGTCACCTCAGGGATGCTGAACAGCTGCGTGTGGTGGCCGATCTGAGGGGGCAACTTAAGGATCTTCTCAAGAACCTCCTCATCACTGTCTGGAGGCTCCAACTTGCATGACTACAAGGGTCACAGGTCAGAGCAAGCAAGAACAGGAGGGTGATGGTGGGATTTCATATTGATCAGTGACAATAAGGGAAGTGGAGGAAAAACAAGGAAAACCCAGTGATGCAAAGGAAAGAGAAAGAAAGAGGAAGAGAAAACAAAAAGAAACTCAATCACCCATGATAAAAGATATGACAGAAGAAGCATGGTAAGAAAATGAGAACTGAACTGTGCACAACAAACTGAAGGAACATAATCTATTTAAAGAGCAAAAAACACTGCAAATGTTGGCGTGTGTAGCTGCAAGATATGTAATGCATGTAATACCTTTACCCTGTTAGCGCTGACAGTGTAGCCTCTGGCCTGTGGTTCTCCAGCATGGTCAGAGTAAAGGTCCTCCTCCTCCTCCTCCAGGATGTCAGACAGATCTGAGCGGCTGTTGTCTGCGTGGTAGTCACTGGGAGGCTCCACATTTCCTCTGTTGTAACTCTGCATGAAAAAAAAAAAAGTTAGATCAATATGTTTTTGCAAATATCGCATTTTGTTATACTCATATGAGAGGAACATCTTCTAAAGATACTGTCGTTCACAAACAAAACTGCAATGAGATTCACCACTTTGTGAAACACATGATTGTATTGAGGATATGACTACATGATCTTTATGACTCTACTGTGAGTAAACACAGATTATTTGCAAATGGCTGCATTTTGTTTATGTTTGTCACAGCGACCAAACTGGTCTGGAATCAGAGTTGTACACAAAGCACAAATTTTTGTAGTGAAGAATAAGTTATTACAATCAGTTGATGTGAGTCATCAAATCAAGGCTGACCTGCTGCGGCCGACAGTACGCTGGCTCTTGGTCCTGTCTTAAGAACTCCTCAATGGACACCAAGCGGGTATTTTCTTGCTCCTCCTCTACCTCTGACTCCAGAGGTGAAGTAGAAGGGGGTCTGAGGAGGTTTTTGTCCTGGGGGTTGAGGAGGTCTGTGATTGGGGCTTTGGGCGGGGAGGGGATGCGCTCAGGGGTCCCGAGCTTGGCACTGGGGTCCTCGATGAACTCTGTGATGGATGGGAAAGGTCGTATTGTTCCAGGGCTGTCCGTGTCTCTGCGCTGCTCCAACACTGCCGCTGCTGCCATTACTGGTGATGGTGGTGCAGGTGCAGGTGCTGCTACTGGGGATGGTTGAGGTACTGAGGTTGTGGGGGAGGTGACATTAACCTGAAGATGAGAAGGACAGTCAATACATGGTTCAATTAGCCTTATCATTCCAGAAAAGGACTTTTAAAAGGTTGACAATGTGGGCTGTGAATGTTGCCTTAGAGTGAACCCCTTGTTCTTTTAGCCTATAACTGATCATGTTGTGGCAAATTGCTGCTATTAGAAAATATGCCAAGTTAGCTGTTAGCAGCTGCTGTTCGCAGGTCACTGAAGAAACATTCAAAAATACAGATTCTCTTGTAGGTTCTGAAGTTATAAGACACATTTTCTAATATCCGAGCAGACTGGTAGCAGTGTATTTGCAATGGAAAATATCTGTCACATCAACAGAGGGTGTAATTTACACTCAACCTAAACATTTGATTTGGCTGAGTTATAATTCAGAGAAGTCAGAATTTTGTCACAAATTGTAGTGATCAGACACTGAAGGTTTTTAAGTACATTTATGAGCTGGGAGTCACAGCCAGCTTCAACTGCAGATGAGTGAATCAAATCAATACAAAAACTAGCTTCCTGTTGTTTTTAAAACACCTGCATGAAACAGTTTCTTTCATCTCATGAGGAGTCTTTCCTTCCACCCTAACAAACTTTTTGGCACCACTGATGGGGCACAACTCACGGTTAGAAAACCTCTAATCCAAAAATTCTGGCTTATACTGCGTAGAAGGATGGCAGAATGAGGATTACCACTGGAGTAATGGTGGAGGCAGCTGGCAGTGTGGCCTCACACACAGCCAAGGCAGCACCAGAGGAAGAGTTGGCCCAGGCCTTCACATATGAGGCAGATGAGAGAACACTTTCTGAGTGGAAGGCGTGAGGAGGGTTGGCAGCAACCTCCACTGTGAGGCCAGCGATGTGTGTTTCTGGTGGCAAAGAGCTGGGCAGCATGGAGACTTTGGCAACAGAGTTCCCGTAGGACGGCGGTGAGGGCAGGTTACTGGAGCATGCTGGGATGCAGGGAAGGGGTGGCACAACTGGGGAGGTGATAGCCGGACCCGCCATGATGGCAGCCAGCTTGGAGGGCACATTGACTGGAAAAGAGTCACAGGACTCTCCGTGGGCAGACATGGTGCGGACAGTGAGCTCCTGAGCTGCCTGCAGGGACTGGATCTGTGAGGGGCCCAGCAGGGCACTGCCCGCTGTAGGGGAAGACACCTCCAGCACCTTAGATAGAAGAACAACAGACAGGTTTTTAAAATTCATACATCACATTTTTAAACTGCACAAAAAGCTCACAAAAAGCCATTGAAAGATGGATAAGTGCTGAAATTGAACTCCAGCACATTTCTCTGTTATGGGAAATTTCTTGCGAAGTTCTTGCCTTTTTCTTGTCAGCATATATAGTGTAACCGGTGACACGGACTCCATTAGAGGTGCCTGCAGCATCTATAGTGACTGGCAGCCAGCTTATTAGGGCAATCCCTGGGGAGGGTCCTTGCTCCAGCTGTACATCCAGTGGAGCATCTGGGGGACCTGAAGGATTGAAACATATACTATAAGTCAGTGAAAAGAACAAGATAAAAATAAAATTCTAATTATATAGGTTAAATATGACTTATCCATATAAAAAAGAGCATGGAATAAGAAATTATTTCATTGCAATGGGCACATTATTCTACTGAGAAAAAAATGCCTTCTAATACTACTTAAGAAATACATAAACCATATACCTGCATTCCCAGGCTGTGGGCATGGAACTTAAGCAAATTTCAATGATCATTTAGAGAAATACAACTCAGAATCCAATATGGCACTCATCACAAATACGCATCTGACAGGCCTAAGGTTTATTCATGAAAAAATATATTGGTAACTGCAGGAAGTTGAAACTGAATATGATAAAAAAAAAAATCATGTCATCAAATGATGTTTGGGATTTAAAATTCAGGGAAAAACCTTATGTTGAGCTTCAGAATTTACATAGAATTAAAATCTTTGAGCCTCTGCCCCAGGAAGGATATTATGTAACAAAAGGGCAGAGTGCACTTCTGGATAATAAAAAACAACTTGCCACAATAAAAGAGCTCTACTTCTCTCTGACTCATTTCATCTGTTCTTGATCAGGGGGTGCAGCAGAGGAATACATCTGTCATGATAAATCAAGTCACTCATTCTGCTTCCCTTTGACGCAACACATTCTGTGTTAAGTTTCTGTGCTTATTTTACAAAGAAGAGGCAAGTTAGAGCAGCTCACAAATGCAGCTCTCATGAATAAACTGAAGTCCTTGTCTGGGGGTCACAGAATCACCACGACTGAATAGAAGACCTCTTAATTTGGACTTACATTGGGTTAACTGTTAGCAGCTCTGCTGACTGTGTTTTTCTAATTGGAGAACTGCTACATAACAGATCAGCAATGGTATGTGAAAAGCTGAAAAACTCCAGCAGTGGACTGTGGGAATATTTTAGGCAATAGAAGAGGTTGCCTCAACAGTTCCTGATGCGGTACATACTAGCATTGGTACGGCCTATAAAATGTCAGTCATTCTCACTAGAGTCTCATGTTCAAAATCAGAATTTCAATCTTCTGAGGAAATTGATCATCATAAATATTCTAAAAGAGAATCTTAGGTGTCATTCTGATACACAGACACACACATCAGAGCTCACACACAGAAAATCAATGCATTTAGTGAAGACAGTTTAGTTTAGAGACACTGTTTGTCTGTTTGTATTTCTTTTCAGACTGAAAATAGGTAATGTTTTTTGGAAGTACATCAACTTAGTACAGCAACTCCATACTACTGCAAGAGATTCATTTTTTTCATTGCTGGACACATACTTGTGTATCTGTGTTTGATGTTGGCCAAGTCATTTTAATTTGTGACCTAATTATGTTAAATCAGAAATTCTGTACCAATAATGTACTTCCAAACTCCCCAAAATTTGTCCAGGGTGCACAAATATTCATGTACTTCTCCCAACTACTGGAATCCACTGATCCTAAAAAAGTTATACTACCAGGCAACAAATATTTATTTAAAAAGATTCTCAAAAAGATGTCCAAAACCCTTCATCTGGATCAACCTTTTGAGCCTGATGTGTTCTGTACTTACTGTTGTTCAACTTAAATGTTTAATACAATTGAATTTTGCTTGGTGACAAATAGGTCTTATTCATTTATGACCCATAGGCTACATCTAAATGCAGGTAGCATGGAATCTACAGAGAGCATCTGAAATGCCATAAAATACTTATTCCTGACCTGCCATCAGCGTGGTAAAGGTAATTGTTGCGCTTCTGTGTTCTCGCCGCTCCACAGGTAACTCCCATGGCGTGCGGTGTGGCCGTGCCTCCACTTTGACTGTGTACTGCAGGCTGGGCAAGAGGTTATTGAGGCACAGCGAGTAGCAGCCAGCCTTCACCAGCTCACACTCCTCCTCATTCAAGGACACAATGTGCACATAGTTACTGTTACTGGGCAGCCAGGTCAGGTTGGCAGAGGTGGCGGTGATCCTCTCCACGCGCAACTGCGTGGGCGCCACACAAACGTCCCGACCGACCAGCAAGCTGCAGCGCAGCTGGTCTGAGGGGCCCTTCTCCGTCAGGCTTTGCACTGACACACGGTAGGCCTTGAGGTTTATGTCTAGCCGCTCCAGCACCGCTTTGGTCTGGGAACCGAAGGGCACATTGAGCCGCAGCTCCTGGTCCACATACACATTATAGCTCCACACATTGCCCCACCCAGCCGGCACCAACGGAGGGTCCCAGCCGATGATGATGCTCTTGGCAAGCTGCTTGATGAGGGTGAGCTTACGTGGGTAAGGCACAATGTCCACTCCCACCTCCTCCAAATCCAAGTCCAGGCCGTTGGTGAGGGGGGCTGGGACAGCCAAGGCCGATGCTGAATCTGAGGGGGCTGAGGTAGGGCCAGGGGCAGCGGAGGCCTCTGGCCTTTCAGAGGCGCTGACGCCCATGTGGAGGTGATGCTGGTGGCTGGCACTGTGCAGGCTGCTGTCTAGCAGGGAGTTATGGGACATGTCCCCTGTCTCTGGGTGGTGAGTGCTCAAGACGTCGTCGTCCGATACACGTTCCACAAAGTTAGAGGGGACCAGCCCTCTCCGTCCATCCATCAGTTCACCTGTAAGGAGCCACAGCAAAACACTGAGCACCCTTAAAAACAGTAACATGAAATCATAGATGTAACAATTTCTATGTTAGACTTGCCTTCATAGAAGCCATCATCATCCATGTCTCCATACACATAGATGTATTCTCCAGCAGTGAGTGGAAGCTCCACTTCAGGGTTATCATTGGGGCCATCATATGGGTTATAGCTGTAAGAAAAATACGTTTTTGAATTTTATATTGTATTTAGAGGTTTATTACAGTTTATTCAAGTTTTGTCTTAATCTTATACTTGCCTGTATCTTGCAATGAAGACCTGAAGCTTGGCTGCTCCTCTGATGGCTGTGTAAGGTGCCGGGGCGATGTCAATGTCAAGCTCCTCCACTTCACTGGCAGTGTCCACCTGTGAAACGCAAACACCGTGAACACACAGTGACTCGTCCAGAACAGTCAACTAAACTAATAAAAAAAGGATTATTTTTATTTCATCTTTCCAACACAGTAAATCCACATCAGCAGTACAAAATTGTTGTGAATATTAAAATAGCCAAGCATAAGCTTTTAAAGTTTTTTTTCAGTGCAACCTACTCAACATGTCATACATAATTTTTTTTACGTATTTTCGTAGAGGAGATGGCTTTTTTTACTGTTTTATGTTACAGTATTACTGTAAACATAGAGCTAGTTATTAGCTACTATACATGACTGCTCGAGGGAGATAACTGCAAATATTCTTGTTACATGATAAGTTAGTATCAGCTACTTGAATCACCTTTACACTTGACTTGTTGATTGATTTCCATTCATGGCGACTACACTCAATACAATAAGAGAGCTTTTATATGTATAGCTGCCTTAGAGAATGTTTTTAGGGATAATCACTCACAAGTACTACTGTACAACCTTCATAATCCACCATGGCGAGTGGATTATCTCACTAAATATGAGCTTTACGTGCATACAAGTGACTAGATGAAAAGACCACCAACTTGTCTGCCTGCAACACCAGACACTGACTCCTTGGAGACATGGTAAAACAAAAATACTCAATCATCACAGCAGATCAAAGAACTTTTGTTCAGAATGAGCAGAGGGAGCTGTGGCATATTCAGCTGCAGTCTGCGCTCCCATGAGATGACAGAGAGGTTAAGGAGGGGCTTTCTAATCCATTAAATCCATACAATCAATGTGATCATGCATGGCTGTCTTGGTAATCTTGAGGAGCATCCTGCTAGTCTATGTAGAAACAAAAGTAGTAGAGTTGCAGGCAGGAGTTCTGCACAAAGACATGACATTAATGCAAAACGACAGCCAGGGCTTTAAATTAACATAAACCTGTCCATTAAAAGCAGGTAAAGGAAAAAACATTGTGTGTTACACAGTGAAAGTGTAATTTACTTACATACAAAATGTTATCTAATAAGAGCTTTTAGTATAAGCCAGTTGAACTAAAAAATAGTAGCACTAATCACATTTAAAAAAACTGTCTGTGCTTTGTATTAAAAATTATGAATGCATTGCAGTGAATTAAAAAATCTAACATATTTCTGGCAGAAAATTACTCTTTTAAATGAGTATTACTGGAAAGACAGTATTTGCTCTGAATGAATAAAAAACACACAAAAAAGGTAACTATAATTCTTCACTGTTGTTTGGTCTGCTTTTTCAATCTCTGGACAGCAAATGAAAACATTATTGACTAATTATGACAAATTCACATCACATTGATGTCAATGTGTGCTGCTCCTGATAAAAAATTAGCAAAGTATTATTTCTGAAAAAGGCAACAAGTGACGCCTTGTGCCTCCTCCAGGCTGGTACCTCATGTGTTGGGCTTGATTTGTGCGGACTGAGGTGGGTGTCAGACTTGGGGGTGAGGTGTGCGGTCTCTGACTTGCTGGAGGTAGAGCCTGACTTGCTGACACTGATGGTGGGCAGCTCTCGGTGCTTGGTAACAGGTGAGCGCTCAACCCTGGACAGCCCTGCAGCGTGGGGCGTGGCCCCCATCCGCAGAGCGGCGGCCACATCTAGCAGGTGAGAGAGAGAGAGGGAGGAAGAGGATAATACATAATCCATGACCTTTACAGACGACCCCGGTCCTGGCGCTGTTTAACCTGATTGAATCCATGAGCAGCTAGGTGGGTGAGGTCACTGGTTGACATGCAGGAGGCTCAAGGTTGAACCTGGCTGATTAAACAGTGGAGGAAAAAATCCTGTCTCCATCTGTCTGAGGTCAGGGGTCAAACTCCCTTGTGGCAGCAGCACTGTTAAGTGGCTTAACTGGTTCGTTTCTCATCGGAGCCTGTGAGTGCCGACCCTCATGTGATGGTGAACAGCACACAGTGTTGGACTGTGGCGGTGTGGGTGGGATGACAGGTAAGAACATGCCATGCTTTTATGACAGTGTTCGACACATATTATGACTGACAGAGAGACCGAGCGGATCTTTACCCTCAGGGCAGGAGAGAGTGTCACCCCCCTCGAGACTCCAGAAGGCTATTTCGCCCAGAGACACCATATCCCATGAGCCACCAGTGCAGTCTAAAACACATGAACAGTGTACGAGAAAGATCTTGAATACAGATATAGGATACACATCGTATCTGATGCTGCACCCTCGTTGTCTCAAAGAAAAATATAAAGTCAATAAAGAAAAATCTCTACATTGAAATCTGACAGGATGCAGTTTTTAAAAGGCATTTGGATGATTTTGAAGGCATTTTGTCCAAGAGCGGACTGATCCATTTCCCAAGCAATGCTTAGTGCCAGGGCTCAATATTTTTGGAATCTGTTACAAAGAAGATTGTTGACACTATTATGTATATGCAAATTTACTAACATTTTGTTAATATGTGGTTATGTATAGGGAAGCATTTGTGTGGATATTATAAGTCAGTGTAGGCAATCCAATTCTTTTGCTTGGTTTTATCTGGTTGCTAAATAAATTTTAAAACAATAAATATCCTAAAAAGCACAAAGAAACCTCAGATGAGCAGTGAACTGTAGCTGAGAATTTTCCAGAAACTAAAATCACTCAACATCTGATATTCTCTTGACTGCGCAGCTGTTTTTTTCTGGAGTGTTAATGTCCTGATGGCATGGCTCACCTCGCTCAGCAGTCAGGCCCACCCCATTGGTCAGAACAGAGAGGCTGGGATTGTTAAGTAGGCTAGAGCCGGCCAGGTCCACTTTGGAGGCCTGCAGCCGAAACTTCTCCAGCTCCTGGGACAGCAAGCCGAACTGTTCACTCTGGCTGCGACATTTCTCCTCCAGATCTCGCACCTTTGACTGGAGATGTGTTAAAAGAGACGATGTAAACACAGGTGCAGCAAACACAGTTTCTACATACAGATTTTAAATAGGTGAATCCACCTTTCAACACTATTGTATTGGGTGACTTCAGTTTGTGATGATAGATATGAGGCATGACTTTAAAATAGTTTCATAATTTACTTTTGTTTTTTACACTGTGCTTTTTTAAACACAACTTCACTTAGAGGTAAGCTGAGCAATTCTGGAGCAGACAGTGTTTAGTCTCATACCTATTTTGTCAAGTATCAGTGACTTGGAAACGAGACTCAACAGTCGGACAAAATGGTTTTAGCCACCAGTTGACTTCTGAATTTTTCATTTATTGAGATTGTTGAGATTATTTAAGGAACCTCAATAGAGACTGAAAAAAGTTTTCTTCAAGAATTGCTCATTCAACCTTCAATAAGTTGGCAAAGTATGTGTGAACACAGAGGTGTGTGTTTTAAGGTGGATTTGTGCTTTAACATATTAATCATATTGTAGGATTTAAAGCTGTGGGACCTATTTTTATGGCAGTGCAACGAGGAGCGCAGACAGCGCTCTAGCTGCTTGTTATTTTGCAGACCTTAGAGCTTGGCTCAGCTGCAGATACATGGCGCTGCCTGATCACATGGTGCTGCACAGCAACATCAAGACAACAAAACGATTTTTCAAGAGGATGATTCCTCACTTGTTGAGCATCGTAAGGTGTCTTGCTGGGAGAGGATTTATCTGTGTCCACAACCTTGGATCTGTATTCATCCAGCCTGTTTGCTCTGTGCACTGCTGCACACACAAGAGCTAAAAACCAGCTGCCCTTGGACACACCCCCAATGTCACCCAAGCTGAACAGCTCTGTTTCGTTGCGCTTGCACCATTAAAAATAGGCCCCTTTTTGGTAAAAGTAACCTTCCTTCTAAATTGTCAATGTCATGCAGAAAACTTTTATACCTGTGTTTAATAAGCTAAATTTCAATTGATCTTACACAGTTATCATTACTTTGGTGGATGGACAGATTGAGCATATGTGCTTCCAATCAGTACATACATTGTCATGTAAAGTTGTGTTTCTGCAAGACAGACAATATGAAGCCTCAGTGAAACATTAACTTCAAACACAAAACATTCTGCAGAAAAAGAGAGGGAAATAAAGGCAGGTAATTCTCTGGTGAGAGAGGAAACAGGATTAAAAACCAGAGATGGAGGGGTGGCTAAGGTTATGAAAAGTTGTACGTTGCGCTTCTGTCTTGCTTTCAAAGCAAATGTTATTTGCCAGAACATACAGAGGTTTGTCTTAGCCCTACTGAGTTTCTATATGTGGCTGATTTCACTTCAGGTTGTGGTGAGAGTTTCCTGGCAGGCTGATCTGACAAAAGCCTCTGCACGAAACTGTGAACAACATTTCCTGTTAGCTCTCACCTACGCAAAGCCCTAGTCTTCAGTCAGTTATCTAGCTACGCTGAGCTGAAATGATGCTGAAATGAAAACAGCAAATCGACTGAGTGATGTGTTGGGTTTTCACAAAAGGAGATTCTGGATCAGTATAATAAGGCCAAATAAGAAGCCAGCCTAAAGAATGTGTTCAGCTGTGCCACACGCTCCTTTCTATGAGAATGGCTTTATTTACACACAATTTGGTAACCTCAAAAATTGCACCAGCACCAAAAGGGCTTATGTGGCCACATTAGGCGTAACATTAGAGTGTGTTACAGTAATTACTACAGGGCTGTGACTTTCCATTCAAGCTCATGTAGACAACAAAAAATGATGTTGCAAACCTGGTGAAGCTCTGTCAACCTGAACAATCTTAATCAGAATATTTAGGGTTTGGTGGTTCTATCTACAGGAACTAGGGAAGGTTTTGTGATAGAGAGATAAATAATTTGGTTCAGGGGGTCAGGCAGTACCTGCATGCAGTCCAGTGTACTCTGGTTAGCAAAAAGATAACACAAAGAAGAGAAGAGGTTTACCAAAGTAAACACATGCTTGGTAAACAATGAATCTGCCAAACATATTAATGAAGTAGAAACACAGCAGTCTGAGAACAGGTCGGCAAGAAAATCCTGGCAGGAACCAGAACCACTATAAGATTTTTCAGCATTTAGCAGCCAACACCTGCCTTTTGCACAAACACAAACACTCTGTTTTCAACAGATTGCAAAAGGCAGTGTGTTGACTTGGCAGCAAAGCTCAGGTTCTCGGAAGGGAAGGAGACTTTCTCCTGTGATGCTTTGGGTTTAAATGGAGACAGAAAGTGAGAGAAACAAAGCAAGAGGAAGGAAAGGAGCTTTTTTTAAAAAAAAAAACAAAAAAAAAACAGGAGCAACTATACTCTACCAGCTCCCTCCGCAACACAAGCTGAGTCAACTCCTAAAATAAAATACACACTTCATTTAGCAACAAGCTCTCGTAACAAAAAGCACTGTGTGAAAAAGGGAGCACAGACTGCACACGCACACGCAGTCATCCACCGTGGATGATGAAATTTCTGAGGTTTTTCTGAAGGCTTTTAAGTCTTTTCATCATTTGAAACTAGCAGCCAATCAGAGAGATGGGAACTTCAACTGTCATTGGCTGTCTGGATTCATTTTGAATTCAAAGTGAGTTACACTCACACTGAGAGCAAGTGAAAAAAAAAAGTCACACAGCAGGAGAGAAGCCATCTGTTCAAATGTTTTTTTAAGAGCCAAGAAGTACAAAAAAAGATGAGTTCAAGTATCTTCTGCAGCAGCTTTTCTGCCTCGTGTTTTGATAAGGGTGGAGAGCTCATTTTTCTTTATCCAAGAGTCTTTTGACTATTAAGAACCTTGAGGTAATCAAATATTTATAGCCTTTTTGCTTGATGTTAGGAAGACATGAAGCACCTTCAATAATGAATTCAATTTTATCCCATCAGATAGAAATTCAGAAGTGCAAGAGGGAAATACTGAGGAAGACTGAGCTCCTCCTCTTTCTTATGTTGGGGCTGAGTAAATTAAGCTTCTCTCTGTTGTGTGACTGTAACAAACACTGGCATCTTTAATTTCTGTTCCAGTAAGTCATCTAAAGTTCTTAAAAGCAACTTTGGGGTTTTAATGTGCAGCAATAAAAGGACAGCATGGGATAAAAATCATTAATTTGCTTTTTCTTTTTTGCTGAGCAGTCACAGTGGTGTATCGCACACTCACCTCCAGCATCTGAACCACTCCCTCATGCTCCCTCTTGGCAAATAACTGAGCCTGATGATTAAAAAGACATCAAAGTTAGTTGGTTGTTTGCTCATAAAAGTGTACTTCACAGCACAGCGAGCTCCGTAGACATAACTCGATGCTTTATTGCTGCCAAAAGGTTGCCTCCTGCTGGACAAAGCAGCCAACTCCCCAAAATTAGGTTGACAGCAGCCTTGGGGACATAAGGGTTTTATTGTGGCAAGAACAATATTTGTCGAACATGAAAGCACACAAGGGACTGTGGTTCTCACCCGCTGTAACCGCTTGATTTCATCCTGCTTGAACTTAAGGATAGCCAGTGCCTGCTCATGTTCCAATTCCAGCTGCTGCCTTCGCTCGGCGACCTCTCGCATATGCTGTTGGCAAAGAAGACAAGTTTTCTTTAAGTAGGAGGAGGGATTGAAAATGAAAATAATATAATATGAGCCAAGCAATACCTTTAGGACCTGCTCTAGGTTCTCCAGTTTGGCACGGAGTCTCTGGTTCTCCTCGAGAACTGAATTGTGTTGAGCGGTCACTTCAGAGAGATCTTCCCTCAGCTCCTCATTCTCAGCCCGAGTCTGAAAAACAACGGCATGTTAACTGAATGCAACCATTCTCGTTATTTAAGTTATCACCCCTTTTGTTTTGTTTTTTAAATTTTGAGTACATTACTACATGAGTCCAAAGAGTGTTTTACATCCTCTGTGATTGTTTATTTTGAGTTGGTGAGTAAGATAATATTACGACTGAAGACTGATTGCCAAAACTGTGGAATTACAACCCTCTTTAGAGGAAAAAATAATTTGGCCAGACAGGGCAGGGAGACACTGACCTGGTCGAGCAGCTGTGCCTTCCTCCTGAGGAGATCTGCCTCCTCCTTTAGTTGCTCATTTTTGCCTCGCTCATCCTCAAGCTGGCTCTCCTGTTACCAAACAGCACGACAAAGTTCAGACAAAGAATGTGTATCCCATTCTATTGTTATGTCCACCACAGCAATGCTTAATTCAGACAGGAGCACTGCCAGACAGCATGTGGGCAGGAAATACTGGAGCAAGAAGACTGCTTACTAAATCCAGACATCTCTTCTGTCGCTTCTTTACTTCATGCTCGAGGTCTTCACATTCTTTTCTCTTCTTGTTCAGCTCACTTTCCTGAACCAACAGTAAGAAAAAAGCAAAGGCAGTTCCACTTAATCCTTATTTTGAATCCAATATGGCTCTAAAACTAAGCAATGTTATTATTTTTTTTTTTTAAAGAGAACACAAACTGACACAAAAAGCAGGATCCACCGTACAAGAGCAAAACCATGTAAATCAATCTAATCTAGTAATATGACAAATGCTTTGCATTTGTAATGCAGAATACATTGGCTTTAATTTCCATATTGACCTCTGACAGGATAGCAATTCGGTATTACAAAGCTTAGCATCCTTTAATTATTCTAAATGCAGCTTACATGCCAGACCAGCATAGGAAGAATCAGCTTATTTCAGCACGGCCACAGGGCCTTAATCAAGTATTATACAGTGACTGTGATGGGGGAGGCTACAAAACAGACAAGCTAATTGCAGACAACCAGCAGCTGACTGGAGGAGCGACTGCAATCTCACCAGTGATGACAAAGCAAGACAATAATAATTAAACTGCAATCTGTGCATAGATTAGCTTGATTGTTGATCAATCCCATCTTAAAGAGCCTGAATATTGTACATCAGGCAAGAACGTTTAATTGTACAGTCAAATCTTTATCCTGAAGATAAACTCCCTACACTGATTGGAACTTCGAGGCCAGCAGTTTAAAAGTCATCAAAAACATCTCAGTGAACTTTTGTGGGTCCAATTTTATTTTTTATTTTTTCTTCTAATCAGGAGGATGTGGACTATAATGTGTATTTCAACATTTTTTTAACAGAGGCTATTTCATGAAATTTTCAAAATTCCTGTGTTAAAAAAGTGCATTCTGCATGCATTCAATCTTTTTTGTATCCCTAATTCCCTGAAAAAATGCCATTTTAGAGGCTTTGTGAGACTATAGTTCAACACAAATTCTTATATCAGTATACTAACATGCTAACAATGATAACATCATGATGTTTAGCAGATATGAATATTAACTAAGTTCAAAAATGCGCTAGTAGGTTGCCAGCATGCTACAATTTTCTAATCCACACAAAATACAGGGCAGCTGAGGCTGAGGGGAATGTTATTCATTTTGCAGTTATTTGGTTCTAAAGTATTGAACAGCTTGAAATTTTGACCTGATGATGGCGCTAGATTAAAACAGAAAATATCATAAAAGTTACTGCTGTTCATGGTCTTGGCACTGACTGTATCACATTTCATGGCAATTCAGCCCTGAGCTGTTGAGATATCTCAGTCTGGAAGTGGTGGGCTAACAGACGTTGTTAGCGTGGCTAAAAATACCGTTTGCGTTCTTCCTGGGTTAGCATTGTTTCTGGGGCAGTTCAATGTTTCCTTAGCTGACGTGCTTTGTCCTACATTTGTAAGCCATTAAACTCATAGTGCATATCACACTGTCTCAGATCCTGCTTACTACCCATGACTCAGTCATGCTCTACTAAAGACAGCTTATTATGATGGAAGGTTAAGATCCATTCATTGAACCAAACACAAAAACCTTCGATCTTCATTTAAGCCATTTTCAGCATTCAGTGTTCTTTGTTAAACTGGAAAAATGAAGTTAAAATAGATTCAGTTACTCCTTTGTGCAGTCAGATGTTGCATCGTTCAATTTTAAATATAGTGATGAATAGCATAACACTTGCTAATTTAAATCACAAATTACTCATTCCATTCAGAATGTTGCAGCTTTATTTAGGATCTTACTTAAATGAGAAAACGGAGTCTACAGAAATGATTAATTTGAGAAAACCATAGTAACCATTAAAAAAATACACTTTGTGTGACAGACACTAAAAGCCTCACATCAATTATGAATTTTTTCTCTTTATCAGAACCTCAACTTTTAAAAACAGCACCTCAGTGGGTGCACAGAGGGCAGGGTGGACAAAATCTGCATGGACATAAATCTCATTCATTCATTCATTTATCAACATTCAAAACAATGTACATGGCTCAGAGTAGGATAAGAAAACATGCAGCCTGGCACCAATACTATTGCTAATGTGTAATCAGTTCACCTCATATCTTAAGGTTCTAGCTGCAATATCGTACAGTGTCAGTGCTCAAAGAGCAAGATGACAAGATCAATTAATGTTTGTAATCTCCATTTACTATCCTCACAAAGAAAGTCAATAGAGAGCTGAGAGGGAATATTTATTCTTTTAAGCCATGAGACCCACTTGTACAATCAGCAAGGGCAATGTGCTAATGTTCCGCTTCGAAGCGACACGATCAAAATAATCCCAGCATTACATAACAGATTTGACCATAGTTTTTCCTTCAGTGACAGTCAGCTAAAGTCAAAGCACCAAATTCAAGCTTTAGAAAAAAATTCAAAGTGAAAAGCAAAGATAGAAACCTGCAATTAGGCGCAATATGCAGTTACTGTTGCTTTGAGACTCATCTGGAAGCCCTGACCCTCACAATACTAACCTGCTCATTTTGACAACTATAGGCAACAACCAAAACTGATTTATTTGATTTATTTGATTATGTTTAATAACAGTTAGATAAATACAAAAGTGCTTTCATGTGAAATTTTGTCCCCAGTAGAAATTAAACTGGATCCTTTGGTGCATATATTTTAACAGTTCAGTGATGCTGTTTGAATTATGCAGTATATGACAGAATCATGACAAAGTTTCAGCTGAATGTACTAATGTGAAGCTCTCACCAGAAACTGTAGGTGCTGCTCCTCTGTATGCTCCTCCTGATGGGAGGGGGGCGGGCTGAGGCCCGGCTGGGGCGTCACTCGGAGCCCCGACTCCTCCTCCTCTCCGGGAGTCTTCTCACACCTGGAAGGAGCTTCATCTAACACCACACACGGGGTCTCTCCTCCAACCTGACAAGGACAGATATGAGCATTTAGCCAATCCCTTTACACTGACAGAGCTGATCTTGAAAAGTAAAAATTCACGGTAATGTACTGATAAAGAGTCTGCTTTTATTCTAAAAATATGACCAACTACTTAGCCATTCACTTCTACTGCATATCAACAGTCATCAACTACTCCAAAAAATCTTCAACTAGTCGATAATTTGCACTAGATATATCATATGTTTCTTACCCAATGAAAAAGATTAATTCTTGTTAAAATTATCTCCAATACAACAGTGAAGGCTGAGTAACGTAGATGGGACGAACTTGAAGGTAGGTGAAATAAGAAAGACCTTATGGGCTCTGAGAGGGAGTCTACACTGTGAGCCGCCATCAGACAGCAGGCTTTCCTGAGCTTAAGATCGTGTTTAACTGCAGTAACAGTGCAGCTGCTTTCTTGCAGGGATAGAAAAAATCTTTCCTTCTTTAAATACTTTAAATTCTGTTTAATATGGAATAATATAGAAAATGATCGTTTAGATAACTCTTTGTCCTGGTAGAGCATTTCCGCTGATAGAAGTTGAAGCACTGCCATGTTTCAATCTGCAGGTCGTCTGCTGAAGCAGCCCACCACACTGCACAATGTTAAAGTCACATGACAACTATAACTGTTTGCAACAACTACGTAGTGGTTGTCCTTAGCTGTATTTTTGCTGTAGATGCATTCCCACTGGCTCATAACAGCACCATGATGAAATCATAGCCCATGAACAATTAGTCTGCAATTATGTACTGTCAACTGTAGGTTTAATTATTAAATTAATGATGTAATTATTCATCATTATTCTTACCAAGCACTGAAAAGGGAAGAAATGTCTAAGTGTCACGCTATAGAGTAGCCCTTAACATTATACTCCCCCACCGTGGTTGGGGGATTAGCAGCAAGCCTCCTTCTCAGTGGTCCTCCTATAAACAGTGAATAATCCAGGGGGAATCCCTCTATCCGGCAACATGACTATAACACATAAGCACAAAGTCTGTCCTTCCCAATTAGTAATGATTGAATGTATCACAGCAAGTTACTTTTCCTAACTAATTAATGTATTAACTTTTTTCTTACAAATGAATAAATGTCTGATTTTTGTATCTAGAATCTAGGTGAGGGACAGGCTGACATTGTTGAAGGGTTAAGAGTCGGGAATCAGTATCTAATTTTAGAGCGAACCTACTTATACTCAGAGTAGAACTGTGCTAGTGCAGCCAAGGCCATGACCCAATAACAGGATCAAAGGCGCTCTGCCACGTGCTGCAGAGGGGATCTCTCCTTTACACTCTCCTCCCTTTTACATTGTTACTCAGTGATAGGAATAACACTGCAGACTTCAGGCACAGTTGCTGTTTGTTACAAATATGACTAAGAGACATAGAGGACATATCAGATTACACATTGAAAATAATATTCATTGATTGTTTTTTCTGATTTGTGTTCATAAAGTTTTCCATTAGACTGTAAATGTTTTTTTCTAAGGCTTTCACATCTACAGAAAAGAGAATATGATCCGGTCTGTTAATTCCAGTAAATGCAGCAAAAAAGATTTTGTATCTATGATTTGGTAGCATAGATACAGCATTTACCTGCATTGCATCTTTAATATTAACATACTGTGTTGCAGATAATATTTAGAAACAATTTTAGTATGATGATACTACCATGAAAGACTCAACAGAAAAACCAACATTGGTGGTGAGAGATTTGTTTGGACTACAACTTCTCCAGTGTGTTCTATTTTTCAAAATGACTTTATTTATTTTACATTTCTCTATTTATATAACGATTGATCCCCCTTCAAACAGTTGAAGCTTGAGATAGAAGCATTCATTAACATGGTTACAGTGAAATGGCTGTAAAAAAGCCACCTAATTCAATCTGAACATACTGCATCTATCACTTCTGGAGTAGAGACAATTCTAAAGAAGCTGAGAGTTGTAGTCTTTCTGCAGTTGTAGTATAAAATCAAAAAACTGCAAGACTTCTGTCCAGATTGGAAAGGAGTGCTTTTGTTGGCTGATCTGTACAGTCATCATTATTTTTAGAAACAACAAACTGTCACTAAAAGTAGTCCTGCACTTACAGACATAGTGGTTTTAACTGAAGACAACTCTTTATTTCTACAAACTTTATACACCAAGGTAACGGTTCCCAGAATCCTTTCACTCTATCTGTCATGTAAGTGCTACTTGAACCATTAAAATAATGTGAAGATTTGAATGTTTGTATAACATGAAGGTGCTTCATGCTGGTAACTTGTATTTTATTTAAACTTAAAGAGGCTTGCATTAAAGATGATGAAGATTAGTTGTTTAGACACACATGTAATCATCACTGCAGATACAAGGTTGAATATGGGCCATAAAACACACTGTGGTTGTTCAGCACCAAATCAGCATGTCTGCGAAGTTAAGTGAGGCTGTCCCTGGTTTATCTTTTGGAAAGGAGACCAGATGGTGTTAGTAGTGGTGACGAAAGGCCAGCAGGAGGCACTAATTCCATTGGCCCCTGTACATAATCAGTAGACAGAAATGAGGGCTCTGAACAAGCACACTGCAGATTTCACTGTCCCTGCTTCCTGTTTGTGGTCATTAAGGATCTCGTCACATCCATCACAAGTGCAGACGTGCCTGGTGAGCTCTGCATCCTGGCAAAATGCCTAACCTTTGTATTTGGTCAGTCATGCTTAAACTAGTTTGTCTACTTGGGACTAATTAGCTTGTAGCACTTCATAACATTGAGTGTGCTGGCTTAAGTGTGTGAACTGCTGCTACAATCTGGCAGCATGCATCAAAGTGGGAGTGACACACGAGTGGTGGCCAAGGTAAGATCCCAAAGCAAAGCCCTTTTGTTTCAAATATCACGCCACTGTCTTTAAACGTTCTCTTTTTTTTTCTCCATTGTTGCATTAGGTAAACCTAATTAATTATTATTATTACCACAGGTAAAGTGACTGTGAGAGGAGTTGAAATTTTTTACAGAGTTATGACCCTGATTCCAAAAAAGTCAGGACAGAGTACTTAAATGCACATACTTTTTGACACATACATAATCACAAACAATATATAGACAGTCTATTAACTGTTTTACCATTTCTAAAATACATAAATTTGATGTCATCAACATGCTTAAAACAAGTTGGAACAGGAGCAACAAAATACTGGGAAAGAAAGGTGTGGAATGCTCCAAAAACACCTGTTTGGAACATTCCACATTAAACAGGTTCACTAAAAACGGGTTATAGCATCATGATTGGGCATGAAAGAGTGATCACAGGCAAGAATGGGGCAAAGTTCACCATTTTGTGAAACACATGATTGCAGAAAAAATATTACTACATGGGCTCAGCAACAGTTCCCACTGTAAATGATTGCGTACTGTTTTTAGCATCCCAATCTTTTTCTGGCTGTACTCAGATATAATTAAACAATCCTGCTTAGCAAAAACAGTCATGTGTTTATCTTTCTCTCAAGGGGATTAGATGTTTTTCATACAACCACACAGTGACAACATATCATGATCATAACAACATACATTAATGTCAGTCTACAGGTCAAATCCCTTAAAAGAGCAATCCTTTATGTTAAGAGAATGTGAGAGCTCACAATGATGAGTTCAAAGCAAATATAATCAGCAACGTGTGATATAATTCTGAGATGGTTTTGACGAATGAGCACGGGGGGGAATATTACATAACACCTCATTTATACAATGTTATGAGGAATAAAGGGACTGCCATAGAGAGCATTAGACCATGGCTTAAGCTTTTATGAATCATTTCAAAGGTTTATGTGCCAACACACTAACCTGACAAAAACTTAGTGTGACCTAACAAGCTGCACATGTCCTTGGTCATTGAGCAGTGTTTAATACTCTATTCTCATATGGAGAATTAAGAGAAAAGATCAAGTGAATCATATGTTAGTGCACCAACAATTTAAAAAACATGTAACAATAACAAAACAATAAAACAACAATAAAAAAAGTAATTCATTTGATGTTTAAGTCAAGACTTTAAATGTTTTAGTACATTGTGTTGTTGCTCAACTGTTGGCAAAGAAATATTTTTTTTATTTAGAGTTAGTGCATTGTTTATAAAACATGAGCTTTTCGTTTTAGTATTGATAGGGTATAAAAATGTTAAAAAAGCCCTTTTGATTAGTTATAGGCCCATGTGGCCTTTATGTACATATTATACAGTGCTTAAAGTCAAGTCATGTCTTTAAAGTAGATATTTTTGGTTGATTTTTTACAGTGAAATCCCCATTAACATTTAGTTCAGTTAGTTTAGTTAATTCATTTTTGAGCAGGAGTTATTCCTGTTGAAGTAGATAACTATTCAAATTTATTTTGCAGAAAAAGCACAAAATCATCATTTAGATCGTCACATATACTTGAATTCGTACAGGAAGGAGTTACTATTATTATTGTTTCGATTCCACCACCAAATAGGAGAAAACTGTCCGGTATATTTGCAAGAATTTTGTGCTTGAACTGGCCTTTAACAGTAACAGAACAGAAATTGTAACAGAAATGACCAACTCTAAGATACAATTACTGCTTCCCTTATCGTTGATTTCTCATATGTTATAGGTAAACTGCATATTGAATTGCCAAATGGAATGTGTCAACATCAGTTCTCTGTTTTATATAAATCATAAACAAATCAATCCTGTTGTGGCAATCGGGGCAAGTAAATGATCAGTTCATAGATGCTATCGGTAGCATTGGCTTCAAATATATGAGATTTCATTAGTTTCAAAGAGTGACCAATACCCCACACTCAGAAAGTGTGCAAACTGGAAAAACCAAAATGTTTTCTTTATTTTACAAACAAGTATTAACAATACAACACCTTCCCAATGAGCAGCATGAGGCATTCTGACACACTCTGCAGGCAAATACATTATGTCTCTGAAAAAATGACTGAAGTCAAATCAGCAAATATAATTTGACAAGGTAAGAGCTTGTTGCAGCTGTGAGTAACAATGTGTCATGTCCACAATTATATTACACAGCAATTACTGTCATCAATCATTAATAATAAACATTCACATTCTACAAAAAAGTCCTTAATGATGAGCAGTGGTGCTTAGAAGTAAGGCAAGAGGAACAAAATATTTCCGAGCACACAAATTTGGCTTAGAAAAATGTGATTTTATTATGGTCAAGTGGCACTTATTCTCATTATGAATATAACCTATTAGTGTATATATATTTTTTTAAATTGTATGATGTAAGAGTCCATATGAGCTTTAACATTTACAGTATTCCTGTTTATTTACATTCAAGCCCTGAGTTATGAGTTGTGCTTTTTGGCTCGAAGTTATGACTTCTTTTCCCTTCCGTTTCCTTTATTTCAGTGTAGAATTTAGGTTAGATTTGACAGACTGAATCTTCTACAGGCATCCTGGTTTTGGTGTGTCTTCTGCCTTGGCTGTGTTAGACGGGATAATAAATTCTCATGTAAACTGGACTGAGGGTGTGTGACAAAATTAACTGAAATAAACATCAACACTGCATGAACAGAAACATAATAGCGAAGTAATGGCTAGTATAAATAGTTAGTAAACACACAGGGGTTATTAAATGTGTAAATACAAATATGTAAGTCATTAGGTGTGCAGGATGCAGCTATGTCTAAAGTCCGTCCTGCCTCTCAGTGTGTTTTTGTCAGATGAGGTCTGAGCTTAGAGGCTCACCTCTACTTGCACATTGCTTTGAACAATGAGGTGCCATTGTGTACACTTCAAACTGATGTGGTCCATGTACACTAAAGGATCAAGAACACCTTGGGCCCATGCGTACTAAAGCAGGGTCAGATCCCATTCAGCAGGCCCCGAATGCCATAAGCACATTGGTGTAATCCCTGCAGACTACTGAAACGGGTAACTGGATCACTTCTTTTAAAAGCACCTTAATGGATTGGCCTGGCCGTTGATTTTCTTTTTAATACGGAGCATATCGATGTCCACCAATCAAACGCTCTTCCACCCTGTTGCTAAGTCGGCCTGTCTAAATTCTACATCTGGAAGCTCCAAAATATGACTGTTATAAAACCTGGTGTCTGACAGGCTGTCCTTGACTAGGCCTCATACATGTCCCGTCTTTCTAATTTGTAAGAAAGTTGCTGTCCATCACAGACTGAAGTGGGATTTCCCACAGTATTCACTGAAATTAATATTAAAAAACAACATCAATGAGACCTGAAGGAAAAATCTACTTAGTTGCAAGACATACTGTTTTATGAATACAGGGGATGTAATATACTAATAATCTTTTAGAGTTAATATCTAATGCAAATGCAGCACTCACAGCCCTCTGCCAATTCTCTTGCACCCCCAATTCGTCATGACACTGATTAGTTTAGCCTCAACTTTGAGTCCTGCACAGATTCTGTCTTACATTCAAGAAGACACCATGTAGTCAGCCAAGGAAATCTACAATGAACCACTAAGAGCGACGCACACAGACAACAAAAAAACTCAGAAGATGACCTACCCCTGTCGTGTGATCTGTGCCAACGTCAAGGCTTCCCTTGGCCTGCTAGTTATCCAGAGCAGGGCGAGATAGAAGAGTCTTTAGTGCGGCTGGAGTCTTACCTACCACCCAAAACCCTCTCACCGCTGCCACAGCAACAGAGAGCGGATTACTGGACTGTACCATTCTGTTGTTAGAGGGGATTAGAGTTCACACAACATGGCCCCTTTCTGGGTGTGCGCGTGCCACTGGGAGTGCGTGTGTGCGTCCCACAAACGAGAGATTACCACAATCGGCATTTTCATCTGAGCTTCACGGGTAGAGAATTTACTTGACTTTATAGGAGAATTTTACAAAATAATCCAGAAATAGGATATATGCCGTATTTGTATTTTTGCTTTTTTAGTGTATCACACACAAAAATGGTGTCTTTCAAATGGACCTCTCAACGCGCGTCCTATTACAGATGTTCAGAGGTGTGGCTCCTGAAACTTCACTATTATAAATATTATTTTTTCTGTTTATGTAACCTATTCATATACTTATGTTATACTTTCATATTACATTTTTTGGCCAGCGACTGATTTATCTGAGCATCACTTCACAGACGAGGTGCCGTTTCTAAGAACTGAATAGAGAGAAGATCAGTATTACATGCAGAGAGGATCAGAGTGTGTGACTTTAGTATCTTTGATCAGGCCCAAGTTCAAGACAGGGAATCATCTCATTATGGCTTGCAGCAGATTAGTATTGGGTCCAACGACCAGCCATTATATAACACAGCAAAACAGCATCAATGCCTCCATAAACATACACCAAGTTTTAGAAAAATGCAGTGGGCTCAAATTGAACAAATAATGTCTAACCCAAAGTGTATCGTTTAACCACAATCATCAAAGCTTCAAGGTGTAAAAACACGATCTGGTCTGTGTTTGTAATCACATACTTAACCTTTATACACTGAACAGTATTATCACACCTGCTCTAAGTGCCACAGTCTCTGCACTGACATAGGTACGTGTAGGCTTACATTTGATCTTCTTTTTTCCTGACAAAAAAGATTCACTCAACTCGTTTGATAAAATTTGCCTAAATATTGCTCTTTTAAATCACATGTTTAAAACTACAGCCAATCTGATGTCATTAGTTTTAGTGCGCATATACAAGGTTCACTTATTAAATCGCTGAAGACCAATAGGGGGCAGTGTAAAGTCATGTTGCTTTCTGATATGAGGGGATGACTTTACCTTCTCTTCCCCCTCCTCTTCCTTAATTTCTCCACACTTCTCTGGGCCACCTGGGTCGGGACTGTGGTCGTGCTGCTGTCTGGATGATGTGACCGACAGCTGCCTCTGGAGCCGCAGAACCTCCCTCTGAGACTCCCTGAGAAGCCTCTCAAATTCCACTCTGCCAGATGGAACAGGGAAGCCCTACACAGACATACGCATCAAAGACAGCCATGAGACCGTAACATCAAAGATTCAACACATTACATTTAACCTCAGCTATGAACAGTTTTAAAATGCCTCACAAGCACTAAAACTATCAAAGACTAACATGATTAAACAGTGCTTGCATTTAATAATACTTATTGGGGTCTAAAACGGACCTCTCATTCTACATGTAATTTAGATCAAAATTGTGATAACACAATGGATATAAATCCATATACATTCATACATTGCATTATATCCATATACATTCCTGTGAAGGAAATATAAAAAAGGCAGTACACTTAAACATTCAGTAAAACTGATTCTGGGTCATGAACATAGAAATATCAGAGTGACATCAGAGTTGGGCATATATAAATTATCCTGTTAAGGCTGAGACCCATTCGCCCTCCCCCTCTCATCCCTGTCAGCCTTGTCACATGATGGCATGTGTTTAGATTGAACATGGGATCCAGCACAGACATTTGCATTAGATCAATTCACAGCTCACCCTTTAAGAACCTTCATTACTAAAGCTAGCAGATGTCCATATTCAGGAGAAGAAGCTCCTACGTCACTAGACTAGTAATTAAAAACAGGCAGTAAGAGAGGCAGCCTATTCCTGCACAGTCATCTAGTCATCAGCAGTGACGCAGCCTTTGTAATACGGGCTTAGGAGGGCGTTAGGATGAGCAGTATCCATGTTGCCCAGCAGAGAGCGAGCTTGTGGCATTAAGAGCCTCTGGCAGAGATGATGAGTGGGGATGGGGGGGTGGAGGGGGCACTGGGGGAAAAAGTCAACATTGTGTGGGCTGTTCAGTTCAGTGTGGGCTGAGTAAATTAGTTAGTGAGGAGCTGCGTTATAAATACCTTAGTGGTGCCCAGCCGTGCCTCCAGCTCTCTGCACTCTTGCTGTAGGGCAGCAATCTCTTTGTCTTTAGACAGCAGTGCATCGGCGTGCTGGGCAAGGTCACGAGCTCGCTGACGAGCAAAGGCCCTCTTGTACTGTTCCACTGACCCAGGTCTCATTAGTGACGGGGAATTCACCTACACAGAAAGGAAATATATATGTTTCTTAATCACTACAAACAGTTTCATAGATTAAGTTTGGAATATATTCTAACAGTTCACAACTGACAAAATAATACAATAATTAATAGAAAAAGTATCAAATGACTTGGATTCATGTGAAAGTCTTTCATCTGCTACATGTCCCAAGCTTTTTTGACATGATTTAAGTCTGACGGTCGCACGCAGTAATGACCACTGTAGATTTGCATTACTGGCGGGTGGTAAACAGGATGCAGATGTACTGGCACAGTCCTGCTGATGACAGTATTTGCAGTCAAAAAGCAGCCAAAAAACAGCCAGAAAATCATATAATGTTAGACAAGTGTAGCATTGTAGATACATCCCAGTTATACTGCTGTCCAGCTAATGAGCATGTAGCTCTCAGTGTTATATAAGGAATTTCTGCCTCTTACTTTGGCAGCAAGCAACTCCAACTGAGCAGTAAATTAGTGTAGTTTCTGAAACATTCTATTATGGGTTCGGGCTTAAAAAACAATAGTTTAGCAAGTGTGGCTGCATTTTGCATATTTTTAAACTTTTCTTGGTGTATATTTAACAGAATTACATTTCTCTGTCCTTCGGCAAACAGCAGGAGGTGAGGGGGGATGGGAAAGGTCACTCTCTCAGTCTGGTGAAGCAGGTGCAGTTAAAATACACAGCGCTCAGTGACCAAAGCAGCCGGGACAGAGATAGGTGGTCCTTAAATTGTTTGTCAGACCAATGTGGCCTTCACTGCTGCTCCTCAGGACAGGAGAAGATTTACTACATGTGAGTTCAAAGACCGACACTGTGCATCAAGCAACTGTGTTTGAGTATATGAAATAGTGTTTGAGTACCATGTGATTGTAATGGATTAGATTTAACTACATTGTAAACTTTTTATTTATTTATTTATATATTTATTAACACACATTTATTTACCTAATGAATTTTACAAGTAATGTGTGAGTTACAGTGTGACACTTTTAAAAGGCTCAATCATGTCTCCATCTGAAAGGGATCTGGAAAATATTTAGATACATTCAGTCAATAAAAAATTGCAGAGAAACACTGTAAAACCATTTATACTTACTACATTATTTAAAAGTATTCAGGGACTACACACATCCATTTTGCTGAAGCTATTGTATATTATCCAACTGCACGTTTTCTCGTCTTCTCCTATTTGTGGATAAACTATGCAGTAAATGAGACCATTACAGTAGGAAAAGCCACCTATCTGAATAAGATTCCATCTTAACGGGTTTTAAAAAATGCATTTGTGAAATGTTAAACATGGAATGTACATGTTTTAAAATGTTTTCATGGCCAATTGTTTGGCTGCTCTTTTATAGTTTTGTTTTCTCTTTCTTAGGGATGTTAGATCCCAAAAGATGCCCTGGACTCTCTATTGAAAACTGGGTTCTTGTAGCCATTCTAAAACTGCATTCAGTTATTTCATACAGAGCTGATATGCTCCTAAAAGGCCCCCATTCCTCTCTAGCTGAACTATTTCATTTTACTCATTACCAGACATTATGGTGATATGATGAATTGGATGGTGGTACTTAATAATGAGTCACTGCCAGTATTTCGGGTCAGACTGAGGGTAAAGGCAGTGAGCAATGTAGTTAGCTGTGAAAAAGTTTAACATATTTTATTTGTGTGGTATACCACTTTGAGGTTAGCCTCCTGCAGTTTTCGAGCCCTCTCCTCCAGCCTCTTAGCAAGAACAGCCAGCTCTGTGTTCTTTCTCCTCAGCCGCCTGACCTTCTCCTCAGTCTCTGGGGCACTGCTCTTCCGCTAAACACAAAGAAAACAAACATCATCATCACACAATGCCTCCAGCAACAACTAACACATACGCAGCAAACAAGAAAGTCAAAATACTCACAAAGGCTCATTAATTGTCTTAAGAGGGATTCAGCAATGATTTTATATCACCTGTGTGTGTTACCAGGGAAAATTTATTAGCCACACAAGGAGAGGACTGCATGCTGACAAAATAATGACCTATTTATAGGCTAAATAATGACTTTAAAAAAAGCGAGCAGCAGGATACAACACTGAGCTGAGACAAAGCACATTTTAATGTGTTGTACACCCTTTCTGTGTACCTGGCCTACTTTCTAAAAAGCCTTTAGTAAAGACTACAAACTCTCTGTTATTTTTAGTCTTACCAGCAGGCCATTTTCCTCCCTCAGTGTGGCACAAGTTTTCTCCAGCTCATCGAGGGCTCGCAGGAGTTCAGAGTTCTGACGCACCAGGAAGCCATAATCTGTACCATTCTGGAAAAAGAAGCACAACGAAGATGCAGAGTCTTTTAAATTATGGCTTATTTGTTTTTAAATAATATTGTGAGACACAAGAGTGCCAGTATATCTGTATTCTGTGAAACGGGGGGGTAGCGTTTCATTTCTCCAGAGTTGGTTTAATCATGTTCCATCTCTGCGTTACAGTTAAGCCTCCCTCTGCTGTCAGCTAATGTTTACATAGTGCTATCTAATGGTGGCTGACAGATGACAGCACACTGACAAGGCTTTTCATTACACCATCTCAATCAGCCCACCGCTGGCACTCAACACCTATTATTCCACACTAACTGAGCATCAGAGGAAGCAGAGCTCTGCACTCATATTAAGCCACATGAGAGCAAAAGAAACAGCAAGAAATGGGGGAAAAGGGGATTGCATCCAGCGGACTACATATTGTCAAGATGCTCTCAAACCCTTTCAAATTGGACAGAATATAAATTAACTGATTGCCTTCATGTCTCTTATTCCATTTTTGCTGAGGTTCAAGTTCAAGTCTCAGCTGTCTCTCACAGTAACATTATATGCATTATCCAAAAGCCACTTATGCTCTGTTTAACTGTGAGCCTAAGCATGTCACTGTGAAGAAAGACAAACTTTCACTTTACTTCTCTCACTTCTTGATGATTTTTCCAACAGTGGCCACATAGCAGGAACATTAGCATGTTAATAAAGTAGCCACATACAATGAGTTGGTGGAAATGAACAAGTTTTTTCTCAGGCTTTAGATCTGTTTTGTACAACCTACATCTTATGGCACTGTGGTGTGAAGGTTTTGAACAGAAATAAAAGACTGAGGAAGGCATCTAAAGCAGCAGTAGATGTGGACATAGTCTATGAGGCAAATTGTTAACATGGGGATCATGACTGTCATGGGTGTTTATCATCCCAGTGGAGGAAACCAGTGTTTTTTTTTCTATTATTTGTATAGAAGTGATGCCATCCTGCCTCTATGACAGGGATGCTCTAAATGAGCCCTGAGGCTCAGAGGGAAGGGTTGATGGCAGACCTGGCATGAATGTAATAGCTGCAGTGAGAGCAGATGGACAGACAGATAAGCTGGAGGTAAAGGGAGGGTTTGTCCTTTGAGTGAAACACATTCAACCATATTCGAAAATCAACTGAACTGTCTTTAACTTCTTACATATGATGACATAGAAGCCATTGCTTTTGAGAGAAGCAGTGCTGTCTCATGTTCCTGTGGTCAGTTTGACCAGTTAGAGTCTGTCCACACCTACACATACAACTACTGCAGCACCAAAAGACAGAGGGAGAGAGAAGGAAGTTCCTTGACTGCCGTAGACCACATATCTTGGACTAATAAAAGCAAACATGGCTCCACATGTAAAACACCAGTTAAAATCCATCCCATTGTATCTCCGTGATACACTTGGGATCTAATTAATAACCATAACACTGACATTTTTACAACAACAAATGGACTGATGTTCTATCAGGTAATCTTGCAACATGGTGCCATACACAAATCATGTGACCATCATCTTGTGAGATCATGTTGTCTTGGCAACCAATGATGATGAGTGATTTGGCCCTCTGGAGGGCTCTAATGTTACCGTACCTGTTATTTAAGTCAACACTAATGACCAGCTGTTTGCTAAGCCAGCAGCTGAGGCATTTGTGTGTTCATATTCCAACATTATTGTAATGATAATATTGGATATCCTGTCTGAATATTGAGTTAGTGGGTTACAAACCAGTGCCAGTAAGACCATATGTTTTAAGGGTAACACCATACAGACCAGCACACATTGTGTTTTGACTGAAAATAATGGACACATGATTGGAGTGAGGAAGATTTTTCACAAAAAGAAAAAATTAAAACTGTGTAGGAAGCAGCATGGGGGAAAAATGAGCAATGATACATACTAATATGTAAACCTTCTATGTATTTAAGCGGCAGACTTTTAAGGTAGTCGAAAGACGCAATGCTGCTTATAATGTAAAATCACTTGGTGATGGCCAGACCCTCTGCTGCAGCCCAAAATAAGTACAAAAATTGCCTATACAGACTAAATTAGTTGAGATAAGCTTGCTGTAAAAGCAAAGATGGGATCACTATTTGTAACTGCAGGTAGAAAAGATGCCTCATGGACGACAATTATAATTGATACAGGCATTGAGTCAGCAAGTACATTCTCCCAAAGTCCTAAACTGCTCTCCTTGGGCAAATCTTGGCACTAACAAAGATATTGTAAGACAGAAGATTCTCTCAATATTTTGCTTTAGTATGACTGCACCTCTTATAAGAATCTACATTACATTACACTTTGGTCTTAAGAATATAAAATAAATCTCCTTTTTGATATTTTTATTGTCTTTATCTTTTCTGCAAAAGCAATTTCATGTATTTACGTTTTGTAATTATATACAGTACTTTTTATCAGTAGAGATGGGGTCAATCATGACTGCACTGGATTCACTGCATCCACATGTGTTTCAATCTACTGAAACACTTGTGAATAAGAGCAAAAATAACAATACAAGTAGGATTTTATCCTGTCAAAAGCAGCCTTAGTTGACTGTCTGATCCCAGTGGTGTCCCACTATAATCTCTGGGTTCCTGAACTCAGAAAAAAGAAAAACACAAAAACTAACACAGTCATAGTTTAAGACAATTTAAGATACATGATAATCCAACAAGCCAAGTAGATACACTGTCTGAAAGAAATTGAGGATTAAATAATTAACATATTTTGTAGTGGTTAGTAGATAATTAAGAAGCCCAAAAATCTATTATTATATTTTCATCTGCTTCTTTTGTGCAACCAACAGTCCAGCACCATGATTTACTATCACAAATGCTGAAGAAAAGCAGAAAATGTGTATTAAATGTACACAATGGCTGTTACTAGCAAAACTGGTGTTGTGGTTATGTATGTTATTACATTGTTGGTATTAATTTAAAAAACTTTGCTAAACTTTACAACACATTGCCCACATCCAGAAATCCTGCTCATTTACTAGCAAAACTCTGCTAGAGATGAAACATAAAAAATAGATAAAGTGTTAAAAATAATAAATTATTAGATATGTCTATAAGCATGTGGCATCATTTGGGGACTTCTAGTATGTTTGCAGCTAATGCTAGCTATTTTCATGGTCAGGGTCAAATGCCCAATGAAACCTTCCTCAGATGTATCAGGGCATACGGAGAAAGTGTTCACAAAACTGTATAGCTTACAAAAAAAAAACTATCAACAGAACTTCATGGCCAGAATATCTGCTGTGTTGATGATACAAGATTTTTTCAAGGACAGTACTTATTCAGCTGTCCTGGTTTCTTTACTCTCTTATGCTTTAATGTTAGGGAAAGGGTAGAGCTTAAGGTCTGTTTGTATGGAATATTTTAAAATAATTTAGTCTTACTGTAACCAACTAACTCTAACAAAATGAAATACCACTTAAAAATTAGGTAGTAAATGTAAAGTAGTAAAAGTAAATGATTTTTAGGAAAGTTTTAATATTAGTAATGAGAGTCAGAACTTAAGGCCACCAGACACAACATGCAGTGTTTTAAGCACCATGACCGAAGCAACGACATGGGAACATGCTAAATGGCATTCACTAAATCACATGCACTTAATAAGACAACCAAATACTACCAAGCACTTTACCCAGCCCAGCTTGAATGAATATTTTAGATTCAGGCAGAGATAATAACCACAGCAACGATGCAGCAGCCAGTAACTCCTTCACATTTGCTGCTTTTCTTGCATGTTTGTTTGTTTGTTTTTATCTTCTCTTGTCTGGCTTTACTCAATCAAATATGGCCTCTGAGAGAAATGCAACTGTGAACATTGGGAAAGGAACTGCAGGTTTGGATTGAGAGCAGTGGACTCTTGAGATGATCTCTGCACCCACAATGCCTTCTGATTACCTTGCTCCCTGTATAAGTTGCCTTCTCTACGCAGCGAACATTCTTAAATAGCTTAGAGGGTCAGCCTCAGCTCTCACATGAACCTTTGTGTCCTTGAGAGTTATTCTGTCATTAGTTGGAAGAATCAGTCTGTCCCAACTCCCCTCTCTTCCTCTCTGGAGGACGATGCTAAAGCCCAATCAATCACCTCAGACGAAGGCCAGCCAGAGTGAACTCAGCCTCCGCTTGCTTCCATTATGATTCTAATGATCTTGGAGTCTGTCCATGTTTTGTAATTGTTCCCTGGGAATCATGCTAAAAAATACACCGGAGGCTCTTCTTTAGGCATGAGGTAATGCTGGCTCTTTACAAACTTAAAAACCAACCTGTCCTTGCTTCTCTTGCCACCGCAGAAAAGGGCTGCAGGTGGTGAGGTCCACTCAAGGCCAGTGTTGCATTCAGTCAGTTCTCCTTTCGCGGCAGTGCTGTTTTCACATGGGCCTGGCTCAGTAAGCAAGGCAGATGTAACTCTCTAGGAGGAGGGCAGGGGTCTGTACACAAACGTCTGTCAGGAGAGTCTGAGCCTTTGGGCAGGGCAGACGGGCCTAATGGAGCCATCTCCCTATGCTCTGTTTGAATCTGTCTGCATTAATTGTGAATACAAGCACATTCTAGGATCTGGAACACATCATCATTTACGACCATAGAAGCAAACTTTTGGAAAGCACTTTCAGCAAATCATTGTTTTGTTTTTTTCCACTGCGACAGCTGTTGATATAAAAAAAAAAAATGCTTGATTGTGAATCCCTCTTTTTTCTTTGTTTGTTTGTTTGCATCCATAATTCAGTGAGGCATACTTCATCTGAATAAGACATGATTATGCAAAACCACATTTGAGCACCACAGCTAGCCATAACTGCCTATTCCTGTCACAGTCCTATTTGACTGATTGTGCTGTGAGAGCTTCTTGTGCATCGGCAGCTGATAAAAGAAGGGTGCTGTGTGAGATATTTTGTGCTGTGAAAACCCTCTATGGTAACTGGGTCAGCTTTTCATCATAACACCGTTCTCTGGTGCTTTCTCTATCTAAAAAGAGGAGTTGAATCACTTCAGGCTTTTAAGATTATCACAAAGAAAGTTTTTCTTTCAGGTCTGTGAAACAGCTTTTCTGACTGAAGCCCTTTTCACATTCACACCTGAGTCAACGGTGACACTGTATGGGAGATCTGTATGTGTGAAAGACACTAACCCAGATAATTGACTGTGAAAAGAACCATACTCGTGCTCAAAACTCTAAGAATATCCACTGAAGGGCAAACGCCACCATCACATGTCTGTGACAATTTGGCAACACAGCAGGTGGCTCTAGCGCCAGCATATGTTACTGTCCTTGTTAGGAAATGCAGCTGGAACGATGCAGTCACTTCAATCCCATTTTTAAAGTTTTAAAGGTCAATTGAAACATTCAAGCTGTAAGTTGAATGCTAAAACAAATTAATATCATAATCGTGAAACATTACAACTACCATTTTACTAACTATCCACTTGCATTGCTTATTTAGAAGAAGCTGACACTGACGAGAATGGGCCTTTGTTAAGACTGCAGGCTAAACTGCCTCTTGATTATCTGGGTCAGAAGCTGTTTTATGTGCCTCTAAGGGTCTGAATTAAAATGGCTTAGGGTTTGAAACCCCTTTCTTGAGCCTTTAATTGCATGAGGCAACACACACACCATGGATGGATTAAAGAGAAATAGCAGACAGAGACCAGTCTGTTATGACAAATCTTCATATTAAATTGACCACTTTCCCTGTGTGACAAGTCTTTGTTAAGATGGAATTTCCAATATGTGAGGTTAAAGAAATATTAACACAACCATTGGCAAACACAGAAAACATAACCAAATTCAGATCTGGTTATGATTTTTTAATTTGCTGAACATTTCTGCACTTGCTTGGGTTTTGTCTCCACTATGTGCCTCCTTCAGTTGCAGAACATTAAGCTTCCAGGGCCACCATGCATTTTTCTATTTCATTTTTTCCTTATACCAGGGAGACTGCACTTTTATGTCATTCCCAATATTACAAATGCTAACCAGCTGAAATAAAGAAATGGGAGGAGATTCTTTTTATTAAATCAAAATATTAAAAAATTAGCTATTTGCATACATCTTCACAGTATTAATTAGTATCTGGTGTGTCTTGAAGAAAGGAGAGCAAAAAGTGAAGTGTACTTTACAGGCATAATAGAAAGGAGAAAGCAGATGCCTTTGACACAGTAGGGGACTTAAGTTACCTATCAACAAAAAGACTGGATGGGTTCGTTAAATGTCCGCAGATTAATTCTTGCATATTCATAAGGTCCTGAAACCCAGATTATCCTTTGTCTGGGATCCATGGCAAGCCTTTGCAGAGCGTATGGAAATGTCTACAGTCTGGTTTCACAGAAACACCTACATCAGCATTTTCCACTGACAGCTAGAGGGGGGGGGGGGGGGGGGGGGGGGGGGGGGGGGGGGGGGGGGGGGGGGGGGGGGGGGGGGGGGGGGGGGGGG
>JAQNCA010000006.1:3617865-3646047 GCA_029783725.1 Acanthurus tractus
TGCAACCTCGCCACGCTTTTCCACTGGTTATTTTACTTTCTACACTTGGGTTCCCCACAAAAACCCACCTCTTCCTTTCCCCCCCCCCCCCACCCCCCCCCCCCCCCCCCCCCCGTAAGCCTCTAAGGAGACAGCAAGACAAAGACACAGACATGCACATGAATTTTGCCATTTTTAACTCTTTCTGGAACGTGATATGTGAAGTTGCAGTATTAAAGCTACAATTCAGAATTGGCAGCCAAAAATCTATTCAGTTTGTAATACAGCTGTAGTCAATGCAAGCTCCAAGTCTACTGCTAAAGCAATCCATCAATACCCCACTAATAATGCATTGGGAGTAAAAATATGAAAAGCTTCTGTGCTTTTGGCTAGACGTGGATGGAAAAATGGATAAAATATATTGGCAACAGTTATCAACAACAGTTACATACACTGTTACAAATCAGTACAACTGCTGCAGTATTACAGAATGAAAGAGAATTTTAAAATTAATACTCAGTTTCTTTATTGCAGTGTGTCAAAGTACCACCAGTAGAATTAGTATTTTAAAAATTTATGTTATACAGTTTCCTAAATGAGAGCTTCTGGAGTCAGGTTATTAGATTTTTCTATTCTTTTTACCTTTTTATCTTGCTGTTCCAGAAAATACAAAATCAATTTTTATTAATTTTTTTACAATTTTATGCACAACCTGCACGTACTTGCTGCTGAGCTTCATTTAGTGTTGCTCAGATGACTGGCATTAAGGAGTCAGACTGCTGAATCTGGCAATGGTCCCTAATTAATCCAGGACTTGTCTGCTCTCAGCGATAATAGAGAGGGAATGACCAAGTCCTTAAACACCACATGAATGGAAAAATTGACTCCTAAACACAGTTTTAATTAGCAGCAGAGGGAAAAAACCCCCACAAAAACTATATCCAGCAGTGAATGGAAATGACCGCCCTTCCACCCGTGTGGATGCTAATGAACTTCACAATATCAGTGAAGCGCTGCAATTTACAGCCAATCAATGACTCTCTTTATCTCTCTCACCTACAACATCAATGTTTTCTACAGAGGTTTTCAGGTCTGCTTCACTGTCAAACAGCCTCAGAGGTCATGAAAACAGTTTAATGAATCTGTTTGGATCTTCTACCACAGAGAGTACTTTGTAGTCTTTTTGCTTTACTCTATCAGCACCCAAATCTCTTGTTTTTTAAATATCTCATTGCCTGTGGGTACACATGATTTGCCAGTGCAAAGAATTTAGAAATGTTTTCTGTTCCCCTCTCCATTATTTCTTTCAGCTTTTCAAGCCATTGTTTTATTCTAATTGTTATGATCACAGTACTTTTATCCATCGTTTCGTAGGACAGAAACAGTGAGCTTAGGCATGTGCTCCAGCACATCCAAAACTTTCTCATGGTTGGTAAACAGGGTGTCTGCTATCTACAGCGGTCTCACACAAAGCAGAGAGATATCTCTTTAAAAAACTACACATGAAACAAACCACAAAGCTGTTTGTGGCCGGGGGTAGTTTATTAACAGCGGCTCCCTCCCTACTCTCATATATAAGTCATGAAGAAGCCCTCTTAAGTGTCCTCTCCAATCCCCTCCTGTATTTATCACGACTCATCTCCCCCAGGGTACCTGACGGTGACAGATTAGGGGGTCTCTCTCATGGCGTTAGAGAACAAAGAACCAACACGAGACATCCCTTTGCTCCCCCCAGGCGTCCAGCAATCTAACTCCACCACATCTCATACAAACGTCCTCTGGGTGAGACTGTGCAAAAACCAAACGCACTGTCTGGATATGCTTGTTAGTGCATTTCCCTTCCATATGTTTAGAATACTACATGTGCATAAAATTCAGCATATAACCTTTATGTGGAGTGAACTATCTAGTTAGCATCCGAGGAAGAGATTTCTAACACTCATGTCAGGAGGTATTCTCATGTGGCACCAGGGCTAATTTATCTGTTATACAAGTGGTGATTTAATACTTAATCCAGCTAAGGCAAAAACACAGAAGCCTCTGCATCTAAAATGCATGGTAGACATAACATCAATAATGATATCCCATCCCATCAGCCTCCAGATATTGTCTCTTATGGCTCAGAGTTTCTTTCTTACAGAACCATTACAACGCTGCCCAGCCAACAGATTAATTAAATTCCATACCAGCGCGGCTGCCTCATCATCTCACAGTCCACAAATAAAAATGTCACAGTCCCTTGAGTCCTCAGAGGCTTAATAAGGAGTCAGACATGCAGAGTACATCTGGCTTTTAAAAGTCAAAAGCTGAACAGAAGGAGGGGTCGTCAAATTATTCCATTTAGTGCAGTGTCAGCAGAAATGGGTAGAGGGGGGGACAGAACACAGTGGAGATGATTTGTTTCTTTCCCCGACCCTCCACAGGTTCAACCCTGAGAGCTTCAGAAGAAAAGAACCCTTAATTTTGTCAAAGAAAATTGCATATGAATACAAGTCCCTCGACCTCCCACTATCACACCACCAACAACTTAATTTGTGGTCACAACAAGAACACTCGCAAATGGATTTACTGCATCTGCTTTGACATTTAAAACCACATCAGACATCATAATAGAAAGATACAATATTTAGAGAGAAAGACAAAGTCAAATGCATTAACATTGTAACTGTATCCTTCAATATAAAACTCTGCCTTTTTATGTGGTGCATTGTTATATTAAATTACATACTGACTCACAAAATCCATATTCTATTTTTCCCAAAATGCACATTTTAAAATCAGTGATGGTTCCTTTGCTGTCTTCTCAGGATGATATGATGTCTTAAAAAGCAATTGAAAAAACACTAAAAGAGGCACTCGGGTCTTAAAGCCTGAGCTGTGAGATGGATTAAAAGTTTAGTGACTCAGGGAAAAACAAAAACAAACTAAAATCTTTATAACCTGGAGCTTTGCTAAAAGCAATCAAATGCACAAATGAAAAATGAGAACACCAATGTTCAATCCAATTTCATTCTATAGATTGAGCCTCCACAAGCTACAGCACACTCAGCCAGACATGAAAGTGCATAAAATTAATTAAAAAAATGCATCTGACCAACCCCACAAGGACTTTGACTTTTTCTTAATGTTGCCAAAAATCACTCCTCCAACTCTGTCACTGTCATCACTGTAGTTTTCCCCAGGGCCAGGGTTAGCAGCACCCATCATCAAGAGCTCACTGATAAAGAGCTAGAAAAATTCCCCCGGATGTTTCCAGTATAGAGACATATTCTTGGTCCAGTCAGCACTGGAAAATCCCATTCCTGTATCAGCAGCCAGGTGCAAACACGCTTAATCATTGTCATTTCTTTTTTAACGTAATATAACACCAAATAACTGAAAACTGGTGCTTATTTTCAGTCAGAGGCTGATCTACCAAAGAGCTTACAGATTATTGATGAGTCTGAGTAAATCTTCTCTCTATTGGCGTTGTAACGACATATTGATTGAGGTGTTCTTGACACTAGAAGTTAACACTCTTTAAACCATACTGCTCTTCAACACAATAAATTAAGTAGCATCCCATGTAAATGCAACAATCACAATAAAGTAAGTAGGTTCACCATAAAATACCATTTACCAGGCTTGGTCATTAGACAGATACTGTACATTTAAGAAGAACAAAGGGGCCAGGCTTCAAGATCAGTTTATAGACAACAGGACCATTAACAAAACACATACAGTTACACAGTCACACGAGCAGCATCTGGGGCAAGACAGCTAAGGGTTAAAATCTATAAAAACAACTTTGCACTATTCAATTGTATTAATACTAACTCTGTATTCTGGTAGAGGATTGCCAGCTATAAAAGGCTCAACTGACCTTTTGTGACATTCAATGCATCAAAAAAAAAAAAACAGTCTCCCTTTGCTCCTTCAGGCAAAAAGCATTTTTCCATTGTAAAGGGGGAACGCAGGTCACTGGTTTAATCTCGCCAGCTGTTTGGTAGCAGGGCCAAATGATGCAGAAATGTCAGAGAAAGCAAAGAGTTAGGCTGGGGAGCCCAACACCCTCTGTGTGACATTAGGTCTGAGCTCAAGTCTGTAGGTAAAAAAACTGATGAATAAACACCGATAGCTGGATTTGTCACAAAAACTCCTGCCATGGAACTGCTGTAAATTACCTCTGTGCTGCTCTTCTCACAATGAATTATTTGTCATAATTAAGGTTCATGACATTTTAGCAGGAGGTGCAGTGATAAAAAACACTTTTACAGCAACAATGTGGTGAATGGTTTTTAAGAAAATGTGGAAAATAAGGATGAAAGAAGACAAAGCAAAAGCTAGACTTGAGATAGATATACTACTGTGTTAATAGCATCTGGCTCTTGCTGTTTAAGTAATACAAAAAAGATGTTCTCAGGTGTTGTCATGGTGTGATAATGTAGCTTCACTTTCATTTTCAGCGGTGCTTTAAAAAACCTTTCAAGCTTTCTTCACATTTCAATCTTTGTTACAGCAAAACTGTCAGACAGTAAGCAGTGTTTTGAAGTTAAATGCCTCAGGGTCTACTGATCAACAGAATATATTTTTTACATCCTTCTCTCTCAGTGCAGTACATGGTGTGGGGGTGACACTCCAATATCTTGGCTGCACAGTCGCGAGTGAATGTGACAGTGAGCATAAGTCTGACCCCGCTTCCACAGGGAGAGTCTGCACCTCATTGCAGCCAGACAGCAGACAGACACATAGTGATGTTTGGGCTGGGGCATGGTGGGAGACCAATACTACAGAGACTTCCCTCTCCCTGCTCCATCAATTATTCACAAGCCACTGCATGGCTAGCCAACAAAACACACTCATATATACATATACACTTGGGCAAATTGGACCTTTTGGCAAAAAAAGCCATATAGAATAAATCTTATGAATTCTATTACTATCATGATTTTCTAACATTAAATTTTGATTTTTTTTTATTTAAAAATAAATAGAAAAATCAAAATGTCCTACAAGAATAAAAAAATAATTAATTGTTTTTTGATCAGTCTTTAGCCTCTCTGATGTGTTTCCTTGCTGTGTATCATTGTTAACTGAACATATTCAGGTATGAGACAAACAAGATCGAACAAGACTAGACTCTTGATTTTTTCCCTTTTCCCATTTATACATTTATACCTGTACTAAAGTAAATGTTTGAAAGTCGATTGTACTGCAAGACTGCACTTGATAAAAGGAAATAAAATAAGTTTAAAAAATACAGCATTTGAACAGTTTATTATAGATACATTCAAACATAACTTCCTACGAGTTCAAATACATCTATCATTACCATCATGATTATTAAGATAATATAAATAATTTTAAGTTGCCACTCTTTAACATTGTTATGATATTAATGTTTATTGATTTGCCAAAAAATCCAAATAATCCATTATCTAAGACACAAACAAGAAGTAATCACACACCCTTATTTTGCAACAGAATATTAGGATGACTCAACTATTAAAATACTCTACAATGAATGCATCCGTTTTAAGATCTGTGAATAATTCCTGAAAATTGCAAGCAAAGTTACGGCGACATCAGGTCCTCTGTACAGACACACTGCTCCACTTTCACTTCTCCCATAGTTGCAAAGTGGGTCAGTGGTGAACTGTAAGGCTGGCATCATTGCCTAAAACACACAACCATCTCTATTTAGATCTCAACAGATCAGTGGCAAAACTGACTTCTAATACTGTGTTTTACCTGAGAAATCTGACTGCACTTGTTTCAGAGGTGCTTTGACTGTGATACAATTGTTCTCAAAATCTATCCTCTGCATTTGTTTACAGCAAGATAAATGTTACCAGACTCTAATTACTCATATATACAGATGACAGAACCACAGCTGTTGCCAGAAGTATGTTTGGGTTATTTTACAAGGCAGGAAATGTCAGTGCTAACTGTATTAACTGAGGCACAGGTCTTCCTTATGTAAAAACAGGCACTCCTAAAATAAACTGAGAGTAACATTCAGCTACTAAAGTCTCATCCAAATCAATGCCTGCTTCTACTGAGTCAAACAGCCTAACTAGCTACCACTAAGGCCCCCACAATTACAGCTTTCATTGACTGACTGAGCAGCAGTTTGTTGCAACAGTACCAACATCCTTTGTCACTGGACATGAGTCTTTATACTGGTACAACAATGAACAAAAGACCACTTCTAAAGAATATCTGATCATCATATCAGACTCTGTCAGCCTTGCCTAAGTGTTGTAATCACCGGGAGCAATAACACTTAAATAGAGAGTCAATTTGAAAAGAAATGTCTTCACGATATCACTACGGAGAGATAGTTTTTGTTTGTACATCACTTCCTTGTAGCTCCCTTTGGAACACCTATCGTTTAAACCCAACAATCATCAGAGAGGCAGCCATATGGTATCCAGACAGGTGTTAAAGAGTTTGGATCACACCGTCAACTAGCTCATTAGCCTTCAGAGGGTACTGTGCTTCTTTCTTGTGTGAAACGGAGAGACTGACATTTACAGCTGCTTTATGTGACGTATGGCTTCACAAACTAATACGGTTTTCTATAAAAGTTCTAGATGACAAGTGCCCACATGACCCCTGAAATAACAATACCATGCAAACAAACACATTACATCCCCTATCACCCCGACTTTCCTAGACATTTAAAACTGACTGTTTAGCTTTCTTGTATTTTGACAAAGCAAAACAAAGTTGACAGACTGAATGAAAATGTAAATAAGTGTAAAAACAGAGGAAACAAAAATATTATAATATATTTTTGACTCATTAGCAACATGTTTTATGTCAGTAAATGTACACCTAATAATTTATTACCTTAAAAAATTATATAAGTATTCAAATCTTGGCTATGTTTAAGAATTGAAAATAGTTTTCATTTGTGCAATACATCCTAAAGAAACCACACAGCAAAGATCTGCTGCTGTTGCTAGGTGGACATCTTTTATAACGCATTAAAACCCAGCAGGTTGTTTCTAAGACTGAAAAAACAGTCCATGTGTATTTTGGATCAGTATTGGACGGTGTGTATCCACTTACTTGTCTGCAAGTCTATTTCTCAATTTTTGATTTTGGACTTTGTTAGAAACAAACAGGATTATATAAGTACATAAAACAACTAATGTAATATAATACAAAAACGCAATATTTCGCATTTTATGTTCAAAGTACACATATATATCATGCCAGAAAAGCTTTATGTGGAATACTAAACACAAAATAACATTTTGTTCTGTCTGGATCATGGTGATCTAATGACTAACATCACCTACAGAGTAAAACCAGCCGTCTTCTATATATACTCTGCTAGTTCACATGAGGGTTTGCCGAGCATTGACATTTTCTAGCCACTGTTTCACCCACTTTCCCTCTCCTGTAAAACCCTGCTCTATATGTTACATCAATGTTTTGCTCTTCTAATAAAAGACAACAGAGATTAATTCTATTCTTAAAGCTCTCTAATTTACAAACACACATGTACACAAATCCCACATGATTATTGGTCATGACCAGAACAGCTGATAAGACAACAAAAGGACGATCAAGGTACCCACTCTGCAAAGAGTGGCATAATTGAGAACAATAATTCAAGAGCAACGGCCCCCTGCTGAAAAACACAAATGATGAGAACTGGACTAAAATGCCAAATGATCATTTCTAATGCATCAATTAATGCCCCCTCTCAGCTTCTATGGCCACAGATCTTCTTTAATGCTGTGTGTTGACAGTTCATTAAGGGTCTTACCTCGCTGTAAATGTGGTGACTAGGTAATGAAGTTGAGGGGGTGGGAAAGATAGCAGGCTGCGATGCTGCACACGGATTACTACCTTGGATAAATGATGAGATGCTGCCCCAACTAAGAGCACATTAAAAGCATCATACAATGGAAAAAAAAGACCAGGGTTTTCTGAAAGAACTGGTGGCTGAAATAATTGTAGCACTATAAATGGAAAATATGACACAAAAAGCTGAAAACTATTAGCTGACATTCTTTCCCAAGATGACAGAGTAGAGTAATACAAATAAGTATATGTGTCAGGTTACTGAGTGGCAGCTCGGCTCAGCTTTAGTTGATTCAGCTGCCTTCATGTGTTGATCTTAGCAGTCTAGGATGGACATTGTACTGCTTGTCAAAAGGGCAAAGTCTGTATCTACTAACTATATTTAGACCAGTTAGGCCACTCACAATCAATGATGCTAGATCATTTTCAAAATAAACGATAGATTTGACTTTTTTCTTTTTTGGTACCTTAAAAATACCGCTGTTTTAGTTGGATGGAGTAATGTAAGCAAGTTATTCTGATAGTGATATCTCTCGTTGTAAAAGCTACATGAGCATCTATCAGTTGCATGGAAATCTCATGGGTTTCTAAATTGATTTTCAATTGGCTACCATTAAGTGGATCTTGTGCGCTAACAGGATATGCAGAGGTGTGAAATTCAGGACAAGGTCACTACAGGTCAGCATTATATCTGCCACCCCTCTGTTTCCTCTAAAGCAACTACAGGATGGTCCTAGATTAAGTGTCAAGCAGGTGTGCTGCACACACAAGTTCTGTGTAACAACACAGGCGATGGTCCAAGTACACGTCTTAAGACGTAACAGTGTACAACTTAACCCTGCATAATCTTGCAACTTTAAGATTTCTCAGTTTCATATAGTTTGTATAATATGGAGAAAAAAGCATGTGTTTAAAATCTTTCCTTCCTGCTCCTGTACACTACACCCTGCCTGCTGCTCCCCAATAACTCATTAGTAAGAATACAAGATGCCTGTCACATGTTTCAAGGCCTCAAACATTCATGTGAAGGCCATCAACAACAAATGTTCCACACTTACCTTCCTTATGCCTTCAACTTCAAAACCATTGAGGTTTGCATAAAGTGAATGGTGCCTTTTTCCTAACAGCGACGCAGTTGGGACTGGCTTTTCCGAGAGCCCGTGTTGTTTGTTATCCTGCTCATCCGACCTGCTCAACTCCTGCTGTTGACGTCCAAGAGCTTGGGTCACCTCACTGCTCTCCATGTCCGTGTGTGCCGTTGCAGGCGTGGGCTGCTCAGGCCGAGTGCACAGGTCATACATCACTCTCTGTCAAAGTCACACTGTGCAGATGGGATCAATACGACCAAATGAGGTGCCCAGCCGAGACCAAGCCATTGCAGGCTGTTCATTTGCTGGAGGAGAATTACAGGGATCAGTTGTGGCAGGTTGACTTCAAAATGATAAAGATGTCACTGTCCTCCCGTCCTCCAGCAGTTCATGAGCAGGAGGGGATTTTTTCACAGCTAAGGCGAAGTATCGAAATCCAAAAGACTGCTTCTGTCATGATTGTGGGTAAAGAAAAACTAAGCTTTAAGCAAGCCGAAGCTGACAAAACAGCAGCAATGAAGGTGTTCTTCCTTGCCCTTAAATGTGTTATGATAGGACTCTGTGTGCCACATTCAAGACAAAACCAGTCATAGATGAACCAGGAGTTGTAAAATACCTCCTCTCTCTCTGATCAGTGACGTTTTCCAAAATGAGGACAATGAGCTCCAAAGGGATATTGCATATTTTCGGCCTTAGCTTGCGAGCAAAATTTGATGAATGTCATCATCCTGGTAGCATTCTTGAGTGTACTATGGTTAGTATTTATCACAGAGTAGCATTCAGATTCACAGTCCTGCTTACTACACTGACACAGCTTGTTTCTTCATGCCTTACCGCTCTGTCGTCTGAGAGGGATTTGTCATAGATACTTATCCAGAAACGGGAAAAGACACAGCAGTCCACTTTCTTACAGAACGTAACACTGAAACAGCGCATGTAGGCCCAAACTGAAATAGCAAATAAGAAGAGACGTGCGATGTAGAAAAACACAAGAGAACGATCTAACTAACAGGTCTCCACACCAGTCCCTGTTCTCTCAGTACGGCTCAGATGTGGGTGGCATGTTGACTCTTCTGCAGTGAGTCTTGCCTCATTGACGCTGCTGTTGTGTCAAAAAGCATTTCATCCAGATGCGATAAAGAGTCGACTGCTTAATCCCATCTTGGTTACAGCGCCATAAAGGTGAAGAAAGAGGACGAAGGGAAAAATGTGTGTGTGTGTGTGCGTGTAAGACGGCGAGTGTCGCTGAGAGGAGGGGGTAGGGAGAACTGCTTCCACCATCCTATCACAAAAAGGCAGGCTTTGAGACGGGGCCCAATCATTACCACCACTAGGGCTCGTTTCCATGGAGATGACGCTGGAATGATGTTGGCTGCCTATTGATTGTTCAAGAGGCAGCACACACAGGGAGGCTGCAGGAGGCAGGCAGAGGAACAAGTGTGTCCAGTCCAGACTAATTTGAATGTTTTACTGCAGTTGTGCACCAAAGAGCAAATGTCTGACAAGGTGAAGAAAGCTCCCCATATTTAAGCAGTCTGTCTGGCCTTGTGCAAGGACAATTAAAGAGATTTAAGGCTGCAAAAGACAGACTCTGTCACAACTTCATGCTGGTTTACAAATGAACTTAACTTCATGTAACTGTCTATCAAATGAGCACAGCAGCTAATAAATCCCCTTAACAAGCTGCGGTCTGGTGGTGATGGCAATGGTGGGGTACTGAGCTATTTATGAAGGCTTCAGGTTAATCTGTGTGCATCCAGCTCAGTAAATTAAAGAAATAAAACTGCAAGTAAACAAATTAAAAGTGGGCAAGAAAACCCTGTTAATAAGTCTGTAAACTTGGTTTATAATCACCCAGAATAATAAAGACTTTTCAGTAGTTTACTCCAAAGAGTAACACTTGTGACTATAATCAAAAGGGATCAATAACAGTGAATCTGGGCGCACTTATAGCTCACCTGGGAGAGCCGTTGAAAAAGGCTGGGCTTTTAACTGCAAATTACCCCCAAACTTTCTCTAAAGCAGAAATGCCAAAAAGGAAATGAAAAAAACAGTAACTTCAAGTAACGTGTTGTGTTTGTATTTCAGGGCTGCAGAGTTCTTCGTCATCGTTCCGGGTACTTCTGCAACTACAGCTCCTTCTCCCATGTGATACAGACTGCTGCTGTCCACCCACTCTCACCTCATTAAGTAGCTAATTAAAGCATTGTTTAGCTTAACGTAGAAGGAATGGTTATCAATATGAGAAGATAACTAAAACAAGTTTGATTCAAATAAACGCTGTCATTTTTAACTAGTTACACAGAGCCAAGCCTTTCTCTTAAGCTCTAGACAGAACACCTGGCTGCACACATTCATTGTCATTCTGCTCCAGGGGAGAAAAACACTCTGGCTTATCATGTTTGCTTAGAACAGTCAGAGTTGTCTTGGGCAGAACTAAGCTGGATGACATGATGATGCCTTTCCAACACAGTAACGAGCAGGTAGCGAAAGAGGAGAAGATCCCTGACCAAGGTAGTCACCTTATAGCCGCAGTCTACATCCGGTGAGTCTGACTATTTTAAAATAGTTTTTGTTGAAGATGAAGAGTTAAACCCTCACCAACTCAAGCAGCATATAGCCTGTCACGTTCACTTCAGTAACATCAGACCTCTTTCCTAACGATGTCTTAGCTGCTGGAAATAATGAAGAAGGAAAGTAACTTTAGGATCATATTTAATCCTAAAGTAGATTTGGTGTATTACCTTTATGCTGCTATACTGTTTGTTCTTAATACTGTATCCCTCGTTCTTGTAGGCCAAATTGCACATGATTTAATATTTTGCTTCATCTAACAAGTCTATTTCTGAAAAGCTTACTAATAATATTTCCATTTCCAAAGTTTTCAATTTTTGTTTTGTAAATGCATGTAGTATGAATAAAGCACTGTAAAATATAAAATTACCTACAACTTGTTTGAAGATTACATTCAAATCACCCACTGCTGATATACTTAACATACCTATGTGTCAAAATAAGTACAATGATGTTGCACGTTAATCTCAGATATTTCTCCAAATGCCTCCAGCTAATCCAAGCTCAACAACAGCAGGTCAAAATGTACTAGAATACTTGGTGGCTGCTTTCATGAAGTGCAACAGCCTACCTTCTGTTCCTTCAAAGGTCCCTGTTTGAAAAACTCATAGCTGGGTGCAGCAAAGTTAAAAATAAACATTTCCCATAATTCTTTTAACTGGCATTTTTCTGGTTCTCTGTCAGTGCAGTGAACACTGAGGTCATTATATATTCAAAAACTCACTCTGAAAGTGAACGTGATATCCATTTTTCCCTGACTGAATGCAATGGAGCCTGCATGCAAAATTGTGATGTAAGTCTCTTAACTGTTGGAGGCTGTGCAGGCATTGGCTTCTATCAGAACACAGATAGTTTGTAAAATGTCCAACTGACAATGATTAGTTGGCCAAAGCCTTACACTGCTCAGCCCCTTTAATGTACACTCGAAGGTCAATATTGAAATGAAGAGCCTCGAGCAAAGAAATCAGCTGCTTACTTTGCCCAAACACCACATTTCACAGCTTCAGTCTATCAATTACAGCATGCTCACAAGACCATGGCTTCACTAGCCTACAGACTGAATCTAAACCTGATGTGAACACCAGCGAATACTTTTTCTATTCTGCTTTAGGCTTTCCATAATATAAATTTACTCCCTGATTGGCAACAAAGGTGCTGACTACCAACAAAAGAACAAAAGAACATGATTACTGCAGCATATATGTTCACTGCTACCACCCTCTTATCAAAAGGTATACACAGCACAAATATAGTACTAAAAAAACCAGCAGAGCATAGAGCATCCAGTTAGGATAATATAAAGCATGCAAAAAATGCATATGCTCTTCACAGAAATAAGCTGTAGCCAGGTGATGGTTCAGTGGTACTGACATCCTATCACAGTGACACATTTTTGACAAAGTCTCTCTCCCTGCCTGTCATGAGACTGAAGAGCTGCTGGTTAAATTCATCTCTCATCCACTGAAATGATTGGTGGGTATTTTATAAGCTGTGCTTTAAGTGGCTTTATGATTGACATATTTCATCTACTGATTTGCATAAGCACATTTCCAGGTGCAGTATCTCTGACACTAAAAATACACATTTCCACAGCACAGTCACATTATTGACAAAATGCAAAAAAGTGGTAAACTACCTGGAATGAAAAGGTGTGAGACCAGCAGAGGGTCTCCAGCGGGACTGTGCAAGAAATAGGAAACGCTATGTGATTTGGCACTGCTGTGTGCACGGTTGTTTAGACACATTTGAAGCTTTGATTAATTATTCAATTTCCTCTGTGAAAAAACTTGATCCAAAATGTAAGAGACTGAAGCGCACTGACCCACTTCTGCCACTCCAGCAAGAGGCAGATCCACCCACATGTGTTAACCCCTCCTCTCTCCTCTCCTTCAGCCAGCACAGCTTATACACGCCAAACCAGTCACATAAAATATTTTTACATTTTCTCCATTATCATGACAACTCAAAAGGCTACAAGATTAGCTAAAGATTGGCTCTTCTTTTAGTGTAGTCCTTATCTATTGCTGAAAAATCATTAATGCACACTCGGGTAAAAACTGAGGGAATAACTTGACTCTTGATTGAGGCTATTTCATTTGCAAGACCTACTCAAATGAAGACTAAGTTAGCTATTTTTGTCTCTGTATTTTTGTATGTAACATGGTCTAAGTGGTCATAACATGTCTTTTGCAAAGATTGCTCTGTGACGTAGCTTGTGTTATATGTGACTGATCAGTGATAACAAATTTGTTTTGATTTGAAAGTCAAGGTGTTTGCAAAAAGTTCAGGCTCTGCAATGTTACCCTCCTTATTGATGACTAAACCCATATGTTATGCATTTAGGAACAGTTTTATGGAAATCAAGAAACTGATTAACAGTTTGCAATTTACAATTCAAGAACAAACAAAACTCCCTTGCAACACAAATCTTATGTTTTGATATTAGAATAAGCAATACGTACAAGTGTAGTGACAGTTATTGACTTTCATGATAAATATTTGCAAATCAGATAGATTGTGTTTGTCCACTACCAATATTTCCCTGTCTTCCTTTCCCTATATAGTACCTGTGTCAACACATATAGGCTACCTGTATACCATATGAATTCAATGAACAGCAATTTAGCTAATTCCTTCTTTTTATGTGATATTTAAAAGGGGGGGATTGGCATGTGGTTTGTTAAATGACCCATGTGTGTAACTTAGAAGTATAAAATAGCTTACCTCCATGTTTCCGTCCATGCATTTGGAGGATGATGACTCTTCTGACCAAAAGGACACAGGGCAGTATTGAGGCTGGTTGTCCCAGCCTGCATGGGGAGTGCCGTTGGGGTGACAAATTTTCAGAAAGCTGCTCTGACAGGTGTCCGCGACTGCAGTGGTGGTGCAGGGGTCAGCTGCACAGAAGGCCTTCCCTAGAGGCTGCTTTAGCCGATCTTGTTTGGTTTTCTTACTAAATGAGTGGGAGGCACTGTGGGATCTCTGCAGCAAGGCCCTGGAGCAGGTGAGGAAAGGCTTTGTGTGACAAGAGTTACTGCCGTCCTCCTGAGTTGATTTTCTTGTAAGACTTTTAGAAATGTGGCTTGGGTGCCCTGCTCTCTGCCTCCGCTGTAACAGCTTTCTGTGGGCCTCTAGCAAGTGGCAGAGGAAAATGGCCTTTTCTAGCTCCAATTCCTGCCTGTGATGCAATTTATAGACTGCCTGCTCGCCATTTATCTTATCATACAGCATCAGCAGCAACTGCTCCAGCTTTGTATATGTTTCTCCACTGCTCATGCAAAAAGTCTCTTTCCCCAAGGACTCAACTTCACTATATTGTCCACTGTCTTTAATATTCACCAGTTTAGCAAACAGATGCCAGTGCCTGACTTTTTGGCACCCTCGCCTGGCCGTCACCTCCCTCACGGCCCTCTGCTGTTCCCTCTCTGATTCTTCCCGCAGGTGCCTAAGCTCCACACAGAGGCGTCGGTATGCTTGCTGTCTCCGGTTCTTCTCTCTTTCCAAATCAGCACGCAGCCTCTCCAGCTCTCCTCCGTAGTCCGGCTGGCTCTGGCATGGTTTATTGGATGACAGTGCCAGAGGGTTATCCCTGTCTCTCCTCATGATGACACACTCACAGCACAACATGCAACGAATAGCGAGACTTGTTCATTTCTAAAGAGGGGCGGTGCATCAGAATAGGGAGGAAGTGCAGGTGGGTGATGAGGGTTATCAGACATGCAGCATGCAATTATCAAACCAGGCCACTGAAAAGATGAGACAGTGAAAGGTGTGAGAGAATTGGATGGTCAGAAAATTTAAAATGTCTTAAATTACTGTAGTAACAAAAATGCACTGTTTTCATCATGGTGACAGCACAGGTGATGACGAGGTTATCACAGTTAGAAGGAGGACTTAGCAAAAGAGAGCAGCATTTTCAAGACTTTTACAAAAGCATGCAAAAAGAAGCCTTGTTGTCATAAACTGCGAGCAAAGTTGCCTCTGGAAAGCCTTTTATATCAGCCAGAAACAAACTGTGGCAACTGCTTCTTGGGCTGTACTGAATACAACTCAGATACAATTCTATATTTCTACTGACAACCAAGATGATTTATTACAGATGCCATACCAAGCAGGCTGTGCTATATTCATACCAGATATCTTTTCATTTGTTCTATAAAAACCTTTCATAATGGACGGGTGTCCATGCAACGCAGACACATGGTAGAGCAATATGTTTCATACAATAACAGAAACAATTTATTCAATGCGGGTTATGATTAATAGAGCTTATGCTTAGGAGCAGGAGTCCGATAGTCAGCAGGGGATGCAACAAGTGAACTCGTGAACTTTCGGTGAAAAGCGCCGACAGCAATGTGTCGCCAGCTACTACTGCTCATTACTGTAGCCAAATTTACCCATCACCAGCTCAACTTAGCGCTGGACATATGGGCGACGCTTCATATTACAGATAGGGACTTCGGTCAGTAGCTGATTAGCTAGCTTACGTTAGCAAAGTGGTGAGTGGTCAAGTAGCTGATGCTAAAGTCGGTAATGCTATGCAATAACGTGAATAACGGTCTGCAGTCTGGAGGAGTTGGTACAAGTCCTGACCAACTTAACTAGCTACTAACTACGTTTTGTTAGCTAGTATTAGCTAACAGCCACCGTTAAGTTTTTTTAGACCAACTTGTGTCAAACTCACCTCCAAACGAACTCAACTTGAAAATTTAAGTTTTCATCAATGAAGCAGAAGTCTTTAAGCCGAGGTACATAGATCGGCATAATACTGAGAGCAACCCAGAGACTGGTAGCATAAGTTGTTAAAGGTCCGCAGAGCCATTCAATAAGGGGTTTGTTTATCTGTCAGGCACCAGTGTCACACACTGACCAGCGTCATTGTGCTGGGCACGGTGCTGCCTTCATGAGCACCTCGCTCTTGTCTCCTCATTTAGAGATTTGCCCTGATTACTGTTCGACTTGTCACGGATTTTCATAACAGTTATTATGAATTCTTAAAGAGTTTTTTTCATGTAAACTTGGAGAGTTGAGAGTTGCCCTCCTCTGCAAAAACAGAACGCGGATAGTAATATTTATGGGGTAATTTAATAAAGGTTTTCAATTTACATCGTCACCATAACTTCGAATTGCCTTTCTCGTTCATGTCCTTAAGTTTCTAGTTGACACAGAAGAGTTCGGCTTTTCTTTTGTGCATTTGCAGATTTGTTGAGTTTTTCATGAGCGTTTTTATAAAAATCACTGTATTACCGACTGTACCTGAAGGCAGCATAATCAATGTATCCTAACAACTTGTGTGAGAAGGATGACCACTAGTGGCTCCAGGTTGCTAGTGCAGCTGTGCGGTAATATGTAGAATGGACCGGATTTTTGTATCCTGGGCTGGGAGACCGATGTATTGTGTGTGTGCGTGTGTGTGTGTGTGTGTGTGTGTGTGTGTGTGTGCGTGTGTGTGTGAGATTTTTTTGTCATTTGAAATGTCTTTATTTTATTGTTATCATTATTAATGTATGCAGGACTTTTGAGGATTGATGAACATGTGGAGAAAAATAGATTTTAAGGCACTGGTGTCCTCTGGAGGACAAACACACTTTTTTATGAAACTGCTACAATATATTCTCTTGAAAGATATAATATGATTACCTGTGGGAAGAATTTATCTGAACTGGTAGATTAAATAGTATATCAAGTAGGTCCACCTGCAAAAGCATCTTGTCACAAATGGTATTTTTTAAAGTCAGAGCAGAAACACAAGTGTTAATAATAAAATTACTGAGGGTGAAATTCCATTTAGCTGCTTCTCATGGTAGTGGTATTATGCATCCTGGCTCATTATCACACTGTCATGATTTCCTGGGACACTTGTGCTTTTAGTACTACAACAAACCATTATGTCTGCTATTGAAAAAAAACAATTCTATGAAATCATCCTGTGAAATACAATAGCTAAACTAAACCTTCTCTTAGCAAAGGCTTTCATTTGTCGACCCTTTATATAATTTTATTTCCTTAGTACAATGTCAGGTGTTTGTGTATAATGTTGTGAGTGTGAGTTTCATAACATTTACAAATCGTCGTGCCACAGTTCTGAGTGGCAAACAGGAAGGCAGCAGACACGCAGCACAGCAGGCTGGGCTGAAAATAAGTTGGCTAAATTAAAGTTCAAAGTCACGCTTGTGGAGACTGCTGGCAGGCTCACAGGATGCAAAAAAATAAACAAATAAATAAATAACTAAAAGACTTTAGTAGAAAGACAGGAAACAGGATTAAGGAATAGCTAAAAAAAAAAAAAAAAACGATGACAGCAAAGCTAAGAAGCAAAGTAGACTGTTTTTGGGCCTAAATATACACGAAGGAGAGCTAATCAGGAAACGAGAAAACAGTGCGCATGTGGCTGACGAGGAGGCAGGGAAGGTCAAACAGGGACAGGCCAGAGAGAAACAGTCTGTGGGCAGTGGTAAAGACAGGCAGTGCAAATATCACCATGACACTTTGTTTTTTACTAACCCTAATTTCTCTTTACTTTATGTTACCTGATCAATCAGATGAGGTCTTTAAGTACCATCCTCCATTTCCTTTACCTGAAATTCTTAGTATAGAAATATTTTATCCAAACTGCTTATTAGTCAGGTAAAGTGATGTGCTGCATTTCACAATACACATTTTACCCTACATGTAATTGCAATTATTGGGCCTGCTATCATTCCAATGTTGTATCTCATTTTTGCATGTAAGGATATGATCAACAGGAATGTTCTGTTTAATATGACCCCTGGAACTTTGATAAAAGGCTTCCTGAGATTTCATTATTTGGCAAAGGCCGTGATATTGAAATGTAGAAATCCTCAAAGGTATGTACATACCTTCTCAATATCATATTGCCAGAATCCATCAAAGAAGCAGAGTAAATCATATCTGACCACTGGGTGGCATTCATGTAAGCAGAGACCAAGCCTGTATTTTTACATTGTGTTTATGAAGTATTGCTTTTTTACATCAGTGACGCAAGTACATCAGGAGAGAGCATCTCTGATGGTTTTGTGCTCATTGTGAGGCTGAAAAAGACAAAGATGGAGAGATTCAGCGTACCACTCTGTGTTATCAGGGTGTCCTTGGGCTGCTCCCTCCCTCATTTCCATCTCTGTCTGCTCACGTGTGGCAGACTGTTGGGAAGAGGCAGAAACAGAGAGAGAGAGATACAGAGAGAGAGAGAGAGCAGATTCACTGCAAAAATCCCAAAGCCTGCTGCTCCTAAACCATTTAACACAGTCTGTCTCCCACACTGTATTTTACATCTGACTTCCCTGCAAATGGATAACTAAATTGTTTCTGTACATCTGCCTTGATTGTGATCTGTTTCATGTTGTGTTTACCTTTGTTAAACTGATACACATTTCTAAATGCATGTATCTTTCAGCCTCCCTGCTTCTGCACTTTTGATCTGAGGTCATGCACATGGTGCCAGTGTATTTTTGTCCACGTATACAATATGTGTCGCCACATATGGCTTCTGTAATTTCACACACATCTCAGTATGATGCTACATATGAAAACTAACAACTCACATTTGCATTTTCTGATTAATTTCTTTTTATTTTTCATTAAATTTTACAACAAGCATAGAATATATATTTGCCTAATAAAAATGTCTGTGCTATTGAATTATTGTTTCCTACTCTGCCTCCTGTCTTATTTTGTGTACTTTCATCTGATGAATTAGATATTTTGCAAGAATAAAATGTCTTTCTTGGGACCGTTTTTCTTTTTCTTTCTTTTTTTTTGCATCACCTTTGAGTCTACGTAATAAATTATTGACTTTTTTTTTTTCCATAAAGCTTTTGGATTTAAAAAACCTGTATGTACAGTATGTTTTTATGTTCATGCTAGCAAATGACCTTAGGCAGATGAAGTGCTCTCTTGTGGTCTCACTCTCAAGACATTTGAGTCCTTGTGATTGTTCAGATTCAGTGTGCATCCTGTCATCTATCGGCATCAGGCTGCATCTGCATGACACATACGGCTTAAAAAGATCATTATGAACAACACTGATATTTCCTTACCTGTAATACCCTGAAGGTTATGTCATAATACCAGTTGTATTTTTTGGATAAAATCTTTACAACTAGCATTAAGTTATCTGTTGGATCTATGTTTCGTGCATACACCTCACTGTGTAACAGGGCTGCAAAAGAAGACTTATTCTTAGAAGCCTTATTGAAGTGTGTCATAGTTTTCACTTCCTGTTACACTGAATACTATCTGTCTTCATGACCTACTAAGAAGAGAATTGTTCAAGACAAAGGTAGCAGGATGTCATGCTGCGCTATTTGTGTCAAGTTCAAATTGAAGACCCTCATAACTATGGGACAAAAACTTTTAGATAACTTGCATCTTTGTGAGAGCTGAACACTGACATTTAACCCAGGGTGATCTAAGAACTTGCTGCCCCTGACTGTCTGCTTCGTATGAGTTATGTAAAACGGACTCAAAGAATGTGTACAATAGCTGACCTCACCAAATCATCAACGCATGAACAGGACACTTATTTCAGAAACTTTATAATGCCAAGCTGAGAATGATCCATTTGATGATCCAATGATCCATTGTGTGTGTCTCTGCTTGGAAATTCAACTGGGAGATAAGGAGGCCGGTGATCTTCCTGCCTTTTCTTTCTTTTTTTTTTTTTTGGTTAGCTTTTTCCTCTTTTCAACTACGCCACAGTTACTGTAGTACAGGCACCTGAATAATTGTTTTAAAGACACATATATCAAAGTCAGCCAGGATTGTGATTTGAAGCACAGAGGAGCCCAGTTTTGATTTGAACTATATCTGTGTGTGCACATAAAACCAGCATAAGCTAAAAAGTCAGCTTACAAAGTGAGAAAACAAAAGGGATATAGTGTAAAACAAAGTGAAGAAATGAATGAGAAAATGACATAATCATGTATGTGACAAACAGACTGCTTTTAACCCACAGTGACAGTCATTGATGAGCCAGGTCAGGCTTGTTCTGTCAGTGATCACCTCTGACAGTCTGCCCACCACTGTAAGTCAGCACAGCTAGGAATTCCCATAATATATGGGCAATGTATAGGTATGTTGAAGTAACACCTGAACCCTCCAACACACGCTGTCACAAACACTTGTAGATTATGCATCAGCTGTGGTTATGTATCACAGTTTGTAGTTTTGTTTTTACAGTAGGAGAAAGCAAAGAAGAAACTCTAGGCAGCAATGACAAAATACCAAGGTGTATCTTACTAAAACATCCCATCCTTAAACAAGGTGACTGTGGGTGTAATGGTCCATCTCTGTCTTTTTTGTTGTCGTCATACCGTACAAGTAGAAGTCATAAGGAAAAAGAAACACTATCTTGTAAGGTGTAAACATTTATCAGAGCCCTGAGGGCACATAATGACACACTGAATCATTTATCGTTACATCCGTCATCTTTCTGGTATCTGTTATTTAGAATTAAATATCTGGTTTCTCTTCCTTTATAGTAATCAGATACCGAGTGTGGTGAGACAATACTAATCTATTACTTGACTTTTGTTAGCGTTACATTTATTAGGTGTGTTTCTCTTGAAATTTGACATCTTTATACAATGTTTGATGTCAGTAAATGAATATTGCTGAAATAAGAATTAAGCAATTAAGAATTAAGCAATTAAAAGTGCTTATATAAACACCTGTGCATTTACAAGTACACTCGATCAACTCAAAGTGATGGTTCATCAATTTTGTGTTCACAACGTGCTTCTGCACCTGCCAAGTAAATGCAGGTTTATCATGATAGTCTGTATTTTGATTTTTGGCAGGGCAAGGCAATTTTATTTATATAGCACCGTTCAGACACAAGGCAATTCACAGTGCTTCACAGGGCATAAGAAAAGAATTACAGTAAAAACAAATCAAGCAAAACAGAAAACAAAGCAGATAAAATGGAAGTTAAGAATACATATTGGTTATATTTTCTGACTCTTAAAAGTGACCCTGATCTGTATCTTTATATCAGCCAAACAATTGGTCACATGGCCTTTATGTTGGAGAAATCACTCATGGTTAAAAACACAGAGAATGAGACAGTTGAGAATCAGTCAACTTTAAGATGTAAATAACTCTCACCTTTCCCACTGTCATCTTTACCAGCAGTGACAGGCAGATGTTTTAAGGGAAAAAAGCTCTGAAAAACCTGCTCAGCACCAAAAGCAGACAAGTAAGAGACTAGCCTGTGAACTTACTGGAGCATCTAGCAGCCAGAGAACCAAATACCTCCCTCAGAGGTTGGCAGAGAACAACTCATAAAAGAGTGTGAACAAAATTAGTAAGAATCTGAGTAAGTAAATTAAGAGTTATAAGTCTGCGCTGAGTGTGTAACTTACATAGGTAATAGTTTATATTGGGAACATATTCCTCCACTGTTTTCAAGTTTGCAGGTAAAATGCACTTGTCCTATAAATAAATAAAAAATCCTAATATACAAACAAATTCATTTTTTGTAATTGTTTTTTTCCCTTCATAAAGCTAAACTCACTTGCAGCTAGCAGTAGTGGTGCATTCAGGAGCATTTTAGTAAAGAAAATGACACAGGCATGAATAAAAACAAAAGCAAATTTTTAAGACAAGACGAGGCTAGTAGTGACTGTTACTTTGGCTGTGTGGAGTTGAGTTTTCTTAATTCAACCTCAGGGTAAATAATTAGCTTGGTGTAACAGAACCTCCTTGTTTTGGCCCAAACACTGTTTCAGGTGACACCGCGGGAAGGAGCCCTAAATTGTTCCTTGAAAACCCTGTCAATGGGCACAGACAGCCTGCACGTTTCTCCACGGCTCTGGAAGGATTAGTGTTTGAAAGCAATTACTATTAGTCTGCTGCACAATTCAGAGAGGCCCTGAGCTTTTCCGCATGTGATTCAAAGAGGAAGAATATCTTGTGTGTCTGAAACATTATCGCATTGAACAATATTTTATGTCTTTTTAACAAAAAAAATTGGACAGAAAAGCTGTTTAAAGCTGCATTTCTGAGCTCAGCCCAGATGTTCATGTTCAGTTTGCCTTGTATTTTTATTCCACTGGGGTTGATCCAGTCTTATTTGTCAGTTATCTGTTTTCTGTAGGTCTAAAGGAGGATGGGTGGCTTTTCAAAACCTTCCAAACTCCTTAGAAACTACAGTGTACAACTCTCTCATTTATAAACTTTCATTGCCTCATAATTGCACTGTCATTTGCTTTAGAGTCCTTCTGTGTGGGAGAGTCCAGTGCACACACACCCTTACACACCCTCACACATACACACACACACAGACACAGGACCTGAGCCCCTGCCTTGTGTCCCTGAGCGAGTGTGTGCAGAGATGAGCAGGACTGCACCTTCTGTGAGTGCAACCTGAAACTGGAGATGCAGGGGTACCAGTGAAGGGTTAGCTTTCATTGTCTTTGTCTTTTTTTTGCCCCTCCTGCTTCTTTTAGACATAGACAGGTACAGGGCGTTAGAATATTAACATACAATGCAGTGGTATTTATTGTTTTACGTAATACCTGTCACTGAAGCCGGGTACTTATAGCCAAGCAGGGTTAAGGAGATGAAAGACCTTAAACTAGAGCTGGATACTCTGAGTCTCCTGCCTCCTTTTCTACACGACCTTTCTGTGTTTTCTGTGACTTGTGGAATTAAGCTGCCTGCTATTTAAGCTCTGAGGACATTTTCAGTGCCTTTTCTTGAGCAAAGGAAATCTATTTTTATTTTTATTTAGTTTTTTTTCATTTGGTGTGAAGATAAATCAGGTATGTATTTTTTAAAAATGGTATTTTTTTGCTTGATTTAATCACTACTTTCTGATTATTATTGTTATTAACAGTTTTAATATTAACCTGCTTCTGCGACATATCATGGTTTTGTGTTTCAGCCTAGCCTTATGAACTTATTTATTCATTTTTTTTGGCCGTAACTTCAAATTTGTAATAATGTAAAGGGACAGAGATTTACTCAGAATAAACTGTTTAGTGTTGTTGCTAAGCAGAAATTTGCACTATGATCATAAAACATAAAATATGTTTAGAATGAACTGAATTATCAGCTTATATTCTATTAATGACTGATTAATTACCTACTATTGAAGGGCATTTTCATGTTTTATGTATTTTGATATTCCGTAAAAGGTTCATTTTATCATTTTTTTGTCACATTTTGCAAAAAAGTAAATAGACTTTTTTTTGACAAATACACTGATTCTGCATTTGAATGACATGAAAATTCTCTCGGTTAGAGAGACTGACAGTATTATTCACTGGTTTATCTCAGACATTAAGGGGTATTTTTGTGGGGCCGAGATCTTTCAGCTATTTCTCAGCACAGGGAAGTGAGAAGGGAGGGGAAGCAGGGCCGACACAAAAGGCAACATTATTCCCCAGCGGATCTGCGCTACATCCAACCATGAATGGAGTATTGAAAAACATAACATTGGGGACTAGATTATTTTTCATCCCTCATAACTGAGCCATTTGTCCCAGAGTTTCGAGTAGTTTGTTGGTACAGTCTGCAAATAAGACAGCCGTGGTTTGCAAGTGCTGTGCTGGTGTTAAAATGCCCACCTCCAAGTTGGATGCACAATAACCTCTCTGTGGGCCTCTTCTGCACCACACCTTCTGAGACAATGCAGCAGACCATTTAAAATAGACTGAACCTGGCCAAGACTGCACTGTCCGGAGTTGTTTCTGTGGCTGCTGATTGGTGTTTTTTGTCACTAATGCCCCCATAAAGACTGTGCGTTAAATCTGCCTGCATTAGCTGGCTCAAAATTTTAACACCCCCCTCTTCTCCCCCTACCTCCTGCTCTCCAAGGAGACGAGCGGCGCCCCTGCAGTGTCATCAGGTGCCTAAGCGTTTTGGAAGGTTCTAGTGACAGATTGCAGGAAGCAGTGTTTATGCCTGACGATGGGGACCACAGAAAGCAGAAATGTCTTTTTGTGCCCCCTGGGCTCGGAATGTCCACTATCTCGAGGGGCCAATATCAAATTCTCCCCTCATCATCCCCTAATACACATTCCTGTGTAAGGTCAGGGGGAATTCTGCATCAGTGAGGAGACAAACAACTCAAGGCCAGGCCACACTGTGCGGTCTTCTAATGACAACATGCTTTCAGTGATGCTGTTTGATTTATTTCTGACATGTTTGCTCTATAATAATATATAAACATAAACATAATATATAAATAATACCTTCAGTGCTTTTACTTTTGGCGATGTGTGTGAAAAATCCAGCTTTTTTCCACTTACATCCTCACTCTTCAGTTTATTTTCATCTTATTTTCATCTTAAATTACTTCAAGTACTTGAATTCCATTACATTAGATAAAAGTCATTCATCTCAGTTTCTTATCCAAGAAGAATGTAGAGTGTAGAGTATTCTGTTTCTGAACACACTATCTAACTCTGATTATTGAGTGATTGTCAGTGAATCCAAATATTCTCCACCTGAAGGAAAATCCCCCATTTTTATCAAACACCACGCCACAGGTGTCTGCCCCCTTCTGTAACACAAGCCACCTACAGTTAGTGATGATGCTGGGCAGCTCAGAAGAGGAACTTTCTCAGCTCTTACCATCAGTCCTGGTTACCTGCTGCCAGGTTGGTGCACAGCAGCCATTTTGTGCTTACAAAACAGCAATGCAACGTGACTCGCTGCACCCTGTGTTTTATAAGCAACAGACGCACTTTTCGGTGGCACATGCCCATGTCTGGGAAGCTAGAGTGACTTTGTATTTGTAATCTCTTCCTGCTGTGCTGCCACATAACTTCCTAACGGCTCTCTAATGTCCACAAGGAGTGATGTGCATCACATGATCTCTGGAAACGATTTCTTGTTCAGCTACATGTTGCCCAAGCCTGACCTCAGTCTATCATCAATACCTACTACAGCACAACAACAACAGCTGCAGGCCACATCAGGGAAAACAATCCAATACTATAATCAGGCTACTCTGAACCAGGACAAAAAATAGTGATTGTTTTGTAGTAGTAGAAAAGTGTCTACTCCATTTAGAATTGTGTTCACATATAGCTCAGGACTTTGGGTAGCTGGATCAGAGAGACTAACAGTGTGTGAATGTGTGTGTTGCAGGCAAATGGTCAGTCAGGCAGCCATGCGAAGCCAGCGTGTGGTGGAGAGTGTGTGTAGGTGCTGGAACCCAGCCGTCTGGGTCCTGGTGTCCCTGCTGGGGTCCCTCGTCTTGGTGGCTGTGAGTGTGTTGCTGCGTCTCGGTAAGTGTGTGGGTGGGAGTTGGGGCTTTGGTATCATGCTGGATTTCCCCCAAATTTGGCCAAGACCACTCCCTTTAACCTGTTTCTAAAGAGGAGTTTATCTTGTGCTATGCAGAATACTTCATGTGAAACTTGTCTTTTTGATGAATTTTTCTCTCATATTGGGCAAATACTGACATTGATGCTGGTAAAAATAACAGATAACAGAGTAGCCACAGTTTAAACTGAATGACTTTGCTCTTATTTGTATTTGTATTTTTCTTTTCTTTTCATTAGGTTTCTATTATTATTTTTATTGCGTATTATTTTTTATTATTTGGACTGAAAAATAGTAAGATCTTGCTACATTCATTAAAAGTGACTCCAAAATGATATCTGTGGTTCATTGTTAAAAAAAAATTGATGTGAAATATATGGAAAAGTAACAAGCCTTGAAAGGTTTGGTAAACCTCTGATTCCCAAAGCTAAATGTCACATAGAGCATCTTATTCAAGTATATGATTTCGCTAAGGGGTTATTTCTTCACTGGCTCAGGGCCGGAGGTTGGTTGTATGACAACTGAAACTGAGATCCAAACTTTATCCAAAGCTATGATCTTTACTTAACCATTCAACAAACTCGTATGTCCCTGCTTTTTAAACTCTTGAATATATAGATCTTTCGATCAATAGTTTTCAAACAAGAGCCATCAGCCACTTCAGTCCGCTGACTTCATTGATGCTACATTTCGTGTTAGAAAAGATGGCTCAGAGGGGAAACATTAGATTTTGCCATAAGCTGAACCAGAATGTGATACATGAGACAATTTCTTGTGTGTCAGAATGTGTATGAGATGTTAATAATGCTCAAGGACTGGCTGTACCTGCAAGCAAACTCCCTGTAGATGAGCCCTTTTGTGTCCACAGTTACCGCCTGCCCTGTGTTTACCAGTGATAGCTGGCTACAAGCCCTGTAGTTACTTTGCAGGGAGCCAGGATCAATGCCACTCACATAAAGAAAGCAATTTATTCAAATGTGCTGATACCAGCTTATTGGATTTGTCTCTTGATAGAGCCAACAGATATCTAAATGTGTGTCTCACTAACCCTTTTTTTTGTTCACGTTTTAGGAGACATGAAATTAAGCAAAAGGGCTGTACCTGGTAGGTAATATTTCATTTAACCACATTTTACTCTTCCCTCTATCCTTAACTCTCAGAAATATAACTGTGTCGTCCAGAAATATAAACCAGGATGTAAACTGCATGTGACAGTGTAAACAGATGTATTACCAGTCCCTGAAGCTGAAATATGTAGTTTTGTGTATGTTCTGTATATGTTTCAATGACGCAAACAGATGGGAGAAGCCTGTGAATTGACCCACATCGAGTGTGACGGCTGGAAAAGTCCGTGGTGTCTTTGTGGGTTGTTGAAACTTGAGATATTAGTCCTCGGGCTAACAGACTGTCCATTATGCCTGAATGTCTTTCAGTGCGACTCTTGGGAAAATAAGTGTTGCATCAAAACACAGATTTTCCAGAAACTGACACATAGACAACCATTTGGATCCATATGCACCCTCTGTGTACCACTAAAGGTGCTATGATAGAGAGACAACAGTTTAAATAGATGTTGTGATTTCAAAGTCTCAGATAAGTGACAGAGTTTACCCTACTGATACCGTTTTTTTAAGAATAGCAACACCAGTCAGTTGATGACTCTGTGCTAGCTAACTTGCTAACATATCCCCACACAACACAATGTACAACTGAGGCTGATGGGACTGTTATTAGTTTTGAAGGAAGGATTTGGTCATGAAACAATGGTGACCAACTGGTATAAACTATGAGAAAAAATGTCCATGTGTAAATCTGTGTTCATTGTTTAGTGATTGGTTAGCAATCAGTGCCCATGGCTCATTCCCATGGTCAAGCCATCCAAGCCAACAGTTTGGAAATACATATAATAGATCGCTGAGCAAAGTTTTCCCAGCTCTGGACAAAGAATCCAAGGGTAAGGTTTAAAATGTGTAAAAATGTCTACAAATTAAACCTCGTGATGATGTTAGAAAAGTCAGGGGTTCACCAGATTTATGAGGATCGATCCTCTGAGTGCAATGAATATCAATGTAATGAATGCAATCCAATCAAATAGTTTCCAATAGACTTTCTTTCCCTTTCCATGTAGCCAGCATGGCTAAAAGACAAATAACAGGCTAACATATTTCTGCTGTAGCTAGTGTGATATATAGTCTGAATAGGCCCATTGCTATTGTTTCAGTCTATGTCTAGTGTTACAGGAAATATAGTAGATATAGAGTACAGAAACTATGGAAGGCCAAGAGTCTCCTTTCAACAAAATAATTTACCACTCCTCTTTCTCTCTATCTTTCTTTCTTTCTCTCTCTCTCTCTCTCTCTCTTTCTTTTTCTCTCTCTCTCTCTCTCTCTCTCTCTCTCTCTCTCTCTCTTTCGCTCAAATCTCCTCCTCCCTTTTGTTTCAGCCA
>JAQNCA010000006.1:3663194-3697908 GCA_029783725.1 Acanthurus tractus
AAAAGAACAGTGTTCAAAACCATCCACTGGTGTTGTTCACTTACATAACAGAAAATTCAGATAAATGACCTGATGTTTTTCTCTTTTAAAAAGTTAACAGCATTAATTAATTAATAAATACATTAAATCCATCTTTCAGACGCCTGCCTGTAATAATATTAAATTGAGGTTAAGTGCTCCACTGTTTTGTTAAGAGCCCCATTTAGTAATATTTCCCCTTATATTAAAATCTTAAGTAGCATTTTTACAATACTCATACTTGTTATATAAATGATGTTGATGTTTGAGTCACTCAACTCTAATTCCAGGTTACTGCACTCTGTAACTTGGAGAAGAAGATATGAAAAAGCATTAGCTTTATGGCTCTCATCTTAAAAAGTGAAACTAAAACTTGATCATATTTTGTGGAGAACATGCTCTCTGGGTTTGATCTTGATGTTGTCTCTCTCCTCTGTGATTACTTTTTTCCCTTAAGTAACTTGTAGCTGCTAGTTCGCTCTGTTAGCCATGTAGCTGGCTGACTGTATGCGGAGCCAGGGAGTGTCTGTTTTAAGCCAAACCATAACACAGGAACTTTGGACAGACATAGGGGCGAGGGGCACACAGTGGTGACTATTGGTGGTGAGTAGGGAGTAATGGACAACAGAACTGAAGAAATGAACACAACTGAGCCCTGCAATGCAAATGACTCAGCAGTCTCAATATGACAGAGATGGAAGAAGAGGAAGTTGACAAAGGAGACAAAACATGGAGGGTGACTGAACAAGCAGTTGAAACAGGAGCAATGTTGGAGTCAGATTGGGTTTTTCTTGTTGCTAACATCACGACAGGAGAAGATACAAAAGAAGACCTTGACGAAGAAGAATAAAGAATGTGAATGCTTAAGAAAATGTTGGAATGGCTTTCAGATGTCGATGAGAGCTTAGTAGAGTAGAATGGCCGCAAGACAGAAACTAAGTGATTTCTTGCTTTTACACTTATAAGTAATTTAAGTGGACTAGCCAAGTTATGTGATGTGTTTGTACAATGTTTGGCTGTGTTTTAGGTTTACAGGGCATGACATTGTAATGGGAAGATTTGTGTGTAGCCCATGAGTTACAACCAACAATATTATTACAGAAATATGGGACTTGAATTAACAAAAGAGGTATTGCAAACAAAAAAAGTGTGGGTGTCAAATTGCACAACGACCAGTTTCTACATAATTAGGCTCTATTGTTTTGTTTCAGTAGTGGAGAACTGTCTCTGCTACAGCGTTCACTATGGGCATAATTTTAGTTACTTATGCTACATTCAGTATTTTAAACTAGGCAATGGGGTTATACGTAGGCCCAGAAAATGTCTGTCTTCTCTCAGTCACCATTTACTGCTCTAGTTCATCCTCATCAATCCTCCTCGTTCTGGAGTTTTTGTCCAGGGGGCAGAGGAAGAATCAAACTTCTTTTTCTTCTGTTCTGAGGCAAACCTCAATTCAATTATGAAAGCAGCCAGTGTCATCTTAGGACATCCTGAAACGTCCTGAAATGAGTTTTTACTCAGTGTTGAGTCACGACAAAAAAAGCCCACCTTACCCTCCTACACGCACTATAATAATGTTTATTTCACAACATTTGAGTCTGACGTACATTTGCAGTTATATGTGCAAAAATGAGCTGAGTGATTTATTCCCTTCCCAGCAGGTCATGCTTAATTATCTTGTAGCATTATCCAGTTCATGTCTACCTTCCCTTTTGCTGACTCAGTGTCGTGAGTGCAGGGACATACATGCAGCTGCATTAGAGGGCATAACAGTGACACATTGCCCCGAGGAGAGAAGAAGCATCTAAAAGAGGAATAAGTAGAGAATATTCATTTGGCTGTTACTAGGTAGTGAAAACTGTGTGGAGTGTGAAAACATGTACAGATTCTTGTCTGCTCAAAGCATTTTCATTCGCTTCTCCAAGTGTCTCTCTTAAATTAATAGATTTTAAACTGTGCATTGCCTGTATAGAGCAATATAAAATTTACAGAACACCAGCAGTGTTTTGTAATCTGTATCGCTCCTCTAACTCAACTAATATTCAAAAACTCCACAGGGCACCTTTTAGGGAGGGAGCTGCTCAGTGTATCTGTAAATGAAATTGCTCTGTTGATGCAGGGCAGATGCAATCACCAGAGAACAGTTTTGTCATAAGATCGCACAAAAAAAACGACAAAAAAATGAAAAACAATCAAAGATAAAATTAAAAAAATATTGTTGGGCCTGGGCCTTCACTATAGTGTCGTGCCAACCAGCAAAGACATAAGTGGCAAATCAAATATGTTCAAGTACACATTCCCAATAAATTACTATGACCACCGTTTTTCCAATGTTTATGCTAATATGGTCATGAAAGAAAATCATTTTCACTGTGATAACTCCAAGAGCTGTAAATTCTCTCTCTTTCCGTGCCTGATAAACCTTAATGCGCCAACTTGACCTAAAGGTCCTTATTTCATCATCTCACCAGTACTTGAAGCAACACACAGTCATAAACAGCTCTTTGCATTATTTTTTCAAAATTCAGGCAATTTCAGGCCCAAACACCCACTTCAATCCAGTTCCAACATAACTTCTGTATTTAAACGAGATTCTTCTCATATGACGATTGAGGTTGATCCAGGCATTTTCCAGTACCCGCATATGTTTAATTATTTGTTGAAGCACCTTATATGGAGAGAAAGTCACCCTCAGTGTCCCATCCCTTTACTAAACAAAGCTATAGCAAATAAGCATGACAATGACCTTTCTAGGTAAAGCTAGTCTGGTCAGCAAGGACTCTGTTTTGTCATGTCATGGATGAATTTTAGGAATACCCCTTCTATCTTCTACCTTCTAACATGTTTTATAAGTTCCCTACTTTTTTATTTTGGCATGTTGTCTTCATTATTTTTTTGTCCTCTTAGTTCGTAGAAGTGAAAAGTCACTTGACACGACAAAAGATGTTTGTAGAGGGGCAGCTTAAGTTACAGCTTTATTGCTTGGAGAGCATGATGAAAGTTATCTGTGTGGGATTTCATGCCCTTGACTGAGTTTACAGGATTATTACAGACCTGCAAAGTATGAATCAATTGGGCTTGCTAGAAAATGGACCCATCTGGGACAAAATCAAATATCAAAATATTTTTAGCAAAATTTCTCTATAAACATTGAAGAAATGACTCTTGGTTCTTTTACAAAACATGAACACAATGAGATTTTCAATAACTGATCATCGGTTATGTAACATGCCTAGATGGCGAATTATTAAAACAGCCAGAACAGTCTATTAAGTTCAGAGGATCGCATCACTTTGCTTTAAAGCAGCCTTTAGAAATAGGTAGGATATGATTATTTCCAAAATTTAAGTCAATGTGAAGTGCCACATCACACTAACAATATTATATCTATATTGCAGCTTTAAGTGTGAATCACCAGCCTCAAATCTGTATGACCGAGCATTAGTACTACAGTTACAGGAAAACCTAAGTTTGGTCATCATTCTTAACATCATTAGTCAATAGCTGATAAATATGCAGTGCCCTTTTCCCTGGAAGAGAAAAGTTTAAAGAACATCTAGGGTTATCATTTGTTTTTCTTCAGCTTATGTTACTTTGTAGTAGTTGTCTAAAAGGAAACAGTTAATACAAACGAAAATCAGTTAATCGTTTTTTATTCAGAGTTTTTATTTTTGTGTCTCAGAACAGATTCAGCCCACACAAAAATGTGGGCTGAACATGACAGTCTTGTACTGTATACCCATTTCTTTAAACACAATAATAAGTTACACATGTACAAGCATGTAATAGGCTTACAGTTTTACTTTCACTTTTGGCCACGTTGTGTGTTGCCTGTTTCTCTGTCCCTTTTCACCACTGCAAAGAATGAGCACTGACAGAGAAGCCCCAGCTTGCATTAACTTGTGTTTGGCCTATCTCTATACCGACCCTGTAGCCTAATTAAGCCTACATATCCTAATGATTCTCTTCTAGTGATCACCCCTTCCCATGTTTTATTTTTGGCGACACATATCAGCTGTAATCACAGAAAAACTACTGTCATATGTGGTAGCTTAGCAACAAAGAGCTACTTGAAGCTGCCTCACTCCATCACCATTATTGAGACACACACACACACATACACTGCCTTGCATCCCCCTTTGCTTAGCGCCAAGCTCTAGCCCTATTCACACCGCCAGTGACGTCAGGTAGTCCACGGCGCCTTTGTGCTCTGCTGCCTGAAAGAGGGTCGACAGGGGGGTTGTCACATCAGGTTAGGAGAGATCGGAGAGTGAGCGCAAGAAAAAGGAAAGCGTGGAACAGGAAGGAAAATGGGATGCTGTGGGACTAAGGCAAGCCCTCATCATGTGAATTGTAATCCATTAATTGAAAATATAAGGCGGTAGGCACTGAAGCCTAACCCAGCCTCTGCCAAGGCCCAACATATCTACTCACTCTCCTGGCCTCACAGCTCTTACTGTGTCTCTCCTGTGGATATTAATGGCCATGCGGAGAGCTGTCAAAGAGGAACTTATTGATTGTCCTGCCTGCCCTTTGTTTGTATTAACACTCAGTTGTTTGGAAGTTTGAATGCCTTGTGCAAGGATGAGTCACGAGAGAGCAGGCGCAATTGATGAGCTTTATGGGTAGACAGAGCTCTATTGTCATCGCCGCACCACAGCTTCCGTCAGGGCTTTCTGCTCACCCTGCAGCCTTCTGAAACAAAGGCTGCCATGTTTTTACAGACATGCTGTTTAGGCCTTGTTTTTCTGACCTCTCTGTTGCTCTAACGCTGACCTACTCTGCTGGTTGCATTCTCTGGAGGTCAGATACTCGTTTATGCTAATTGTAATTTAATGTGCGAAAGCATAGAATGGTATAGAGCTTGGACTGTGCTTCAGCAATGACTAATGGGGGGCAGGGAGACTTTCTACTAAGCTTTTAAGTGGGATCATTATGCAACGGATGTCAAATTTGTTTGTCTGTTCTCATATTATTCCAGTACAGGGGTCATTGTGTATATGTCAGTTGTAAATTTTTACAGCTTCTTCTGTAGAGACACTCCTTAGTGAACAGGAACAGTTTACAAACCTGCTAGTGGCCCTTTTCATGTCCTTATGCTGAGGTTGCACCAACAGAGCAAGGTTCCTCTAGACCAAGTTGATCATTTTGTCTGTGGCTGGTACCAGATGAAAAAGGATAGTAGATACTGTGGGATGTTTGTGGTTTTTGGTAATTTCATGGAAATCTACCTTTATGTTTTTGGCCTAGTGTTGCCTTCAAAAGAACTTGAATCAGTATGGTTCATCTTCTAAAGCCATGCTTACTGCTCAATAAAGTTGATGAACACTGCTTTGAATTACCGGTAAATGCTAACATCAGCATGCTGCTAACATGCTTACATGTTGTTAACTAGGTTAAGAATCATAGTTCAGCATGCCAACATTTGCTAACTGAAATGAAAGTGTACATAACGCGAGATGCAGCTAAGGCTGATGGTGATATAATTATGTTGTAGCTATTTATTCACAGATCTAAGAAAGTGAAAGTAAAAAATTGTACACAGTGTAGCCCAACCTAGAGGTGAGTTGCAAAAAGAGTTTCTAATAAGGGTGGTGAAAGCTAATGCAACAAATTAATTAAAAAAGTAAGCCACTTCAAGTTGCTAATACCTTCTGGTCACCTCGCTCTCATTGACTTTTGTGTATTTTTGCTCCATATCCCATAGCTGTCATTCCTTTGTTTTTTAGACTACAGAATCTCAAATCATCATTTGAAATCAGGAATGCAGTGATTTAATTCATAACATTTATAATTACTTGCGTTAATGCCAAAGCTATAAGATCATTTGTGGAGATAATCTGTTCAGAGCAACATAGAATTTGGAAAGCCCCAGAGATTGTCCGGAGGGGCAAAATGGACCTGAAATCTGCCCATGTATCTTTGTGTGTTGGGACAAGTTTAGGGATGAGAAGCGGAGTGACTCATAATACCATCACAATGTGTTGCCCATAATAATGATATCACTACACAGTGATTCTTCGATACCTGAAAGACAATCCACTTGCTTAGATCACCCTGCTGTGTAACCGAAGAACAGATACCCCCGAGGAGGCAATAATAATGTGTTCATTGACTACATTGTTGGATCAATTAAACAGAATTTGACAAGAGATGTAAAAATACACAAAATATGCAATCTTGGCTTAGTGCCTCTTAAACACTTACACGCTCATATAGACTGCAGGTTCTTCATGTCCACCTGTGCCACCGTTTTTGTGTAAAATAGACCTAATGGGAAAGAGGTTGAACTGTCAGAAAGCAGAAAATGTGGATGTTCAACAGGAAGAAGTGAGTCAAACAGGCAGGAGAGTCAGTTTATAGCACCTGTATGTTTTAATGAAAGCATTGACATTTGGCACAAGATGGCCGAAAATGTATCCCCAGAGGAAGTAAAAATATATATTCCCATATCAATATTTTGCCCGACCCCTACTGCAGCTGCAACTGTGCTGCAGATTTCTCCACATCATCAGCCATGTCAGCACCCTTGCCATTAGCAGCTTCTGGCCACTGTCTTTAACACAGATAGTATGGCTCTGACACACAAAGCAGATTTTGCAGTTGCCATGGAAACAGGAGATTGCATCAATGATTGCTCTTTGCCCTCCACTCCCTCCCTTCTCCAATGCAATATTATTAAAAAAGATGGTTAGTTCTGTAGAATGGGTTGTTGCTGTCTTTGCTATTGTATGTATCACTGAGTGGGAGAGATGGGCGTAGATGAATAATAGGGATTAATGCTCAGAATGAGTTCATCAGATGAACACATGATTAGTCAGATATTTGAATGCACAGAGACTGTATTAACAAGTGAAATGGGGATTAGCAGATGTTGTGGTTACCGGAGTCAGACAGAAGCAGAATGACAAAGCAGCCTGCCTACAGTGACTGTGTTGCTCTTCATAGGTCACAGGTTTAAGCTTTTCTGTCCTTGAGTACGACACTGAGGCTCTGCCATGTGTCAGAGATGCTGCAAGTGCATTATCATGCAGTTCACCCCCCCCCCCAATATCTGTCTTAATATGTGGCTAAAAAGTTTCAAAGGTGACCTGTTTATGCCTTTCCAACACTGCGGCAGCAGAGCGTGACCTCACCTGGGTGGTTCGGAGAAGGCAAATCAGATGATGCACAATCACATTAAAACAGTTTTACATAAAGTCAACACAACAGAAGAAGAAAAAGATTACTATAATTTTTTTTTATCCACATCCTTTATTGATGACAATAAACCAAAGGTATTACGGCTGATCACCCACTTTGGTCCTGGCAGTGATATCTATTGAACAAATCGACCTTTAATTGTATACAGACATTCAGGTTCAGAAACTAAAGCAGCTCCTATAGTTGCTGTTAAGGGACAGTGCCTTACTTGACTTTAAAGTGTAATTAGGATGCGATCAATATAAATGTCACAGAGTTTAGAAATTATTATACCTGTGTTACATACATTAAGTAAGGAATTAATTTTTAGGTTTGCAAGTTGTCTTATTAAAAAAGAGGTTAAAACCAGCATTATTTAATGGTTAGTCCAAACAGATGGTGTTTTTAAAAAGTCACTGTTGTTGTACTTTAGTTTTTCTGAGGCATCATAATAAAAACTGAAAAGTATTAATCTAGCATCATGTTTCCTAATTAAATAATAAAGAGTAACTTCATAATACCTGTAAGTTTTAAACCTAGAATGTATAACATTCAGGAAAGGCATCATGAAGTGAAAAGCTGTTCAATGTGAATGGCAGGGGCCCCTGATTTGTTGTGCTCATGGAACTGAATTCTAGGCTGAAAAAGAAAGTTAACAACAGGCTTTATACTCAAAAACGGTCTGTAAAGATGCCTCTGCTGCACAGTCCCAGTGGGGTATAAAGGATTAAATCCTCCAGCCAGACACAAGCCTGTCCAAACAAAACAAAACCAGCTTTCAGAGCTGCAGTCCTCCAATCAGGTTGACCTCACAGGATGATGTCAGTGAGCTGGAGGCGTGGCTTACCCTGCTGGATGCAGTGACTGTTTCCCTGGGTGTTGCAGAGTTTGTTCAGAAGCATCTCAGACACTTTTCAGGTTGTAGCTTTGCATTTCCTTGCATATGTTATCCTGCAGGCTGTCATTGCAGGTTTTAGATGTGCAAAGGAGATTGAATTTTTTTTCTCTTCACTTTTCAATTCCTTCGTATCAATATTCATACTTGTAACGTGATACTGGTTACAGCTGTCCCACTTACATTATAAAGATTATAAAAGATATCATAATACCTGCATATTTTTCTGTCCCTCTTGTTTCTTCAGGTCACAGAACTGAATGAAGCGCTATCCAATGAGGAGAGGAACCTGCTCTCCGTGGCCTATAAGAATGTTGTTGGGGCACGGCGCTCATCCTGGCGTGTCATCTCTAGCATTGAGCAGAAGACGTCGGCTGACGGTAACGAGAAGAAGATCGAGATGGTGCGGGCCTACCGGGAAAAGGTAGAGAAGGAGCTGGAGGCCGTCTGCCAGGACGTGCTCAACCTCCTCGACAACTTCCTGATCAAGAATTGCAACGAGACGCAGCACGAGAGCAAAGTGTTCTACCTGAAGATGAAGGGTGATTACTATCGCTACCTGGCCGAGGTGGCCACGGGGGAGAAGAGAGCCTCAGTGGTGGAGTCCTCCGAGAAGTCCTACAGCGAGGCCCATGAGATCAGCAAGGAGCACATGCAGCCCACCCATCCCATCCGCCTGGGCCTGGCTCTCAACTACTCCGTCTTCTACTACGAGATCCAGAACGCCCCCGAGCAGGCGTGCCACCTGGCCAAGACCGCCTTCGACGACGCCATCGCCGAGTTGGACACCCTCAACGAGGACTCCTACAAAGACTCCACTCTCATCATGCAGCTGCTACGAGACAACTTGACGCTGTGGACAAGCGACCAGCAGGACGACGAGGGAGGAGAGGGCAACAACTAAAGAGTCCAAAACCTCATTCTGCCAAAACAACACAACACGCGCGCTCACAAATGATGACAAAATAATAATAGTTAAAAAGTTCTTAGAAATTAAAAAAAAAAAAGGGAGGGAGGGAGGGGTGGGTGGTGAAACATCGGCGGCCAATTTAGCCGATGGTACTAACGCGGCTGCTGTTCTTTATTTTTCAACAAATTAAAAGTGAAAAAAAGGTAAAAGGAGGGAAGACAATTTTAGTTTGAGAAATAACCTACAAATTAAAAAAAAAAAAAAAAGAAAAAGAATGAAACCCCCTCCTCGGTAGCCTCTGCAGCATTTGCCAAAATACCACTTTAGAAGCAAGAGGTATGTCATTCATCACAGTGTGACTATTGGGTAATGATACCTTCACACTGGCAGAGACTGGTCTTATCGCGCAAATGAAGCTGAGCTGTCTTATTGTATTTGGTGAGGGGAGGAGCATTCTGAAATTGAGTTTTCAATGCTTGAGCAACAAGAAAATTAGAGTAACCTTGAATGTCATGGCCTTGCTTAGAGAGAGACAGACAGAGAGTGAGCGAGTGAGAGAGCAGATGGGTTATTGAGACGAAGACGGGCTTTTGGGGGTGTCAAACTTCATTGTGTAACTTCAAACGTACAGACATCTTTAGTTGCACCACACTATGATTGTTGAGTGAAAAGCAGGTTGTCTCTGTTATTGAAGATAACATAAAAAAAATGTTTCTGTTTGCTATGTGTCAGGTATGTGTCCAGCTCAGTCAAACAGTCATACTGTACCTAAAAAGACAAATTCATAAAGTAAACTTAGTGCAGCTTGTCCCTCTCATGTGCTGATGTGCTTTATTAAATAAATTAACTGTTTTTGGACACCTAATTCTTATTGTCAGTATTGTCATTACTATAACAACTTCTATTGGCTCCTTATGTTTGTAGGAAACAATTTGATTCACAGAAACCTAGATAGCAAAATAAAACGTGGTGATTGAACACTATCATGAGTCCACCCTTATTCTCCGGTTATGCTATCTTTCATAACAATCAGTAGGATCTCTGAAACGGCACCTGGAACCACAGACTTGATTAGTGAACTAAGTGACTAACTTGTGGACAGAGCACATGCAATGTTAAGTGGAAGCTCTAAAAGCAGATTTGAGGTTTGTGGATTTACTTTGTCTTCAGTTTCTTCTTGGTCAAGAAATGCACTTGCCTATTATACTGTTTCTTCAGTGTAAGATGATAACTGCTCCAATATTCTCCATAATACAATATTGTGCATGCTGGTGATGTATTTATACAGTAGCTTCAATTTATTAACTTAAACTGTAGATGTTATGTATTCATATGAACATGGAATTACTAGACCTTTAATCGGATTATTTTCTATTTATTTCTTTTTATTGCGATTGTTAGCTAGACCTTATTTTAATCTGTGTTTTCTTTACTCCATTTGCTGAAGTACGCTATACCAAAACAGTGATTGTTAACAATAAAATTGATCTGTTACGGACATCGCTATGGTGACATGCAGTTCTTGGAAAGGGTGACCAAAAGTGAAGGAAACACACTGGCTTGTGATATTTGACAGCGGTAATGCGTCTCTTAACCGTAGAGTTCACTTCTTTTATTAGTTCACTGGCAGCAGCACAGTCAAATAATGACAACTGAGATACTGTAGATGAAATGAGGCAGAAAAAGTGCACTTAATTAAGTCTAATAGCAAGTCACTCAGGGCCATATCAGTAGCTGATTAAGGTGGAGCTAGTTTCAGCTATTTCACAAACTGTTTGGTAGTTAAAGTTCCATGTTCTCCCGATAAGGCAAAATCTTAATGTATTTTTCCTGACCTTGTCCCAGGTCTGTGAGCATGCACACTTTGTCTCCCCTCACACTCTGAAGTTAGTTTTGTAGCATTAATTGAATTCACAATAGCTGCATGAATTGTATTAATACACAATAGTTAACAGATGCACTTTGTTCATCCATCACCGAGTGTTCATCTGGTTTCTAAATCTGTCCTAAAAGTAACAGCATATACATGTCTTTCCTCGCAACACTGTTAACGTAGCATTTGTAGTTCAATAGTTGTACAAGACAGCAGAGAATAACTGGAAGCTTATGTAGTTTTTTTTAGATCAATATATTTACCTTTAAGTACTGGATATTTGTCAATGAGAAGAGGTATCATGGCCTTCTGGATGTGTTTCAGACTCAGAAAGGTGTGTTTTGATGTGGAATTACTTATCTGATTTTGCTCTCTAACAGAAATATGAACTGTGACCTGTTCCACTCACCTGACATTACAGAGTTCAGTATGTCATAAAGACACCTCACTCAGTTATATACTTTCTCAAGTTTGAGGGGGAAGTTAGTCTTTTAATGACACCTTTAAGTTGTACGCTGCCTGTCTGGATTTCAGTCAGGCAACTAAGGTGGTGTGCAATAAATATACAATGAACATTAAAGGGCTTTACAATTGACGGTCAAAGTCAAAGAGGAACTGATTAATTCATGAAAATCACTTGAAGAAAATAATGAGCCTTATTAATCACAAACAAGGAACAAATATAATTCAGATTACTGGCAACTAAGTTTTCTAATAAAAGGAATGTGCCCTGGTGTTAATAACTAAAAAACATACATAAAGAGGAAATATAGACAATATAAATAAATACGAAAGGGAAGAAAAAGGGCAAAAGAATAAGAAGGGCATAGTGGTGCTAGCATATACATGCTAATCTATTCAGTGGCTGTTGGGACATTACATACAGAAACATAAAAGTCATCCTCGTGATGGTATATTTAATTGACCAGTAAACAGATCAGTAGGCTGATAATGCTTTGGCTGCCAGCATGGCTAATAATGGTAAGAGCTCAGCCACTTCTGGCAGAAATGTGGCAAAGCAACAAAGACAAATCGCTCCTGAGAAATAATGAGATAGTTTCCTCGATATATGTCTATTTCAAGACCTTTATTACCATGGAGTGTCAGCTGAAACAAATAGCTGCCATTTAAGCAACATTACAAATTCCTGAGTCAGGCCGTTACACATTTGCATCAGCCATTAAATACTGACAGGATAAGGGCACTACTATCACCAAACTGCACCAGTGAGGACAATTACACTGTTCTGAACATTGTCAGCCCTATTTTTACAATAAATACGGATGCTAGTAAGTCAACTAAAACAAAAGGTAAACCATGTTTTTTTCACCAAATGACTACATTTTACCAAACCAGGGATGGCTGTGCCAAAATGCTGTAAATTGGTGTCAATCAAGAGCTACAATTGGACTTATTAGCCTCTTTAATCACTGAGGCAGAACTGATTATTGAACAGCTGGTGAATGGTAATTGGTTGAAAGGCAATCAACACCCTCGCATGTGATTCGACGACCCCCTAGTCTAAGGTGTTGTCACCAGCCAATCGTGAGCTGTTGCTAAGGAAAAAAAAAAAAAAGCACACAACCTGCTCTCCTCAGTGTGCTGCTCAGAGGTCTCCAGTCAGCTCACTCACCGACGATAACAGAGCTTCTGTAGGTGTGCTTCATGTTTTATGATTAAAAAAAAAAAGATATGTAAATGTTTCATGAGTCTGCAGTGGCACATTCAAACATGAGTACTTTAAAAGATGGTCATTGTATGAAACATTACATAAATGTCATTAAGAGGATACTTACTGTTTGAGAGGAAGGTCCACTCTACAGAGCAGGATTTATTGCACTATTGTTTACATATGTAAACAAACGCTTTTGCAGCTGCCAAAATTTAAAGGATGCTATGCAGGATTTGCCGGTTGCTGTCTGTTAACAGACAGTTGGCTCCCTCCTCCCATGCTCAACTACAGAGAGGGAGAGAGAGAGCAGCAGCAGAGATCAGTTTTAAGCACAAACAAACACACCCACACCTCCACACAACCCTGTGGGAGGGTGCCACATTGTCAGATTTTATGTAATTGCAGTCGTTTTATCCTGTCTTTTCTCTCCCTTCTGCTATGCAATCTAATAGCCTTGTTTTTTTTTTTAAAAAAACCCCGACGTTGAACCATGTTATTGGCTGAAGGCTGGACACCCTCAACACCCAAAGGCTGACACCCTGAAATATCTCACACACTGCAAAACAAGAGAATATGGACAGAGGGCGGGACCTCTGTAGATACACTCACTGTGTATGTGATGGGTCATAAGTAAGGATTGATAAGGATTGATAAGGATTATTTTGGCGTGTGTTTACATCACCTTTTAGAGAAACTACTGCATAGTTTAAGTGAAATATACAAGCCTTGCTAATGCATGTCAGTAATAGTTAGCATCAGGAAACGTCAGCAAGTGTCAGATTTGTGTTGTGCATGTGCAGTAGTAACCAACTCTAATCCACAGTTGTTTCATTTTTATCATAGTTTGACTGTGGACTTTGCTCCAGTTTCCGACTGTAGCGACATCATATCAGCTGGCCTCAACAATGAACACACTGTATTGAGCCATATCTGTGATGCAGTGGTAAGTCTTAAAGTTGGGATTCTGGGAAGTCCAGTGTGAAGGATTGAGTAGCATCTAGAGGGGAGGTTGCAGATTGCACCCGGCTGGAAATCCCTCTGCTCAACTTCCCTTTCCAAGCATGTAAGAGAACCCACAAAGGCCTCAGAATCCCATGGAAACGCACAAAAAAAAAACAACAACAAAAGGCCTTATATAGAGCCGGTGTTTTTGTAGCCAAAACTCAGAAAGTTAACTTAAAAAGACTTTTTCTAACTTACAGAAAACATAATAATTCTTATTTTCAGGTTATCTTGCACTAATGAAAGCACACTAATCAATATTATTTTTCATTTTTGCCATTTTCTCATTTTCCTAATCCTACATATCCTACATGTTAGATCTTTTAGATAACATTGGAGGTTTTAAATCAGTTATTAGAAAGACTTCAGCCCAAAACCATCAGTTTAACTTTGTCAAATAGCCTCTCTGGCCTCCATTTTTAATCTTACACGACCATCACCATCAGTGATTTACTCTTCCAGATGTGAGGGGGATGTTTGCTGGAATGCATGTAGCACACATACACACAGCAGGCATTCTCTTTGCTCTACATTAAGCAAAATATGACATCAGTCCAATGTACAGTACCGGAAACAGAAAGGTCAGGATCTTACAGCATCCAACAGTGCTGCTTCAGTATTTGACAACACATGGCTTTGTCAAAGTTGACCACTGACGTCATATATCAAAAATGCTGTTCTTATGTTACAGCATCATCCTCTTTTAGTCTGTAAGTGAAGAGTTTGGTCTGAAAATGAGACTGGGCAGGAATAACACATTTAATGATGCCTTCCTTGGTTTCAGGGTCCTTGTATTATGCATGCTGAGTCGCAGTCACAACTCACTGTGACACATTGTTAATGTGATTAGTAACACCTGTCCTTTCACAACCATCACAAGTCAAAATGTCTGCTGTGAAAAAGGCCTAATAGAATATGAGACACATACAATGTAGTAATGACTGACTGTGTAAAATTAAAGCTGTCAGTTATATTTATTCTGTGAGTTAAATGAAGCATTTTCAGCACCCTTTTTCAATATGAAAACATACATACGTACATAGTTGTGCATCTCTAACAGCATTTATTTCCTTTAAAAACAAGAATCTCTGCTATATTTAAGTGAATTTGTTTGTTATCACATTTGTTTAACTTCTTTTAAATTATCCGTCCCTGCTACATTTCAAGATCACTTGAGATCTCTTTTCAGGAAAGCCAGCCCTCTTCAGCCTGCCAGCCTGAGTGCAGGGAGAATGTAAAAGGTCTAAGAAGAGTCCAATCAGCAGCCTGGTGGCAAACAGCGCCTCGTGCGAGGCACTCTAAGGACTGGATAGCTGCTGGATTGATGGGGACTGGCATGAATAATTTAGGCCTGCATTAAAGTGGAAGGAAATGGTGACTCATGGAAGAGGAAAAGTTGAAATGCTAAGTGGTTAAGAGAGTGCTGCCTCGTCTTAAGGCCCAGCCTGCCTTGCCCCTGTGAGTGCCAGAGCTCACTGTGTGGCAGACACAAGTAGCCCACTGAATACATGTAATATATATAATGCTCAGCAAAGGGAGAGACGTTTAGACCTCTGTGCATTAAATCTGTGCACTCATGCACGTCACTTTTTTTTGTGTGGAGAAACGTCTGAGATGAACATAATGATAGCTGATAAGCAGCCTGTTAGTCACCACAAGTCTGGAACTAAAGGGGGGGAAAAGTACTAGTTTATGTCCACCATATACTCTGTGTAACTGTACAACATGCTGGAGGCTCAGTGCATAGCAGAGCGCTCTATAAATAGACCTCCCCTGCAGCTCTGGAGTCAAGAGTAGACTTAGAATGTGCATTAGTGGGCTGGCACGCAACCTGAATGACTGGAAGTTGACAGAGAGGAAGAAAAAAGAAGTGATGAAAACCAACAGTCTCTCAAAATGTCACTAGTTGGGCCGTCACATCTCTCGTTTCATCCAGCATTGACTGATGAGTAACTAGGAGGAGATGATCATTAGCAAAAAAAACCTCATGTAGTATTAGCTTCATACACGGTGCAGCGTATTGATTCCACAGGGGCCCTCAGCTGATATAGTTTGGTGATGTCATTTCCAGTGGCTGCCTCTGGCCTAGTTCCTATACTTATATATCTTGATGATGTGTGTTTGCTACTTATATGTGTCTTACCACATATCCCAACTATGTGAAAGTGTGCAGGGTGTTATGAAAACCCGCACAGGACACATTTATTTTCATGTCAGGAGTGTCTTACCGTTGTCAACATGTAATTTACAACATTTTTGGTGGAATAACAGTGTTGCGCTACTTTAAAACTTCAGATTTGCCTACAAATGTGTCTGATAACATCACATTAATATTTAATACAGGTGGCTGAAAGAGAGGAATCTGTGCTTATACCATTTTGAGTTACGTAACTCATGTTAAAGCATCATGGCAGTGACATAAACCAGACCTCCTGTATAAAGTCAGCCATGGCTCGGTATGAATATATAAGGAGACTGTACATACATCACTGTACTCAGGAAATATTCACATTATTTCCCTTTAAGGAACAAGTTTCAAGTCTTTAAGTGGTTTACTCACATGAGTCATACACAGTATATGTATTGTATTTTCCTTTCATGAATGGAAGTCTGTGCAGCCGATATACTTTAACAGAAAATATGCGGACAACATCTTAACCCTGGGCCATCAAATGTATTCCCACATTTTCTACATTTTGTATTTCTTACAAAGAAAGTTGATGTTGGTGTGTCATTTTATTTAAAAATAATAACACTGAGGTTGTTCTTTGGTCATTCAAATAACTGTGTAAGACATGAAACCTGGAGTCTGGTAACTTTTCATACACACTAGTTTTGACTTAGAGCAACTAAATTAGGAAAAACTAATCTAAGATACAATCTAAAAATAAGACTGTGACTCTTAATGTTGAAGCTGAACTGACGCACAGTTCTATTTGATCCAAGTTTTTAAATTAGCCAATGACATGCTCACAGTGACAATGCTAACGTGCTGATGGCTAGAGCATGCTTGTCCTGTAAGCATGAATGCCTTTTGTCAAGTAAGAGCGTGGCCATAAAAGCAGACTAATGAATGCACCAAATGCAAAAGTCAGAGGATCATCAAAGATATTATCATTCATCCTCAGGGGTATCGAGGCTAAAAGGCATCAATAGCATGATTAGTAATGGAATAATTAATGTAAGTACTAACAGTACATAAACCTTTTGGCTCTTGCAGACAGTAATTCTTTCACCCGCCCCCCAGCATCCGTGGCTGGTGTAATTGTTTCAAGTGACCTTGCTCAGTAAAGAGTAGAGAACACACTTTCATCAATTATGCATCTATGTGGGCATGAATAATTAATTGGAGACGTTCTGTATGATGGAATTATGCAATTTTGGGTGTTATGACACTTTTCGGTGCACTTACACAGCAGAAACAGTTCATTTTCTCTGTACATATGACACCCACCTCATATATCAACCACTCTGTCAGGTTTATCCACTTTGGTACAGACTTAAAGCTCAAGCTCAGAAGTGCACAGAGTGGGGGGGTCATGTCAGTGTCAAGGTGAACTCAGCTACCCCTCTACACTGAGCAAGTCCTGTCTGCTGAAGGTCACTTGATGAAGAGTAATACATTAAAATATGTTTGATATGTATATACTAAATATAATCATACTAAGTTTCTTTTTGATGCTGATATTACACTGATTGGCCTGATGGGCAGATAGTAAATTAAGGACATGTATCTTTGCATTCGATTTATATGTTCAAGAAATGACACTGGTATTTGCAGTTTTATGGGACTTCAAATTATGGCATCACATGACCAGATGAGGGCACTATTCTTTGATTTTAAATTACAACCGTTACAACCAAACACTGCACTTTATATTGTTATCCAACTATTTAGAGAGGATAAAATGCTTTGAAGCAGATTTGACTGGAGAAGTGCTCTCACACTGGTGCTGAAATGATACATAAAGCACTTTAAAGCACCAAGAGTTTAAAAAACCGGATTGTCATGGACTACCTGCGATACTCATGGGGGGGCTAACATGATTCACTTTCTGTCTTTGTCATGGATGACGGGTGGATGAATAATTGTGTCTCCAGACACAGAGCTCGCAGTTACTGCTTCAGGGCGTCACCTCTGATGTCATGTCACTAGTGTGCAAAAACAGTTCATAAAAAAACAGGAAGAAACTCAATATGTTGTTTGATCTTTATTCCGTGTTTGCATGGCCGAACAGCCAGAATAATTCCAGTCCAGGAGGACCACAGTGTGATCTCTACAAGGCACTACTCTGCACATACAGTGGCAGTGTGTTTGCTCTCCTGAGACCTTAGTTCCCTAATTAACAAGATCACTGCTGTTAGTCCATTTTTTCTGTTGTCTTTAGTGTGTCTAAGAAGTCAACATGAAGAGGATTTACTCAAAAAGAACAAATTAGAGAGGTGTGTGTAAGTGAGGAAGAGAAAGAGAGAAAGATGTGAGCGGGGTTAAGCTGAGGTTTCCCGAAATCAGAGGAAGAGTGTAATTACAGCAGAATAAGAAGGCAGATGGCGATGGTGCAGATGTGTTTACACAGTGCACTGAGCTGGGGTCTGCTCATTACCACAGACAGGAGCAAGGGCAATCCCTTCCTCTTCCTCCCTCAGACGTGTGAACAAGCCTGCTTTAAGGGCGATTAACTGCTCCGTAACCTCTCTAGAAGCCTGTTGTAGAAAAAAAAAAGTGCTTATTTTAAATCTGTGTTGGCGGGGGGGGGCGCTGCACTGCTTCACTTCCTACTTCTTCACCACGCCACCTTTGCTCTCCATTTTGACGGGAATCGAGGTCTCCGAGGACTCAATGGCCGGCACGTTCAAAGGAGCCTCCACGGTCAGCACCCCGTCAGGAGACAGGGAGGATGTCACCTTCTCAACGTTAGCTGTGGATGGCAGGCTGGGGGGGGGGAGCAAGAAGACAAAATCAGGTTCTCAGTCTGAGAAACCACACTAGTTAATTTACAAGGAGCTCCACTGCTGATGAAAAATGCAACGCTGCTGCTGTTTTAACAATGACCGACTGAATCATGAATGCCTGAGTCACACTCGGTGGGGTAAAATCAGATACAAGAGCAGCTCAGTTTGTGCTCTCTGTGTGTTTGTTGTGGCCCCTGGATGGCAGCAGAGCCCCATGAAGCTGGAAAAATTCAAATAGAGGAGGGCTGAATGCTGGGAGGAGGAGGAGGAGGCTGCTGCTGCTTCTGCTTTTCAGAGCATGAAATTTAGCTATCAGCAGCAGCCAGCCCTCGACAGGCCGGACCAACCCAAAACTAAAGGGAGTCCTGGCAGAAAAGCCAAATTAAGAGAATCACAGGAAACCGAATCAAGCCTGAGAAATGCATTTCCTCCATGAAAATTCACTGCAAAGCCGCCATCAAACAGCCACAACACACCATGTTTAATAAGAAGTCTGTTAGTTTTGAAGTGAGTTGTTGACACGTTACATGGCCAGCAGCTGCTTTTCATCAGCAGAACTACATATTTCTTAGAAAAAGTGATACAGAAAAATTCCGAGTTTGGAAAAAAAAATAATTCTCCGAGCTCATTCTTTGATCGATTATGAACTTTGAAGTGTGTTGCTGCTTACGTGTATTTCCTGGTGAAGGTCCTGGACACAAAACCATGCTCGTCCTTCCTCTCCTCATGTTTGCCTGAAGACACAAACAACATAATTTTATCTAAATGTGGCTCCAGTCCTTAAGATGAACTCACTTTATTTTCTTGATGCACTAATTCTGCGAGATAATTGCAGTCAGGGTTCAGGAAGCTTTTTCAGTAACATCCTATAATTCATAATACTAAAAGCAAATATTGGCTTAAGTTCATGTTAGAAATGTGAACTAGATGCAGTAAAACTATTACCTGTAACCCAGCTACAGTTAAGTTAAATTACATTTTTTTGACAATAAACTAAACTAGATTTAGTATTTTTATGAATTCTCAATGTTTACATAATCTTTAAGTGCTCTTTTTGTTTTTCATGCCATGAAAAGTCCGCTGAGTCAGCATGCACAGTATGAGGACAGTGAAACTGGTTCACCTGGTCAGTGTTACCATGATTACTTGAATTGATTACACCTGTGCTTGTGCTTCTATGCTGTGTTTCTTATGTGTCTGATCTTCCAGACATCCAGCTTTTGTACTGCGCTCATGTCAAACACAGGTAAAACATCCCTAGATATGTACTCAGTTAGTTATAATGATCTCTAAGATATACTTAGAGACCATTATGACAGTTTTGGAAACATGCTAACTGGGGCTTGTGTCAAGGTCTGTTCTCCACTGCGATGGTGTGTCCTTCCCGTCAAAACAGTGTTTTCTACAGCACTCCCATCTGTGGTCTGAGTTTAAGGCTTTGTGATCGGGTTCAGGAAAGAGGGAAAACACATCGACAGGAAAACAACCTTTGACTTAATAGTGACATGAGTGCATTTGAGAGAGTGCTTCCTGCTGAGAGTTGAGAGATGAGAAGATCAATACAACTCTGCTGTCTGTACACTCAACATGGGGGAGACTGGTGTCAATCTTCTTGTCTAACTCTGGCCGAGACATTTACATCATAATATACTGTATTTGTCTGACGTTGAAAACAGTACGAGACTGTGCTGGTTGCATTTGTGTAAGATTTGGTCTCTGGTATTTTTATCTGTCACGGCTCGTTTCCGTGCAGCCAGAGTCACACCAGGCACAGATGATCCTCACTTGTCCTGTCAGTCTCTCACAGGCATGAAGAGGACTGGCAGAGATGGCGAACGCTGTCCTCGTTCTGGCTTTAAATACATTATTATGTTTGTTATGACAACGGGCTGATAAAGGTTGCAGTCCTCTGAGAGCTGCCTGCTTTTTAACAGGACGCCTCTGCTGGTGTGTGTGTGAGTGTGTGTGTATGAGTGTGCTGGACATAGCAGGCAGTTTCTCAGCTACAACACTGAGGGTCAGAAGTTCATGAAAAGAATTGCGAGGAGGGCTGTGACATAGTGAAGAGCACTTTGTTGTGTATGTAAAACTCTGTACTGAAGTCAGTGATCTCATCTTCAAACACACCATCCTTGCTCTCTGGTGACATAAAAGAAACATTGGGAGGCATATTTCACCGTCACTAAATCCTGCGTTTGTATATCTTTGCTGTTCCTGATTGTATCAGTTCCTCAGCAGTGAGATACTGGTCATAGTCAGGCTCTGGACCCTGGATCTGGGCAGGATCCAGCAGTCCTTTTAAAGTAGCAGACACAGTGGGTGAGTCACCGCTGAACCCCCTCTTTTAAGAGCGGGATTCTTTGTGAGATGGCAAACAGAGCTGGGACACGACACAGGGGAAAAAGGCCACGAAATGCACCTTTCTTCATGTTTGCTCATGTTGATTTGGCCCTTATAAGGCCACGTGGACAGACAGTAGACACATTTTAAAGCAGAGAGTAAGAACTGTGCTATTTTATGAGTGGATTTATTTGATGGATAAAATCATTGCATTGCACTACAGCTTCTGCACTGTGTTCATCAGTGAGCTGTTAAAAAAAAAGTAAATCCCCACATGTTGAAATGTGTGTTGTTTTGCATCTAACGGGCGTGCAGCCAATGTGCAGCCCCCGCCCTCCGGTGTACGGAAACTCAGTACATTGTCTCAAGATGTTATGTAACTCTGCAGCAATGCATCTGCTCTGCTGCAGAGTTACAAAGGGTCTTTTTGCTTTTTTTATCTTGTTACTTTTTGTTTCAATACTTTTCAGTCCCTCTCACATAAGCCTCCATACGCTGAGTGAGACTTTTTGTTACCTGCCTGCCAACGCATCTCTCTGTCCTGTATACAAACACAGTTGTAGGTGTTGTTACTTCGCTGTCAGATTAACTGGTTCAATGAAACTGTGTATTTTCCTGACAGGATCTCACCTTTAACCCCTCAGGTTTGTTGTCAACAAAGTTATATAAATACTGTTCTACTTAAATCAGCATGTAGCAGTTAACGGAATGACAAAACAAACATGGGTTCAGCTTAACAGTTTAAGGAGAAGTGAGTGCTCACCGGTGATTTCCACCACACCATCCTTGGTCTTCACCACCAGCTCCTCAGGGGAGAAGTGATTGACATCCAGGGACACCTTCCAGTTGTCTTGGGTCTGCTTGATCTCTGACACGCCGCTGCTCATCTGGCGGGTCAGGGCGCGAGCCTGCTGGGCCATCATGGTGCTTGGGTACATCATAGGATAGTGGGGCATCATGTTGCCCATGTCAGGGGCCATGATGGAGGGTCGCATATACCCCGGCCAGTGGGTGCTGGGGAATGAGGCAAAGTCTTCTGGCAGGGCCGGCATGCCGAAGGACTGGTCAAAGATGCGGCTGTTCTGGTGCCAGTCACGGAACGGGTCCCAGCTTGGGGTGCGGAGCAGGGTGAAGGGGATCCGTCTCTCGGTCATGGCTGCGGAGGAGTGTTGCTGTGGGCGTGGAGCTGCTGGCTGCAGATGAAGAGCCCTTTAGCCTCTCTGGAAATGTTTTTCCAAAACGTGCTGTCTGCCTCTCAGCTGAGAGCTTTTATACACACTGAACCCACCCCTGTCAACAGAGCCCTCCCTTCTGACTCAAAGCGCCACTAGCTCACACCCCCGACATGCTTTTGGAAAGTACTAGAATATCTATTTGTGGCAGACGTACCACTCGAATGGAATTCAACAAGCAGGCCGTCCCAAGTAGCAGCTGCCAAGTGCTCTGTTAAACCTGCCTCTCCTCAGCTGTGTGTAATCCCCCCCACTGCCCCTCACTGGACGAGCCAAAGATCCGGAAGAATCCTGAAGGCTGCCGGGTGTGCTGACTGCAGGCCAACTCAGTCTTATAGAACTCTCATGCTATTTGTAACATAGCTCTGTATAAGCCATGATGTGACATGCAGGCAGAGCTATGCTATTATCAGCCTCATATTAAATACACAGCGGAATGTCAGTTTGTGACATGGATGTAAAAGAACATTGCATACACACTCATTAGATCACACACACACACACACACACACACACACACACACACGGATGTACAGTTTACGGTTTAAAAGCCAAAAAACATGGGTGTGATATCTGTTCAACAAAGACTCATCATGAGGTCACTAGAGAGGTGATGACATCACAGAGGACACAGTGGAGGAGCTGAGGAGACAAAGTGTTCACTCTGCACATAAACAACACTATTCAGCTCACATTTACCTTCACAACTGGCTGTTTATGTCACATCAGCATGAGTGATGTTTTCTACAGCCCCCCATGTTATTAATGTGACAAACGGTGGAGAAATTAATCTATGGTTTCTCGAGCTAGTGACAGTCTGACAGCACGCCATCGCTCCTGTGTGTGGCTTTACCGTAAGTCACATTGTGTTCCTGCTGATGCGCTTATGAGATGTTCTGCTTTTGCTCCTGCGTTACACCCTGTCACCCCGGACTTATAGGATCCAGCTATAATGTGAGTCATTGGGTTCAAAGCCTTCAACAGGTGCCACAATAGGGACCCAAATCTGCAACCCAATGCACCACACCCAAGAGCCATTTTATTTTACCGAAACAATTTGATTCCAAAATGCTCACGTTTTCAAATGTTGTCTTAATATTATCCTTTTTTTTCTTTTTGAGTTATTTGTAATAGAATTGCCATGTTAAATTACCTAAAAAATGGTTCTTACATAAAGTGCAGGTGATGCTGGTCTGCTGGAGAGGCTAACATTTGTTCTTTGTTCTACAAAACATTGTGAAACAGACAGTAAGATGAGTCATTATCATTCCACGGAGAGGAGACCCAGATGTTACAGCAGAAACAAGGGCAGAAATATGTAAAGGCACTTAAAGAAAGAAATAAATCATATGAATGATGTGTATAAAAAATAACAGTAAAGTAAATAGAAACTGTACTAGAGCAAGTATAATCAAAATGTATATGTGTTTATGTGTTCTGTTGTTTTGCTAATTCTTCTTGTTTGTTACGTTGACCAGCTGGCATCAGTCTCATCACAGTGTTACTCTGCTTGGGAAGGTAACTGCAGCCCATGAGTGGCATGATGTGGTATAACAGTGCAGCTCATAAACGGGATGTGGGATTTGTAGTAATACAATATCACAATGCTGAGCTTAGCATTGCAGCACGGAGGATTATACAGTATATCTCAGTTATATATAGTGTATATATATATATGTTAACATACTGTAGACATCATATGAATTTATGGGCAGTATTTATTTTAAGTCCGACAAAAAGCATAGAGACAGAGTAATGTGAGTGTCGACACACTGTGTGTGTGTGTGTGTGATGACAGTGCTCATGTACACTCTGATGGCAGTGGGCACCGATGACACCTGAAGCAGCGTGTTTGCACCTCGGTGGGATACTGTGGGCTGAATGACCTGCTCATCTGCAACAGCTTGATAAGAGCTGAGAGGTTATTCAAGATGGCTTTTATCATGCTCTTCATCCTCCTCTCTATCACTCAGTGTAGACTAGTCTGCTGTGGGGGGGCACGCTGATGACCCCTGTGATCATGTGTACTTCATGTTCCAGAAAAAGTACTAAAATAACAAACTCAAATGGCCTGAAAGTATCTACTCAAATAAAGGTTTACCCAAGTAAAACTATTTATGTAGGATTATACAATAATAAAAGTAAGGTGAATGTCAGTTAAAATGTACTCTAATTAAACTTAACATTGTTTAAATTATTGTGGGGGGTGTTGTGTAATGATTCTGATAAAGCTTAAAGCTACAACTGCGCCAAAATCCAACACTAGTGAAACACAACACCACCTTTATGTCTCATCTGACAGTAAATGGCATTTGCACGGACAGATTTTACAGCCTGTGTTTACACCTGATTATCAATTATTAATATAACGACCTTCCTTCTGTGGCTTCACTGCAACTAACCAGAAAAGAGGACAATCCTCTATAGAAATGAAAGAGTGAAACAGAAGAATAAAACCTCTCCAAAGCAGACGCACAGATGTGTTCTCACCGCAGCCTCGGATCAGCAGAGGACGCACAGTTGTTACGCACCTGGCAGCGCGTGCATAACACTACGTTGCTAGGCAACAGAGTGGCTTCACTCTCCTCTCTGATTGTCTTCCTATGAGTCTTGTGTTCAAAGTCCTCGCCGGGGTCCGGACCCCTGACTCCGCCCCCTCCGCCGGGGTCAAAGTGTTGACTGATATCAGGCGAACAGTCACCAACAGTCAGTTCAGCCTTTTACTTGATGGCTGTCAGTGCGCGTGAAAAACCAGTCCACCACGCCTCTGAAGGTGGGGCTCAGGCCCAACTTTGACAGAAGTCAGTCAGAAACAGCAGGAAGTCCTCACACACCTCAGTGAGGGGAGAAGATTTGAACTTCTAGCACCTGGCCGGACCAGCATGCACCTGTTTTCCTGCACAGCATCTTGAGTGTGTTTGATTTGTGTTACTTGACGTGCTCGCCGGGTGGTGCTTTAATCAATGACTGACTGAGGTGGATGAAACCTCCGTTTTAAACTCTGCCGATGTTTGTTTAGTTTGCTGTCACAACTGGCAGCTCGACCTTTGTTGGGAGTAATAAAAAAAACATAAACTAGATGATTTATATAAATAAAATTAAAAAAATACTGTTCTGTCCCACATTGTGTTGTTACATATTCTTGCGCATTTTTAGGGGATATACGGAAATTCTGGAGCTCTGTAATTTCTGCGCACTATGTGGATGACGCCTCCGCCACCGCTGACTCTGCCAGCTCCATCACACCACCGGGCTGGCTTTCATTCACAGTCTGCTGAGTCTGCAGGTTTCCGCATCAAAACTCAGCAAAGGGCAGGAATGCACCGTTAACACTAATGGATCTGCGGGCTCCGTCTCGGTCTGCGCTCCCTCTCGCCTGCAGAGGGCGTCATTGTTATAGAATTTATTCCCCTGAATAAAACCGACAACAGTATTCTCTGTTGTGTTGTTTGTGTTAAATCGTTTCATTTTAGTGGTTCATTATGTCCAAACTAATGATGCAGTTATACTGTTTTTTTTTTTTTTTAATCTTTAACTCAAAACCCAACATTATAAAGTTGAGCTAATAAACGGCACATTTACTGACTAACACTGACTTTAAGTATTACATTGAATCCTACATTTTTGGCTAAAATTCTAATTTAACCTAATAAATATGAAATAAATATACCCCAAACTATTTCTCAGTATATCACAGCAGAAGTGTTCAGTGTTAATATCTGCACAGTCCTGCAAACAGACCCGATCCTCCCCACAGTGCTGGTTTAACTGAAGGTTAAACTAGTTTGGCAGAACTGAAGAACATTCTAATCCATTTTTTGTGAGGTTTTCAGTCAGTTTATCAGGAACTGGAATGTTTACTCTGGTGCCACCTGAAGGGAAATATCAGCACTCAGCCTGCATGACATTACAACTCTTCATCTGAAGCTAAAAAGAAAAAAACAACATAATTTATTTCCCCGTTTGTTTCTGTTTATTGTCAGGTATAATAACTTGTACACTACAAAGAATGACTTGTAGAACCAAAGGGGCAATGCTATACTTGGAATAAATTAACAGGTTTGCAGAGTATTATAGTTGGGTTAGGTCTCGTTACACTGGGAATGCAACACTGTGAGAGACATTAGACTGGACGAATGGTAAGGAAGACTTAGGGTGATCCCTGATTGTATCGCCAGTTTGTTTACCGTACTCCTGAAGCTGTACAGTGAAGAAACACGGTGGCCCATTACACGAGAGATTAGAGTATGTGGTGGCTGGAAACATACGGTACAGAGTACGATAATGGACTCTCCTCTAATCACAAAGAGATATTTTGGTTCTGTTTTGAGGCTGATCCCTCGCTCCTCAATACAGGCAGAGCCACAATGCCTTGCATTAAAATAAACCCTTACAATAGGCCGAGGGTGCCATAACGGCAGTCGTGGGAGTAACTGTGGGCGATGACTCAGTTCCACTGGCTAAAATCAGAGCATCTTGAGCACACAGCTTCACCCAATAGCAAGCCTTCGCCACAATATGCAACCCCTTTTATGTAAAAACATGGACGTGTACAATTTTTCAGCATTTGCAGCAATCTCATCTTCAAAAGCATGATCCGACTGCCCCAGCTCATGGCATACATAACAAATAAATAAAACAATAAATACCCCGATATATAAACTAATAAATACAGTTATAAATAGCTGCAGTCAACACAAAAGTGTGCATGGAGACTTTTTGCAGACAGTACCATAGTACAGTTCCATACAGCAGCCTTAGGTGCAGGCTACAGTGGTGGACACATAAATAATTACCTCACTGGTCATTGCAGAGGAGGTACACGCACACACACACACACACACGCATTCTCATACATAAAGTCAGGATTAGCAGAGTCAACATAATCTAAACAGGGAAGAGAGTAAAAGTACATAATACATAGTTTCCCCTCTTTCTATTCACCTCCGTATGCATGTGGCAGACATGGTGTGTGTGTCAGAGGGGAGAACAGATGCACCCTGGCACCTTTCATTTGGGCCCGTACTCTCCTTTTTCGAGCAGCAAGCCTCTCCTGATGCATCATGCTGAACAAGCCTCATCAAACTACATGGAATATACAGTGCATAGTTTACAAAGCCAGAACTGAAGAGAGTTCACATCTATACAGACAAATCTATACAATACAATTTTCATCATAAAAAAAAAGAAGTTCCTTTTACGTTTTGCTTCCTGTTTCATTCGCCGACTCCTCTTTGTTCTCACTTGAGTTGATCTGTGTGCTTCGATGAAATGGAAGTCTTTGGGGAGATGAGTTCATGATGAAGGGAGAAAAAGTCAGATTTCTGAAATGTACAGTTAACTGTTGATGTGTCCTCGTTTTGTCCTCTGTTTAGCTCCTCCTCAGGATACATACTGTATAGATATATTTATATATTTATATTATATATTTTGAATGAATTCATTTTTGGTTGTTTTGTGGAAGAAGAGAAAAAAAGTGCTAACATACAGTAAGATTTGTTCTTTGGGCTCTACCAAATTTTTGACTTGTGGTAACACATTTTATCTAATACCTTGTATATGTGTAGACATGAACAGTGACAGCCAATTTCATAGGAAAGTCCTTTATCAAAAAACGTTTCTCCCCTTTGATCCAGGCTCTGTGTTAGAGAAGGACATTGGTCAGTGGACGAGGGCCCTGGGCTGTACAGCAGTGCGGCCGCTGCTAAGGGCTCGCTAAAGATACGTTGTAACTGAGCCGGAGCACAGTATATTTAACAGGGCCGCTTCTCTGTCTGTCATTTGTTTCCCGTCTGTGCTGTCTGCTGCGCTCAGAAGCCGGGGCTGTCGTAGCTGCTGCGGCTGTAGTAACTGTGGTGACTGCGGCTTCGACTCCTGCTGCGGCTCCAGCTCCGGCTCTGGCTGCGGCTGCGGCTCCAGCTGCGGCTCCGGCTCCTGCTGTGACTCCTGTTGTGGCTTCTGCTACGGCTGTAGCTGCTGTAGCTGCGGCTACGGCTGCGGCTGGAGCGTGACGGGCTGCTGTCGTAGCTGGATGATGAAGGACTTGGCCGGTAGTAAGGGATCGGCCGCTTCCGAGCACTGAGGAGGGGACAGGACAGGAGAGGGGGGGCAAGATGGAGCTTTAACAACCACGGCAAACAAAGATAACAGTTAGACAAAGTTAGTGTCATAGTCAGGCATTCATCTCTTCTGATGGAAAGCGAATGACGAATTAAGACAAGATTTGGTTGGTTGAGAGCAAATCAGTGTTAGGTTACGCAAGTGGTAGACTCATGATCAGGGTAGAATCTGAAAGAGAGCAGCTATATGGTGTTAGAAAAGATCAAGCTGTTTAACCCAACACACACACGCGCGCGCACACACACAATAAGTGCACTCACACATAACAGAGAAATGCATGTATTGTTAGTTTAAGCTGAAGCTTACATATCCTTGTTAATAGCCACCCTGGAAGTGCTTCCTGTAAGGTAGTTAGCTGTTAGCACCTGAAACAACCTCTCCCTTTCAGTGGAGGTCAACACCCAGAAAAATCAACAGTCAACAGAGCGTGGAGAGATAAACGCTATCAAGGTATCCCTGATGCTACAAGGTGTGTTTCACCTTGTCATTTCAGACCAGCAGTAGATCACACAGCCTCTGCTTTTGTGTTCTGTATCTGCTGTGGGAATCCACAGCTTGTACAATAGGGGGATATCCACTTAAATTAACCTTGATAGCATTTTAATCCCCGTCTCCCTGTGATACAGCATTAGTGCATAACCGCAGTGGGGTGTAGCTTTAGAGTCAGTGTGAGTTTCTTTGTGTAAATTTCAGGAAGGAGATGAAGGAGCAGAAAGAAGACAGAAAAAAAAAAACTAAACGGGAGGAGGCCAGGTTTACTCAGGGGAACTCAGATGGTTTGCTGTTCGGCCGAGCTTCAGGAGTCAGACTGGTCGGATCCTGCTGCACAGCAACTGTTACCAGGGTAACTAGCATGCAGCAGCTCAGTTCAGCAGCATCCCGTTGTCTTGGAATTAGGACCTTTAGAACTGGAGTGAAAGATGACAAGGTACACACATTTCACCCATGTTGACTTATTTACACTTGTTGGAGGTGACAGGAAGTTGACATGGTGAGTCGTTTTTACACCACAGAGACATCTTTCACAGGAACAGGAAGTTTATCTTAATGTTTAAATAACTAACTACAAACAATGTTTGAATGCCACAATCCTCAAAGACTTCATTCACAATCAAAACAGGTCTATTAAAAGTTTGTCAACTCATGTTTTATAGCTGTTAACTGCATTTCAAACATATTTTCATCAGTAGATACAGAAAGATACAAGTAACAAATCTGCTCTTGGTATTGAGCAGCCTACTAATGCCTTTATTAAGTAATTAATTGATTCATATTTATTCATTGATTCATATTTAATGGAACAATAAACAATCCAGTTCATTAATAATTAAAGAAATAAAAATCAATAAGGATGAATTTTTCTCCCGGCCTCTCCAACCATACCTCATTTCTGTATCAACTCCACATCCTTATTGTCATGAGCTGCCAGTTTATTAGGTACAGTTAGCTAAAACAAACACAGTCTTATCCCAGTCTGACAGCAAGACAGCTTCTAAGGCTGAAAGAAGTACTTCAAATGCATGTTTTCAAAATAAAAGAAACCAATAAGGAAACATTTCATAATTTTCATGTTGAGTTATTATTTTTCAGTGTTAGACTGGATCCTCAATCAGAGAAAATGCAGCAAAGGACATCGCTGTTCTTTGTAGTAAAGACAGAAATCAGTCATGTCAGCTGAAACATGTTTTAACTGCAGAGTGTAACAACCATCAGCATGTGTCATGTTTGAGTCCTGTTAATTCAAAATGTACCAAAGTTGTGTATAAAACTCTAAAGATAAACTGTCTCACAGGAGCCTTGTGTCCAGCTGTAAAGAAGGTTAGATGTGATAGAAATCAAATATCAGATGCGTTACCTGGTGATCCTGCGAGCCTCCATGAAGCTGGGTGAGTCTCTTCTTCTCTTGCGAATGGGTGAGTAGCTGCGTGAACGGCGGCGAGCTCGGCTGTCTGTGTCGGAGCGGTTAGGGCTGTCCCTCTCTCTGCTTAACACACAGATATCCATCACGACAGCAATAACAGACAACAAATCTTGTAAAAAGAAGTGTAAGCTAAGAGCAAAGTGTGAAAGAGAGGGAGGTTTTCACCTGGAGTTGTTCTGTCTGTTGTGTGGGGACTTGGCCTTGCTGGGGCCTCTGTCTCTGGACGCTGAGCGTGAGGACGAACGCCTGCTGCTGCAGGAGCTGCTGCGCTGTCGGAGGTTGGGTTTGCTCCGAGACTCATCTTTCTTCCTGCCAGACGTGTGCGAGTGGCGTCCTGGGGATGCTGACTGGCTCCGGTGGTGTGCCTGAGCCCGGCTAGAGCGGTGGTGGCGCTTGGAAGAGTGGCCACCTTTTGTCCTGGGGTAATTTGGAGTATATAACAGCAGATGTCACATAAGTCTTTCTCAGGAACAATGCTCGAATGGAAAGCTCCAGCTGTGATAAGATCCTGGAATCGCCGGCTACACAAAATACTTCAGAGAGACAAATAGTAGTCTTTGTGCTTACTTTCTGTGGTGACGAGAGGTCCTCCCTCTGTGAGCGTGGTTGTGCTGGGAGTGTGCTGAGTCGCTGCTGTGAGCAGGGGAGTGGGAGCTCTTAGTCTGGCCTCTCTGACTCCCCCTCCTCCCTGACATCTGGCTCACGGAGCTCCCCACAGCTGTGTTCCTGCCATCCACACTCCCAGCCTCTCCAGCTGCGCACATCTGGCCTGTTTGGATCCTGCTGGGGGCGCTGTGGAGCCTGTGCTCTCTCAGCAGAGCAGACTGGATGCTCGTGGAGCTAGCAGTCATCAGACGGAGGTTCTGTAGAGAAACGATGACCAACAACGCAAAAAGAAAAAAAAAAAAAAGAAAAAAGGACAAAAAAAAGCATTAGAGTGTTTTCAGGTTGGTGATTGAGTGCTACGGTGTACTTGCCAAAAGAAGGTAAACATCTAAAAGAAAAAGATCTAGGTTTTCTCCATATGGCTTATAGATAGTCCTCTATGGTGCAGCGCATGCAATACTTGGCATGCAAAACCATAATGAGTTGAAGAAATCATAATCGCAAAAACAAACAAAAAACTAGGAGGAGGAAGAGAGGGAAAAAAACAAAACTGTGAACCAAAAAAGTTAAAGAGCAGAGGCAGAAAGTACAGAGCTACAGATTTTGTAGAGTAGAAAAAGAGGACTTCTTCAGTATTTTTTTTTTTTTTTTTTTTTAGTAATGATTAAAAAAATGAAACAAAACAGAAAGAGAAGACAACTTGACGGAACATCACAGAAATGGAAGGAACAAAATAAAGATCACAATTATTGAATCAATCGAATCAGAAAACAAATCGTCTGCTACTCAATTTTCTCTTTCTGGATTTTTTTCCTGAAGACAATTGCTGAGATGTGAACAGCGACCCATTTTCTTTGCTTTTTTTTAATGGTTACTCTTGTTTAACTCCCTTCTGGTTAACATCCACTTACCAATAAAGTGGTATTCCCTCCTTTAGTAGGTAAGGTATGAAGAAAAGGGAAAAGTGGGGCAACATAAGTGCATCATTAGATTCACAAAATGCAAGAGAAAAAGACACAAAACCCTTCCCTGCCAGTGACTCATGAGACAATGCATGGAAATCAATGGAAAAGAACTCAAAAGCAAAGAGGAAAACCACAATGTGCAGGGAATCCCTCACACAGAGAGTAAATCCTCTGGGCCCAGTCACCTTCCTAAACAACCGAGAGCAACTGGCTGGCGAGAGTTCCCCGTATTTTCTTTACCATTTCTCTCTGCATGTGCTTTCTACCACAGGCCAGCTGTTTTCCTGCTGCCTGACATGTTTACAGGCTAATGATTTTAGCTTCTAGTGGTTACAATCAGTTTGTGCTCCTTGATACAACTCACTTTTAGTTATCATAATAGGCAACTTTTGTGTTAATGTAGTTTCAGGGAAACCAAATTACATAACAGGGAGAGACTTAACTGGGACTAAATTGAGTTAAATCATATTAATGGTAATTTTTAGGGGACAGGCTGATGTACAGACCTCCAAAAAAAACATTTGGTCAGTAAAAACTGGGTAATGTTGCATCTAACTTGTAAACTAACTTGTGATTGGATCCTTTGGTATTTTAAAGTAAGAAGCTACAGTCATCTAAAGACTCCATTACCTTGAAGCGAGCAGTTTTCAAAATTAACGCTGTGTATAAGTCTGACATGTTTTGTTTTTTTTTGTTACTGTCAAAAAAATCCCACAAAAAGACCACAACCATCAGTGAATTAATTTAACCACGTGAGTTTACCTTTCACATTGTCAGTTGTCCATAAATATTTCACAGAGACTCTCACGACTGTCCAGGTGCAGTAAATCCTCACTAATTGCACCAATTTTGTATTAATCTATGAGCAAACATTATACTCATTAAATTTCTGGTTTACTCCTCTTTGAGTGACTTAGTTACTCTGTTTTACCCAAGTTTTCATGACTCTCTAAAATATCTCATCCACTATCAAATGGATTAGAGTGACATTGTCATGCTCTCCAGAGGATGAATCCTACCTAAAGTGACCCTGATCTAACATCATCATTAAATTTTATTGTGTTTTAATTATTACTTTGTGTTTCAACCACAGAACTTCTAAAAAAAAAACAACCTTCCCGTCAGCATTGGCTTTACTTTGTATTTAGCGCTAATAAGTAAATGTTAGCATGCTAAACTCAGATGACGACATGGTAAACACTGTACCTGCTATATTTACATAAGCACTGCCAATCTCAGCAGCATGCATTAACTGTAAGTTTAAACAGCTACTGTTCCTAGCCTCCCTGGACTGCTAGCATGGGTGTAGACTCCCAATTGTTAATAACAAAACAAAATATTTACAGCAGTTTTGAAATGTTACATCTTTAGAGAGAATGCATAAATTTGGTGATGAGTCCCACAGACATAACAGGAAAGAAATTAATTACTGACAGCCTGACATATTGTTAGTTTAGGTCTTTTCAAGGGATTTTTTATAGAAAAATCCTTTACACTGAGCATGGTGTATGGTAGAGGTTGAGATAAAATACAGTGTAAACTTCTATTTTAAGCATTTAACTAAAATGGAACCTGCATTGGAGCTAGGGACTAAACCTTGTGATGCACAGCAGATATATGCTGCCTGCTCGAAGCATAAAAAGAGGGTAAATCCAAAAGGCCTTTTGTATGAAAGCAAATAGAGCTGGCTCTTCTGCATGCATTATAGTGTGCTGACTGAACTGCTTCTTATTCTAAAATACAACAAAAGCACCGCCTGGTTCTTGCAGAAAGAAGAGCCGTTCTGCACTAAAGAGGAGACAACTAAGCGGTATAATAAGAAAACACACAACCACTGGTGCTTATGACAGTTGTTAGAAACAGTCGTGGAAATCAATATGGTGAAAATCATAAGACGAATGTACTAATTCACCAACAAACAGAGAGATGCTGGACAAACAGGAATGCATTCTACCAGAACAGAAAGAAAACAAAAGAAGAGAGAGAAATGGACCTGGAAGATAGAGCGGGATACTGGACTCCAGGATGAAGTTAAGGAGGAAAGAGAAAAACCAGAGCTCTATGTAATCCAATCTTTTAAGAGTCAAATCATAATTGATGAAGTTGGATTAATTTGGTTAAAGACCATTTGTAAATAACAGAAAGAGAGAGAGTGAAAGAGAAAGAGAGAGAGAAACATTGACGTCACTCAGGCTAGGGTGCTTGTCACATTCTCATCTGCATAAAGATCACGTGCGTAGGCAAAGCATTACCTACCTTCCATTTCAATCAGTGACACGTATGCAATATCAACAAAAAAAGGAAAGAAAGAAAAAAGAAAAAAGGAGAAAGGAATGTTCTCCGCAGCGAAATGGGAAAAAGACAATGACCTCTTTTAGTATCAAAGCTACATATTTTGTCCAAAGGCTAAGGAGAAATAAACAAACTAAAAAAGTAAAAAGAAAAAAATAAATAAAGGGGAGTTAAATTAAAAAAGAAAATCCAGATGGAATACAAATCAAACTAAAATTAGACACAAAGGATGAGTCTATAAACTACATGATTTGCTTTGTCTTTTTCGCTTGTACAAATGCAGCCATATTTGTATCAGAACAGGGGGGTGGGGGGGTGTGGGAGGGCAGAGGTAAGCGAATAGAGTTAATTGTCATGTTAGTGGACATCCACGTAGAGTCGGGTGGACAGAAGGACGGGAGGAGGAGGAGGTGGAGGAGGAGGAGGTGGAGGAGGAGGGCATGCAGAGCTGGCAGATGTGAAAGAATATATGTGGGAAGAAATAAAAATGCAAGGACAACAAGAGTGAGATGTGAGTCACACACGACACAGATGAACAGGGGTGGGTGGGGGGCGATGTTGAGAGAAAGAGAGGGGAGGGAGGGAGGGGGGAGAACAGTGTTGGAAGGGGGGGGGGGCAGTCACTGCTAAGATGGACAACTAGAGAGTGAGCACAATTGAAAGGGACCCCAGGCACATTTTGGCCCCGGTCTTCTTCAGCAGCAGCTCTTCTCTACTCTGTACTTTTTGGATG
>JAQNCA010000006.1:3698102-3713263 GCA_029783725.1 Acanthurus tractus
CCCCCCCCCCCCCCCCCCCCCCCCCCCCCCCCCCCCCCCCCCCCCCCCCCCCCCCCCCCCCCCCCCCCCCCAGTCACTGCTAAGATGGACAACTAGAGAGTGAGCACATTTGAAAGGGACCCCAGTCACATTTTGGCCCCGGTCTTCTTCAGCAGCAGCTCTTCTCTACTCTGTACTTTTTGGATGTCAGCCTGACTTTCTTCCAGGCAAACTTTTTCCTTTTTTTTAAAAAAAAATTATTTATCACTGTAAACACAGGTAAAGAGAAAAAGAGCCTGAAGGAGCTTTTGTCAAATCTGCTGTTTAAAACTGTTTTGCTTGACTGCACAGGGAGCTTACTTTCAAAATGGCTCGGGTCCCTTCAAAATAACAATCATGTGAGAAATGTTTGAGTTGTCCTAGTTATTTTCAAGAGTCCGTGTAGCCCTACTTTTGTTTGAAGTGTTTGAAGACATCCATTAATAATGATTGAGAAAACAACTGGCCCCGTGTGGGACTGCCTCGCTCGCTGTAGGAGACAGTCCCAGATGCTTCCTGCCACAGCGGCTGTGCACTGCTTTTAGTGGAAGGTGGAGAATCATATATTTACTGAAGGTAGCATACTAACTAACTTCCCCATCTTGTCCCATAATGTCTCTTTATACTTTCAGAGACAATAACTCAGGCCTCTGTAAGATGCTCACCTTTGCTTGACCTCCCCCTGACCCCTCTCCTGAAACTGCCAAGTCTTCATCGACCCTGGAGTTTGAGTTCTTGGAACTGCTGCCATCACCTTGCTGCTGTACTCTCTTTCTTCAAACTGGCCCTCAAACAGTTTTGGAAGCAAGTTCGATGAATTCAGTCCCAGTCCGGCCTTTTTTTCCCACCAGCATGGGACGAGTTATTGTGTGGTTCATGTACCTTATTTTCAACAATTCAGAGCATTTTGAACTAAACTACTCTGGTTTGGAAGCCCAACAAGTTATTCCCACGCTGGAGCCAAAAAACAGCAGGTGTTTCATGACTTGAGGAGGGAGCTAAAGTGAGCATGTCAAATTTAACAGCTCGTGCATTTTGCAACACTCTCCGTTAATGACATATCCCAGATTACAAAGGCTTCTCTTAAAGCTGATGAAAAGGGAGAATCTTCTTGAAAGTTTTTTCGTACACACCTGCTATTAGCACAGTTGTAGTTGTAGTTGGCAGATTGTTATAATTGGCAGCAATAAGCATCAAAGATTCTTCATTTTCTCTCTCCCAAAACAAGCGTGGACAAACCACGCAAACATTCTGCTTTGCTATGTTTCACGAGAAAGATAAAAAAGGGACAGAGAATAAATAACTAGTTGGTTTAGAAAGTGCGAGCCAGCGAACTTCTCCACCTACGAATAAGAGCAGTGCACAGCTTTTGTGTAGGAACCATCCAGGACTGTCTCCCATGCAGTCAATGAGACAGACACAAACCAGGCTAGATGACGACTACAAAAACACAAACTGAAATGATAAATAAACAACAAGAGCTGCTGTACAAAGTATTTACTAAACCACACAACTGCTGCAGTACAATCAGATTTCAGTTGCATCCAGGATCTGTCACATGTAACCATCCTCCTGTGCAAAGATTTCAGTTGGGGGGGGATATTTGAACAAATATTTCAGCTTCTGGTGGAGATAAACAAGAGTGGCAACTTCACCTTGATGCTACAAGATGCTGCTTAAAAAAAAATGTAGGCCAATTCCATGCTCCTCTTTCACCTCATCCCCAATGAATGGCTTGAAAGGACATGATCAAAAAAAAAAAGACCTCACTTGCCAGTCTCCACTGGCCTAAGCGGTGAGACTAGAAACAAACGTCAGGGACAGAAGAGAAACTGCCACCGAGGGGCAACATGCACATCGACTTGGAAAAGTAAAGCAGTAGAGAGGAGCACTTGTTTATCTCCTGGTGGTTTGGCAGGAGCTGATTGGACGCCTGGAGGAGAAGAGGATCTATCACTGAGCAGAGCAATGTGCTTTTGAGAAGAAAGACAACTGTATTGACAGGAAGAAACTATTACACATACCCATTTAACCTACTTGGTCCAGTTCCAAAGCATTTGAGTGCTTTTTATATAAATGAGACAGAGAGATTTGGGCATTTATTCATGAGTAAATACCACTTAAATTGATAAGGAAAAAAAGAAACAGTAATGAATGAAATAAGCAAGGGGAGAGAGAGAGAGAAAGAGACCAGATAAGACCTCATAGACACATGCAAGCTGGAGTGGAAATAATAGAAGACATCAGTACTTTGGAGTGAGTGTTTACAGGGTATATGCAGCCCATGAAGTGGCTTATTCATCAAAGGAAGATTTCTTCACAAGTCGTCCCTTTGGTCAAAGTCTTTTCTTTCTTTCCAACATAATGGCTGTCATCCTACTGTAGCTTTAATGATTAATTTATAGAGCAGAAGTGTGAGGTTGTTTACATAATAGCACAAAGTGATTTAGAGGCAGTTGCAGGCAGTGTCTTTCACGTAATTAAAGACTGACAGAAATGTCCTTTTTTCTTTTAAAGAGCCTAAACAAACAAGGCGCAGTTCCACATAGACAGAAATATATGTATGATTTATAACAGTTTGTGCTCCAGGAGGCTTTTATGGACAGTGTGGTGCTGCTTCTTCTGCAGACAGACTATTAATACTTAAAGTGTCCATCCAGAGGCCTTTTCAGGACACTGCTTCCCTCCACTGTATGGAAGATTTAATATGCCTGGATGAAAAAAATACGGTAAATGTTTGAAATATTGTGTATTTTCTTTTGATGTGTGCATTTACTATGTCCTAATTAATGACAAACATAACGGTTTAGCTGCAGGAGACAGACCATAAACACCTGGAACTACTGTTAGCATTCCGCATGCCTTATTTAAATGTTTTTCCACTAAAACATTTCATTGTTTTAATTAAAGTCTGATTGGGTTCAGCATCAAGAACAACTAGTTATGATTAAATAAAGTTAAGTAAAAAGCATCGGGCTCTGTTGCAAAACTTATGACTGATAAAGGTCCTGGATTCTTCTTGATAAGTCTGGGAGGCCTGCTAACGTCTTAAAAACATCGGATTTTGATCTTGTGATAATTGTCGGTTGCCAAAATGTTGAAACTGTTGACCCCGCGCGTGGTCTTAAACATTGGTATGCTGTTTGGCAGCCATCTTGCCACTTACACTGTGAGAATTCAGCTCATAGGCCTACATGCAGGCCCTGTGCAGCATAATTTATCTCTACAGTTCTGTTTTTCATTGTATTTGTTATTCGTAGCAAATTTAACCACTTTGATAAATGATTACATTTGATTTACATTCCTATCGTAACTAAACCAGTTCAGTTTCATGTGTATATGTCACATTACAGAAGTTTAATATGTTCCAACTTTGTTTCATGTCACACTGTAAAACAAGTAATTCAGTTGGAAATGACAAAATTGTTCTTTTCACGTTTTTCATTTAATTATGACACAGTAAATGCATAAAAGGAAATTTGTATTTATCTCAGCTTGTGTGTGTATTGTATTTATGTTCATTTCCTTTTTTTTTTTGTTTGATTTAGCATTAAAAATCTTCCATACAGCACAAAACGCAGATGTGGAGAGCTGCACCTTGATCATAACCATATTTTGTCACAATTCATTTTGGTTTGCTTGGATCAAGACTTTCCCGTAAGTAATTGGATTATTCAGTTCAAGGAGGAATTGCAGATTATTATCACATTAAAGCACCATCAGACGTCTGATCATGACTTTCGACCCAGCAAAGGCTAATTAAGACTTTATCTACAGTAAAACTTTGGTTCTCATCCCTGATAGACACATTTCTCTTTGATATTTCTTCATAGGCAAAGACCTTTGAGGGGGGAGCAAATGTTTGAAGTAGTCACGCCCGTCCCTGGCTTAACATTATTTTGTTTTGATTATGCCTTGGCGGTTGCCCGCTCAGAAGAAACAACACATCTTTCTGCTCATTCATCTGGAAACATTGTCTGTCAGTGTGGTCCTATTTCCATTTGAGGTGCACTATGCCGATGCTGTGCTTTAAATCAGAGGATGTGTGCTGAGCTGAAACACTGAAACCTTTCTACTCTTTGCTCCCTCCCTCTGTTACCGGCAAACAACAGGAACAAGCAAAAATAGAAGAAAAAAAAAATCAAGATGGCATAGTAGTCAAAAGAGAGCCAGAAACAAAGCAGCAGGAGCGGAAAAGTTTCACAAAGGAGTGTCTTTTTTACACGTCAGATAATTCTAATAGTAATAAAAACGGACGTACAACTTAGGAATAACTGAAAAAAGAAATGAAAAAAAAAAACTCTTTCAGTATCAAAAGTGATGAGAATTCATGTCAACCAACACAAAAGAGCAAGATAAAAAACTCATTTGTAGAGACTGTGGAACCATTGGAGTGGGTGGGGGGAGGGTGGGGTTGTGGGAGCAAAATAGAGGAGATTACATACATCGTGCCCTTTCTCGCCCTCGCTGTGGTTGAGTCTGCCGGCCTTGCCGTTGCGGCTTCGCTGGGTGTGGTCCCCATTGTGCCATGCTGCGGGGGTGTTGGTGCCTGAGGACAGCGGGGTGTTGGACGTCTGTTGTCCGTCCATCTTGTGCTTGGAGTTCAGTCTGGAAGGGCACAGAAACACGCAGAAACAAACAAGGTAACACACATTCACTTGGGGAACTCCTGGACTTGAGTAAACGATACAAATGGAAAGTCTTTTGATTTATCTTAACCTGCAAAGACCTGATGCAACATTTGTGTGTAGTTAATTAGTTTGAGTTAAAAGAGCGCCAGGGGTCTCTTTAGCTAATTAAAGGGATTCCTATGGATGAGTACAACACCTTCTGAAACATGTTCTGCTTGATGTTTTTAACGATTGTACAAATCATCACTGATCATGAGGAATGATGATGTGCACACGAGGGGATTTCTCCAATATGAAGAGATTAAAGAACGGGACGAACCACAGACGTAAGTACATATGTAACCAATCTTTCCTATATTAATTATAGAAAAGCAAATATCAGATTATTCAATTCAATTCAATAAGGATCTGATTTGAAGATTTGATTAGGGATGGGGGGGATGCCATCCCCTTGTTATTGAACTGAACAAAAAGCTTCCCCCTTGTTAACCTGTCATCTTCCCTCTCGATCGCCTGGCAGCAGAGAGGCTGCAGGGGCAGTGGGGTTTTGTAATTAATTAAGTTAGTCTAGTCTGCCTGACTAATTGATCCTTTATCCTACTGAGGTTTGTGTGAATAAGAATCCATGGCCATTAAAATGGCTCTGTAATATTGGTGTCAATACATCTGTGCTGCATGATGATTAAGCCATGGTGCTGTCCAGGGTGCTGAAGCAAGAGACACACATGTAATTGTGTCTTTTTCTCTCAGTCTCTTTAGTCAGTGTTTTCCTGGATTGAATATATATTCTTTCAGCTTTATTTAAACATTTTTAATTCTAAAGTGTATTGTAACCTTTGTACAATAAATCACTACAGCATTTGTGTCACCTTCGTGATCAGGAAACAAAATGCTGCAGAAGAAGACAGAGAGGACCATAGAAACACACTGCTGCCTGTGGTACAAATTCTGTAATGAGTACTGCAGGCAGGTAAAGTATAAGTACTATGAGTATAGGTGTAAGTACAGTAATATTTCTGATCATTTAGAAGCCTCTGTGCCGCTGAGATCAAGAAGAAGATCAAACAAACTCTGTTACAAATGTTTTCCATGTTACATGTTCTTTTAAACAGGGTTAACCACAGCATTAGGATAAATATCGAGTCGGCTGAGGTTGGAGCCATCCCCTGTTTAACTAAACCCAGAAACTGTGGTCAACATATCACAATTCATAACAACGTAGACATAATCATTCTGTTCTGTCATTGACTCTGGGGAAAGAACGCCTCACACAGGAGAATAGAAATCTTAGTAGCTGCACCTTTACTTCTTATTTGCACTACAAATAAAAATGCTTGATGCAGTTAAACTAAACTAAAATTAAAAATTCTACTGACTTTAATCATAGTAAATCTGATTTTCGAAAGAGAAACCATCCACTTGCCACAAAAGATGACTGATAGTGTTGCCAACAATAAATATTTTTAACACACTCATTATGAGTGCAGAGTGAGACGTGCTGGGAAGCCCCATTTGTATCCGAATCTTTTCCCCGTGGACGGGGACTACATGAGAGAGATCGACAGTCACCAGGGCAACTGCACAAGAGTCTGTAGAGCAATATCAGGGTGTGATGTGATGTGTTTTTACACTTTTGTGTGTGTGTGTGTGTTTATGTTGGGGGGGTCTACCTGGCAGGAGATTTGGAGGTGCTCCGAGTGGAGGACAGGGAGGCACTACGAGAGCTACAGCAGCTGCCTTGACGCTGTGAACTCCTACTGGGTGTCTCACCGGGGGACCTGATGGATGACAACCAGCGGACAAACACACACCACACACATGCATACATGCACACACATAAAGCCATGTGTATGTACGCATACATCACGGGGACACACATGCCACAGCGTTCTCAGTAGTGTAGATTGTGATATGTAAAACAGTTCATGCATATTTTCAAATGACTTTCTTCTGACGCTTTCAATATGTATTCTAATCAAGACAGGGTGCGATGTAAGGCATGGAAATTGTTTTAAACTAAGACATTATTCTTATCGGATGCACTCAGTGGTTTGCAGTCATTAACATTCTATGTGAGTCTGAGTTAAGTACCAATATAAATTTACGAGAGACCGAACTGGATTGCAGTTGTACTCGTGTTGAGGATGGAGACTTCTGTTCACTGTTCAGCTGTTTGCAGACACAAACTGTGCTTCACCTATTCTTACATACTGCATACAATCTGTCTGTATATGGAAGCTTACTGATAACGAATGTGAGGCTTTGGTATTAGCAGACGTATACGTTTTTCTGTCAGCTAAAGATTAAAAGTATATTATATCAGATTTGCAGATTGCTGTTTGCTTCGCACCAAAAGAGAGAGGGAGAGAGAGAGTCATGCCCTCAAAATGGACACACAGACCTGCAGCTCACAGTTTCAGTGTGTAATAAGATATGATAGAGGGCAAGTATTTTTGAATGCATGTGTACATCGTGTCTTAGGAAATCCTGCATATACCTTTAAATATGCAAAAAGTATAAAAGTGATTCTACGTGTGTCTCACCTTTTCTTCTGTTTGTTCTTGTCTTTGTGTTTGTTCTTTAGGCTGCCGGATCTGAAACACATTTTAGAGGTGAGATAATGAAGATGTGGCCATTAAGGCGTGTAAAAAGAGAACTCAATGTAAGACTCACCCAACTGGTTTGCATTGTAAACAAACACTAATCAATAGGCAAAAATGTCAATAACTTAAAAAACATCTTGCACAAGAAAACTCATTTACAGCAATTTAAAACATCAGAATGCACACTGTCATAAACAACGTTGTCGAATGCAGATTTGCCACATTTTGTATTGATTTCCTTTCAGTATTGATGGTAACTGGTACACTGTCTTCTGTATGTGCTACATGGACCAAGAGAGCTGAGTTATCCTGCTGCAGAATCTGCTCTCCTCATGAAGACAGCGACATACTTGATGCTAAGGAATAACCTACAGGCTATTTCAGCCTGAGTAACCAGAGGTATGCTGCAAAAATGTGCTTTCTTAGCTTAGTGGGGTCTGTGAGTGTCAGAGGCTTTACACAATGCATCCTGGTACGTGTAGGCAACATGGCTCTGCAAGGAGATCCCAGCTCTCTCGGTAAAAGCAGCACACATGAAGGAATTTATTGGTTTAATTTACTGCATTTATTATAAACCCTTATTCAACATCCACAAAATTATGATGAACTCTCTCTTTGACAGTGCTGATCATATTAAACTGTGTTGGTTGCATACACACCTGTATCTCCTCTTTTTCCTGGAGCCTGATGCGGATCTATACGGATGAAAACGACACAATCATTATAATGATGACAGCTACATCAAATCCACTGAATAATTCATGCAAAGTCTGGTGCAGCCATGGACCAGGGGTCTGTTGGAGGAAACCGTTTTACCGAGGAATATGAGTATGTGAGTAACTACAGATTTACCGTTTACTCAGAAAAGGTTTGTATTACTTTTATTACTTACTGGGAATTACTGAACCTTGAAATAAATTCTAGGACATAAGAGGCATCATTTTGGATAAATGCTTGAGATTGGACCTAATATCTATTCATAATGTATGCCACATGTGTTTATATCCTTTTATATATTTTCAAATTCATCTCAAAAAATGTTTTCAAATCCTTATAAACTCAATAAAGTTGTGTAAGTTTCACTTGCCACTGAGATTTGCTGAGATTTATTTCAGTGTGGTTACGCTAAGTTAACAGATGAAAAGTCACATACTCAAAAAAATATCTGCGCACATTCGAGATTGGATATGAATAAAAGAAACATTTAAATTTTACAGACACTAACACATAAAGCAGTGTCAGGCGACAGCTACCCACCACAGAATAAGAAAATATTCAAGTCACTGTGAACGGCAGGAGCACCACGTATTTTCATTTGCAAATTTCTAAATTGAATGCATGCATACGTCCACATGTGCAGAGATGTCCCCGGGGAGCTTTCACAGCAGGCTCTTCCTGTTGGTATTCTACAGGTGCTTGACGTCTGCTTATTTTTTCATTTGCGACAGTAGAGGATGCTGCTCCCCGCGACAAAGCAGGAATAATAAACTGAGATTTAGTTCCCCACTATCTACCTATGCGAGCATACAATAATGATGGGGAGACCGGCCGTTCCTCAGTCCTCAGCATTTGACTGACACGTCACCTCTGTATCATTTTCACCCTCATTGCAGTTTCCATGGTGATTAGTCAGGCTGGTCTGTGAGAGCTGCTGCTATTTCCTGAAGAGTCCTCCATCTCCTCTGTTGTTTGCTGTCCTACACACCTATAGCATGCAGTGGAGTGGGAGGGAGTGCCAGCACAAAGTGTGTTGACTCTCTGAAAAAGGGGGAGTAATAAAGCCGTCACAGTAATGTATATTGCTGATATGTGGCTCAGAGCTGTGGCCCCAGTAGCAGCTGATGTTCCCCCAGTGGAGGGAAACGACTGGGGACAACTGTACATGAGGTGTTATTCTGGAGAGCTCATTATTCTTCTCCTCTCTCTCACACACTGATCCCAGCTAAATCCATCACCCCCACCTTCTGCTTCGGGGACATGAGCAGTGGATGTGACATTTACAAGCAAGGAGCCGTTATTTTATAACTGTACATTACAAAAGAGCAGTGGTGCAAATTCTTTGCACGACGAGATCAAGGAGAGACTTGCATCGAGGAACGCTAGCAACTCTGTGGAGGAACCCTGCATGCTATGCAACCCCCCCTCCTGCTAATTGATGCATTATTCATGTATCAACAGCACCTGCAATGCAGAGCAGCTTTGGTGTGAAGCTGGGTGGGAGGTGTGGGGGGGTAAGGAGAGAGGACGCCGAGGACTCGGATGTGCGTGGATTGATGAGAGGTGGGAAACCGGAGCGGGGCAGCGCGCTGATGCTCAGCTTCCTTGGTGAGAGGCTCATTTTTCTTGCGTTGTGCGCCCCCATACAGGCTGGTTTATTAAAGCAACACATTTAGCCTCGCTCCCCCCCCCCCAAGTCAAGCGCATGATGAGAGAAATTGGAGGAGGAGGAGGAGGGCGCTTTTAGATTGCATATTGTCGTTATGATATCCCAAGGCATTTCATGAGCATTTGTTGATGAGTTCTTGCTCTGTCTTCTCTTCTGCCCTATTGTCTTTTCTCTCTTACCTGCTTCCTTCATCCATTCTCTTTCTCCTCTGCCTTCCTTTACCTGTCTGTCTCCTTTGCTTCTCTTCCAGTTCATCTTGTCTTTCATTCCTTTCTTTTCTTAAATTTATCCTTACTTTATCAATGTATATTCTCTCTTTCTTTCTTCCCTTTCTTCATCTCTTGAATTCTGTCTACGTCTTCCATTTGTTTTCTTCCTGTCTTTAAATTTTTCATCTTCATACCCTCCTTCCATTCTGTTACTTCCTTTCTTTTCTTTTCCTGTCGCCTCATGCTTGAATCATCTCTTTCTTTCCATACTCTTCTCTCCCATCCTTTTCTCATTTTTCTTTTCACTTTTCTCCCAGCTTGTTGTCCTTTCTATCCTCCTCTCCTTCATCCCTTCCTTTCTAATACTGTTTTTCATTACATCACTCACTGTGGAGGCAACTGTTGACAAACTCTTGAAAAGTCAGAGCTTCTCCCTTGTGCTGACATTTCTCTGTTTGTGTGCACACTCACCTGTCTCGCTTGTGTTTCTTCCCACTCTTTTTCTTTTTCTCTCTGTGAGTGGGTGAGGAGCTGCCAAACCTATTGATGGAGAAAGGGAAAAACATTTGCATGACATGACTGCAAAATGAGCCTCAGATTGCTGGTAAATTCTCTCTTTTGGCTCATCATTGTGTTACATTATATTGCTCCTCTGAGAGATCATTGTTAGCAAAAGTGTCATCCTGTAGGGCTCAGCTGATTTTTATTACCAAGGCTTTCTTTATCTCCAGTTCTCTTAATGCAACTGCCTTCCCCTCTTGTTTTTCCTCTCCTTTGCACTAATGTATCTTTTTACCTCTTCGGTTTCTCTCAGTTTCTAACTTGTTCTCCTCATTTTCTGACTTTGTCAATAGAGAGATGCAAAAATGCTTTGCCAATGACTCCCTACAGATTTTTCTCCTCTCCACAATTGCTGTTTTCCGTTGGCTCATTCACAAAATTCCCACAAAAATAACTGCAATTCTATTTTTAAAAAAAAACAGTGTGTAATTATTCCGTCAACGAGATTAGAAAAAAAAGTGGGGGAAAAAAAAGGAGAAAAAAATCAAACCACTCCACTAGCTGCTCTCCACTCACCGACTCCTTCGGCGACCAGATTTCTTCTTCTTCCTTTTTTTCGGACGAGGGGATGGAGAGCTGCTTGATTTCCTCTTCACTCTGAATTGGCCACAGAAAGAGAAAGCGAGAGGGAGAGGGAAATCAAGAGCGGGATCGTGAGTGACAAAGCCAGAAACAATTTACAAGAGATTGTTATAATAATTTTCAGATAGAATACATCTCTGATTATAGTTATTTGCCGCTGTGCCGATAACAAGGCGATAAGTGTCTATTTTCTCATTTCCTCGATTCACTCTGCCAAAAATACACAACATTCATGAAATATATCTTACAATACAAACAAGAAATCACTTTGAGGAAATTACTCTTAATCTTTTCTGCAAAGTGACACGCAGAATGCATAATCTAAATGACCATCTACATTATGGTTTTCAAGCCGGAATAATAATGGATGTTTATCCGTGCTTACTGTTACTGGGTGGTGGGAGTGTTGTTGCAGGATCAGAAGAGCATTTGTGCCCTGAGATCAATTTAATGCTCATGGAAAATATCAAACAAAAACTCTCTGAGGCTGTGTGGAGGAGATAAGAGGTGGCTTATTTAATTTACCAACTGAGGAGTCAGAGCGGGTCAACACATCCACATTATACGGCGACGCTTGTTTGAACATTTGCTTTACCTGTTGTCGCTGTGGTAATCATGGTCATAGTCTCCATCTTCATAATCAACCAATTCAGGGTCTTCTCCATATTCATCAGGCTCATAGTGCAGGTGGTTGACCCTGAAAACACAAGAGACCGGGATGATGAATGCGGTGAGTGTGTATGTAGGAGCATTATGGGTGAGGGAAGTCACAGATCTGTGGATGTATAACAAGTCCTGATCAAAACCCATTTCCAATTAAATGTCATGAGAGACTTTGAGTCTAAAGGTATGCTAGTATGTAAACACTGTGGTGTTCTGAGCTAAATACTAAAGACAGCATGCTGCTGACGGGCTCACAAAGTCAAAGCTAACACGCACATGCTTATCCCACTGCTAACCATCTTGATTGACCTTGACTCATACCAGATTCTTACAACCAATTCTGATATGAATTTTTGACAGTTAATAGGATCTGCTAACAATATAGGCTATTGGTCAGTGGTATTTTCTTTAAAAACACATAACAATAACACAAAAAAAGGACCTGGATACTTTTCCCAAGGTTGCTTTATTGAGAATTACAAGAAACATAAACAGGGCATTTAAGTGTTTTTAAATTGCTCTGTGGTGGACAAATAGTTTAATGTAGTGACTGTTTCAAATTTAAGGTAAACTAGTTAAGCATTTCTGTACCACTTTTACCACTTTCAATTGATCAAGCTCTGAAGTTAAAATTTGCTGAGGAGCACGAAACAGAAAGTAAACACCAATCCTTTGATTAGCTGTTGAGAAATGTCCCTCAAAACCACACATTTAAACCTGCTGAGGATGCTAGACTAACAGTCAGGAGATCTTTAACAAGTGGGATTAATCTTCTCGAAAACACAAAAGTCTGCAGACAATGATCATGCCAATCCATCAAACTGTTGCTTTTATGTTTCAGTCACGACCAAAGTGGCTGATTGACTGAGCCATCCTTCTGGCAGAACTGCTTGCTTCACAAAACATTGTTCCCATGTTGCAGGTTAATGTCACACAGAATGTATCAAACACGGGCCCACCAATCTGGTGCCCAACTTTACAGAAACAATGAAAATGTCACGCTCACACACTAAATGCTTTTATGACTGCAGTTCTGCACTGACGTTGGTAATCTTCTCTCACCCCAGCAGTGAGAATATCATCATCTTTCCCATTCTTACAGCTCAGCTTGTGGGATTCATAGCTTCCCACTGGTTTCTCACACATGCTGCACTGTATATACAGACAGATGGCAGCAGCCTCCTCCCTAATCCCTCCCACCCCACCGTCCCCTCCCCTCCATTGTGGCCTCCTCTGATCCACTAGATCTGACCTTGCGGGATGAAAGAAAGAGATAAAAAACATGAAACGCTGGTAGTTTTTTGCACAGTCCTCGCTGTCTGACTTTGTCTTGTCCCAGTCTGGATTTTCTGGTAGTCTTTTTACACACAGATGTAGCATAAGAAAATGTATATACAGGTATTTTGAATTAGAGTGATGAAGACAAATAAACACATAAACTTCATGGCAAACCCTGCGGCCCTTAATTAGTACGAGAGAGATGAAAACATTCAGGATTCATGAGACACGGAGGGTGAAGAGACTCACTGAAAGAAACTGACAAAGCAGAGGACAGAGCATCACAAGTGCAGAGATAAAAACATGTGGGCCACACTATCACACAAATTTAATCTCAGATCAAGAGGGGATGTGCGGCAGAAAAATAAAGGAAGTGGTATAAAATGTCTGGAAAGAGAGTGTGTAGAAGACATATACAGGGCACAGGCCTGGCTGTTAGCAAGGAAGAGGAGAAGCAACGGAGCCCTTAATTGGTTTAGCACCACTGGGCACAGCAGGGATGCAAAGTACCAGCAAAATAACAGAACTTCACAATGCCAACCTTTTTCTGTGCGCACACACACAGAGGAGTGTTACAGCTCAATACACGCATATACACACACACAAACCTACAACGCTGGTTCTGATGAATAAACTTGCATTACAAAAATCATGTTATTTCCAACCTGAGCAGCGGAGACAACAGTCTCAGAAAAAAAAAAGAATCAGTTGTGGAAAGAAGTAAACAACAGTGCAGAGTGTGGGTGTGACACGGTTCACATGTGAGTGGGAATTTTTCTCTTTTCAGAGTTGGGTGCTTTGTTAGAATAAGTCTGAGTGGATATAGATTGGACGGCATTTCCAATACTGAAGCAAACACTGCGAGTTGATGGCACTCATTTTAACACTGCAAAGAAAGAGCGAACATCCATCCTTTGAATACCGAGCTAAAAAGGCGCACACAAAATTCTGTACCGTGCCCATCCTTTGAAAAGGGTGAAGTAATGTCTGCAGGCTGAGCAGAAGCCTGCAGACACTACCCAGGGTGCAAAAGAATAAACAAACCCAGCTGGATATTTTTCATGTGTAAAAAAAACACCCCAAAAATATTTTTAATGTCGATATTATTCAAAAAAATGCTTAAACTGGACAGCACAAAAGAGATTAAAAATGAGATAAAACAATGTTCAGTTGTGATTTCATGCTTAGTTGATAATAAAACAAACTACACAGCATTTTGGAAAGCACAATGTGACAGCTTTTATGATAACAATTATTTTCTACATTGGTATAAAAATGTAAAATGCTTTAATGATATTTATGTCGGGAGCCAAGTGAAAACAGACCTTGTAGATTCTGTTCACTCAGTAACAAAACTGAATTTAAAATCTGGCATATATATTTCTATAGTATGGTAGTATCTGAAAATATAGCCTTCAAACACAGCCTCCCTCAAGACTGTTGTGTTGCTTTCCTTACATGTTTAGATAAGGATATTTAAAAATGAAACAAACAAACAAACAAACAAAAAAAACAATCTAACACTGTTGTTTCTTTGATATTTCTGTTTTTAGCGCCTTTAATTAGCACCAGTTCTGTAAGCCCTATAACTCTGGAGTATTACACCTTCCTCCATGAGTGAGTTAAGGGGCCTCTGTTATCTCAGACATGTTTGTAATAAAAGCTGAACACAAAGGAACAACCACTGTTAAAATGTTTGTTCTGCAGAGATAACAAATGGAAAATTAGAATAAAAAATACCTCAAAAGACAGCGCTGTAGTTGTATAAGCTTTTCATCTCTGATATAAAGAGCTGCCCCTATTGCATGCTGATTTTTCTTAGAATACAGCCAGTAAACCACAGGAACAAGCCTAATTTTTGGGGAAGAACGAATGAAAGAGGTGCTGAATGAGAGAATAGCTGAGGCGGAACGTCATCACTTTGACTCTGAGCACTTAATTATCCTTCTGCTCACTGACACCAAACTACGCCCCTTACATTGTGCTGACAGAGTTGAGCACAGGAATACTGCAGTGCCTACGAGACTTTATCTTTCTAGAGTTCTGAGTATTATGGTCATCAAGGTCAAAATATTTTGGAGAATTCATATGAAAATGAGACCTTCTCATTTACAGCACTTGTTGAATTTACATTTAAAGAGTACATGTCTGTATTTTTGAAGACCAGTGTCCCTGTAGAATGAATCAAACTACTGAAAAGAGCAAATAACAAGTGAAACTATCTCGAGGC
>JAQNCA010000006.1:3713363-3751306 GCA_029783725.1 Acanthurus tractus
TTTTTGAAGACCAGTGTCCCTGTAGAATGAATCAAACTACTGAAAAGAGCAAATAACAAGTGAAACTATCTCGAGGCCCATGCTTAGTCATTTGTGTAAATCAACTAATTCCCCATCCTGACTATAAGCTCTCAGATGGTGCCATGCTCCGGTATGCTGAGGGCTTTTCTTCAGCCCGGTTGAGATCAACACAGCCTTCCTCTTAGTCAGATGAGTGAGTGTCCCTATGCTTAATGATGCCCTGGCAAGAAAAGAGACTTCCTAATTCAGCCTCTGTCCCCCGGACCTGGCAGTGATGCACTACGGCCAAGGCTCAGGGCCACAGCACAGAGCAGTGTAACTCATTCACATCCCCTGTCAGACAGCAACTCTGGGACTGCAGGCTGCTATATATTTCTATTGCTGCGGAGAGTTACAGTTTGTTATTCTGGGAGAAGCAAGGTAGAGGCTGGATTGATTTCTCTCCAGTTTGAGGATGGGGGCAAGTCTGGGAGCTGCTTCATGGTGGTTGTACTGAGAAGAAGGATTGATGGGGCTGAAGGTTTTAGCCAAGTTGATCAATTCTGTGTTCGTGCGCCCAGATTAGATATTTGCAAAACAGTCGAACAGTGGATCTATTTTATTGAAAAGCAATACATTTCTGTTATTTCTAAAGAAAAAAAGGCCTGTGTTCGGCTTTTTTATGGGATATTGAAAGGCCATGTGAAGCCCACGGTCAGCTTTACCATTGATCCTGTTCTGATCGTACAGTCTTGGTGCGTAAGCCTGAATGGCTCCGAGAGGCTTTACCCACTGCATTCCCTCTCTCGTCCGGTGTTCCTATCCATTCTTCAGGAAATCAATGTGGGACATCGGTAAACAGAGTTATGAGCTAGCACATCAATGCTTACTGCTGGCTGTTTATCGCTAGTGTGTGAGTATTAAGCTACAGCTGACGGGCCAAGTCTGTCAATAGTAATAGTCCCTGTGGAGAAGATAGCATCTGAATAAAACCTCCGAGCTGAGCCAAGTCAAACACACTGGAGGCAGCGGTATATTTGAGTTAGTCGTGGAGCTCCCATACCATTTAGCTAATTTACATATCTATCACTATTTGCTGGAGGTTGTGTGGCATCAGTTTGTGCCTACATTACAATGAGATTAATTGCTACAGTTTGCAGAGTAAAGTTATAGGCAGAGACAAACAGCTTATGCAGTTAAGTTAAAATATTTATTGTCCTTTCTTTCAAAGTGTCGTTAAACCACTAAAGTACTTCATAAAAACTTTACTCTAGAGGTTATGGTAACTTCATTTATTATATTTGTTGCCAGTGACAGTTAATAAAACTGTCTTCGTTCATGCATGTCACATAAATTTATCATACCTATTAATCCTCAGTGGCAACATTTCATTTCAGTGCTGGTTAAAATTAGATTTAAGCAAGACTGAGCATTGACAGCCATGCTAGCAGCTATGTGAGAATCCACTCGGGCATAGTGGTGCTCTGAGCTAAATACTGACATCGGCATGCACACAAGGATGATGTTAATAAACTGATGTTGGCTGGTGTGTTTGCCTGACTCACAAGTTATTTTGATATTTAGCGAATAATAACAGGGACAAAGTAGGTGAAATATGGGAAAAAAACATGAAGTGTGGGAGGACAAGATTCAACCTCAAATGGGGGACACTGCTTCTTGTGCATACTGTTTATGTGTGAAATATATGCTCATCAAACACACAGTTTCATTTTAATGAATCCCTTAATTTGTTTGCCAGGTGGTTTAAAGTTTCAAAGTCACAATTATCTAAAATGTACAATGTGTGTCAACATTTCATGAGTGATTGGTTTTGTATAATTTATTTTATTTCATTGCAATGTATCAATATTTCTTTTTGAAAAGGCTGCAAATGCTCTGCAAAAGTATTTCAGTTGAGTTGTTGACATATTTGGCAGAAAGTTTAAACTTTGACCTACTGATGGCGCCTCAGAAAAAGCCAGGGGGATCATTAAAGTCTTTAAAATTGATCCTCTGGAAAGCCAAAACGTTTTCTTACCAAATTTCAGTGCAATTAAAAGTCAGTGAGACGTGTAACAGGGCTGGCTGTTTACCACAGTGACAGAGCCGTGTGAACTGATGTGAGGGTCCTCAGCTGTATCACCTGTTCCTGCAGGGAACCACTGACCTACTGATGGCTCACAGGACATTCTGTGGGCTGATTAGGACGTGATTAAGTCATGTGTGACGTCACGCTTTCAGACAAATTGATACAGATTACTTCTGAAGGAGGTTTGTTTGTGTGTGTGCTTTTGCCTGAGTAAAGGGCCTGGGTGTGTGTTGGGTAAAGGGGGGGGTGGCGGTGGGGATGGGGAGGCTGGGATAGCAACCCTGCAAATTACAACCATCTTCAATTTTCCACATCAAGGCCTTTCTGGAGAGGGAAAGCTGGAGAATTCAAAGCGAGCTCTGACATCCCAAATTGACCCGACTCTGAGGCGCCCTTGAGACTGAACTAATGCCAAAAAAAGCAAAAAACAAACAAACAAACAAAGTTTTCTGTATCTCTGTAGTTCACTTCCTCTTGGCCACAGATGTTAGTTACATTCATCCTACTGGGCCCACTCCTCCGTAACCCCCCTCGCTCAGCTTTCCTCCTCATTTTCGGCACGGTCTGATCCAATGTCAGACAGCGGCTTGAGGTGCAGAGGAGGGAGAATCATTAGTCTAGTCTGCGAGACAGGAAGCATCAGCGTCATTACCAGTCATTAGTTCGCAGACAGTGGGTCACGTCGACACCGCCACCGCCACGCTGCCTCTCTCAATCATTCACACGCACAGTATGAAGGGCCGCTGCAGGAGGGCCACCACGCCTCCATCCTCCTGCAGCTCCTTCTTGTGCTGTTTTTTTCCCCCCTACTGAGGCAGATGCTATTGTCAGTGAGCGAGTGGCTCTCTGTGATCTGGACGAAGGCACGCAATCATTTATTTTGATTCCTTTAATTCCCTCTGCGCTCGCATCAGATGAGACGCCCCCCCCCCTCCCGTCTCCCTCTCGAAGCTGGAGTGAGGATGAACCCTAAACAAATTGACAATTATCATGCCAATCTTTGCCTCATTGGCTTCCAGCAGAGTTTAGAATAGACTTTAAAATGCTGCTGATTATTTTCAAAGAACCACAGTTTAACCATTCCCTGTGTACTCAGAGAGAGGCATTATCAGTCAGAAGCCAACGTATTAAATTAAAATTTATTGCATTTTTGCAATTATGGTCCATTTTCTTTGGAGCAAATTGCCTGAAGACACTATTAGACCGGCAGGCCATTTCTCATAACCACTTTTGAAATCAATTTCTGCTGGCATTTGATATTTACTGCTGTCTAGCTCTATTTGATCCATTCACTATAAAGAATTTGTCTTCATTTTGTAATTAAATTGCCACCAAAGATAAAAACTCATCTGAAGCTCCAAAATATCAGCAGAAAATATGCTTGTAAAAGGTTGTATTTTCCCTTTTTTTCACTTCATAATCTACCTGCTTTCACTGACACTTAAAGCTATAATTTAATTTTTAGTTTTTCAGTGCAATCCATCCCAGGGCATTGATGACATGCATTTTTCTATTAACCTCTTCTTTACAACTCAAACACTGGAAGACACTTAGATTTAATTCAGACCGACTCTTTCTCTATATTTTGATTAATTCAAGGACGTGAGGTTGTTTCCCTTTACAGCTGAACTTGAAGATAGTTGACAAGCATGAATGATGGTAATAACAGTTTCACACACAAACTGACTAGATACCATTTTACAACTTCTGATATGTCAACTGCTCACCTCTAGTATAAATACAAGCACAGGTCTTGTAAATTAATTCAAGATCATTTTTAACATACTATTCCTTTGTATAAGTATCTTTCTGCTTCTTTATAATATAATCCTATTTCACTCAATCTCAGGGTAAATATTATCCTTTTTAGTCTACTATACTAATTTGAAACCATCACTTTTCAAATTGTGACTCATGATTAAAATATAATAAACAACTAAATTATTACGTATTAAATGACTGTTTAGGTTAAGAAGCTAATATACTGTAGATAAAGTAATTAAAACTAGTCCTACATTTACCAGCTGCAGCATCAAAGTGATATATACATAAGTGCATTGATAACTATAGTCCAAACATTTAATCAGATTACTCTGACATACAAATTATAAAAAAGATATAGCAACAGCTTTGTGCTATACCCCTGATTAACATGTTAAAGAGATTTAGACTGGTGTGCAATAACTTACACTGGTTGTGTGTGTGAGCCCTCTCTGGTGATGACGCCCTCTTTGTCCATCAGCATTTGTCTGAATGTGCTCACTTTCTGTCGAATCTCTTCTTCTGTGTACCTGAGGACGCACATAAAGACACAACAGTTAGTGGAGGCTCACACACACACACACACACACATGCACATACCAACACAAACACTCACTATCATACATTCTTCAGTCTTCACAAATCTGCAGTTTTGTTTCCTGAGCTGAAAAGGGAGAAGACAAACAGCAGCTTTTAATAAAAGTATCAACTGCAGCAGAGGCTCTGGGGAAGGTAACTGTCATCTGTCATTACTGCCAGATGCTCGTGCAGGAGCCATGTCCTCACACAGGGTCCAAACGGTGACAAAGAGTGTCTTCGGACTGCGCGCTAACCAAAAATGACACTCAGGCAAATGATGTATATTCTGATGACTCACTATCAACCTCTTCCAACCCCAGTGGGTTCTTTGTCAGGCCCAGGCTGCATGTCATGTTTTTTTTCTGCAAGCAGAGTGCTGTAACTCGCTGGGATGAGAGTTACTGTGAGGCAGTGTGAGGAGCTTTGCAAGCTGGAAGACAGAATACTGTGGACTGCTGCAGTGACACACGAAAGATATTATTGTCTGTGTCACATTGCACTTTGTTTCGATATTCTCTAATTGAGAACATCTGCGTTTTTCCATTTCAGGTAAACTGAGGCTGTCAACCGGTGCAGCGGAGGAGCATCAAATGATCGGGTCTAATTTCATTTCATTGGGATTTTATTTGGCGCAGCAGATAAAGAATAAATCAAACACTGCATACAGCTTTGGGTTAAAGTAACAGCCTCTGACCACAGCCTGTCACTGTGTGACTGCATCCGCTGACAGCTCTGCAGAGGACACAGTAATAACTCAAACAGCCAGCCTGAACAACCACGAAAGAGACAGTGAAGCAGCCTCTGTCCTGCGCTGTGCTACAAACCCTCACAGGATAATGCATGTCCGTGAACTTGACAGTACACGGCTCCTTCAATGCACTGCATGCTGAGCTGATATCCTGGTGTGCTCACACCATCTTCACACCATCTCCACATTCAGCTCGGGCTGTGGTAATGGAATGTAATGAGCTACAGAGGCAGAGAAACATGAAGGGAGAGAAGAGGACAGAGGAGGGAGGAATGGAATTATTAAAGCTGTGAATGTGTGGCTGGGAGCCAGACATCAGTGGGTTAGACAGACTGGAGGCCTCATTAATAATAAACTGCACTGTTCAAATAGAGATTCACTATTTATCCACAACTAATAATGCCCTTTATTCGTTGTTAATTAGTAATCCCAAAAATAAAGAAACTTATCACTGTTTTGAGCTCAACATTACGGATACTTGCTAATTTGGTCAAAGATAGCATCTGAAACATGAGCTTTACATGCAATAACAAATAGTGCGGAGCTGTCTTTCACTTAGTGCTGAAGCATACACTCCTACTTAGCAACTCTTTCTCTTTGCCTCTCTCAAAGAGCAGGTTTGATATTTTTGGGAATATGCTATTTTTCTCTCTTGACGAGTGTTAAAATGAGAAGACTGATACACCGATCTCCTGTCTGTTAGTTGAATACAATGCTACACCAAGGAGATGAATCTAAACGCTGGAAACTGGTCTCTGTCCAAAGGAAAAGATAATGTTGAAAAACTAATTTTTGAGTGGAAAGATCTCTATGGTTTCTCCTATTTGGAACCAAGAGACCTGACCCACAAGAAAAACAGCCAGAACAAAAATACATTATGACACAAGCTTCTGCCCACTCAGTTTGTTTACCTGCAGAACAGGTGATAACGTCTGACATGTGAGCTCCACTTGCAAAAAAAAAGAACAAGTGCATGGGAGCTGTCCATCACTCAGTGCTAAAACATAGACTTTGGCCTCTGCAGATTCTTTTTCCTTCTCCTAGCTGGGGCTCATGGCAGCACCAATCTTATCAACAGGATTGTAAATTAACCAGTAGCCCATATCAGTGTGGAAATAGCATTAGTCTGAGGCGTGTTTGCTTTTTTCAGATTAAATACAGCAGCCGAAACCATGTATTCAGGGCAGGGTGCTATCGGCGCGTTGACTGTGCAGAGAATGAGATTAGGAGAAGTGTGATGGAGAGCAGAAATATCTGAAAGATGACCCAACAGAGGAGAAGCCAGCCGGTGTGACAGCACCATCAGGAATGAATGACAATCTCTCAGCCCAGAAGCTGTCAACTCAGCACAACCGAAGCCACAAACACACGCTCAATATTCACGGCTTTATATGCATGGCGAAGGAACCTTCACCATATGTTAACTGCTGCCCGACAACTCCACAGTAGTCCAACCATGCTCTCAACTGTCTGTTGTGTAAAGGTGGACAATGGGTAAAAGACTGAGAAGGCTCAGAGAGGATGCTAGCTGTGAAATTGAATGGACTCTGACCAAACAGCAGCCACGGCATTCTCCTTTAAATTGTGCTCATGATGGTGAGGATGTTGACAATCCGGCTAAAGCGAAAAAACGGAGGGTTAAAATGACGAAGTTAAAGCCTCGGTTGACATACGACCTGTAGAATCTCCTCTTCCTGCTCGTCTGTCCCTCTTTCTCTGTCCTCAAAGTAAATTGCTCAAATTGGAGTCTCCGCACAGCTTCACAGCATGAAGCACTTGGGTTCTTTTTGATTGGTCTAAATTACTAACCAAAGTCAGAGTGGTGGTTCAGTGGTGCTGCTCTCTAATAAAACCTGGGCCTCAGCAGCGAGAACTAAGAGAATCGCCCACAGCACCTTAATGTCCTCAGGACCCTGCTGAGTGGTCAGCAGGTGGGCAAGCCTAAAAAACTGAGCCAGTGTTTAAGGTTCAAGATTTAATACTCTCTTATGACTGTCACGATGACCGAACTTTTGAGCTGCATTTAGAGCAGCCGGACCAAAAAATCCAAAGTGAGCTCTGAATCAATCTGTGTGAAAGGCAACATATTGGCTGTCTGTCAGAAGCTGTTAGGATGAGCACAAGAAAACAACACATCTCTTCTCGGCACATTTAATTAGCACTTCTTGCAGCTGTAAAGGTGGCTGCTTGCTGCCTAACACACCATCTGCTCTGCCCCGACACAGTGCAGAGGAGGGATTGGAGAGGAGAATCAGAGCGGTCACTCTAAGCAAGGCTGGGGAACAATTCAAATTTAAATCCATATTAAACTGAGCATGGCACCTGTGTGTTTTCATTTACTTGAGTGTGTGTGTATGAAGCATAAATGTTCAGAAGCCTGTGTTAGCCAAGTGGAGTCCGATAAAAGTCTTACCAACATCCACTGCCTACAGCGTGCAAAGTCCAAGTGATTTGGGTGGAGAGAGACAGGCCACATTGATCAGGGTGGGGGGGGCTCCCCGCTACCCCAGCCATGAGATATCACCATGATTAAAGAACTTGATTGGAGTAATTAGACAGCTCCGAGCACCCACAGATTCCCCCCATTAACTCATGATCCAGGAAAATGAATAGTTGTGGCCCAGAGACAATCCTTACGCTGATAGTCATCGATTTCAAGAGGACGTGCCTATTTGTGGGGCATGTGGGTGTGTGTTTGTGTGTGTGTGTGTCAGGGATGCCTCTGTGTTTGATGCCTGAAAAGCCTTTTTCCACGAGTCGTCCCCAGGCGCTGCCGCACACCTATGAAACTCTGCAGCCATCAATCTCACTGCAAAGAGTACAGAGGCAAAGCGATGCCAATGTAGTTAGTAAGATTGAATGGCTCGGGGAACGCAGGAAGACGCCCCCACATTTCTATTTCGGGGGGCAGAATTAAAACAACCTACAGAGTGCCACAGTGAAATAGTTTACCTCTCAAGTGGAGAGGATTTTCAATTGATGCTATCTAAAGTCATAGATTTTCCAGTGAGATAACAGATACTGGACGGAAAGAGTCGCAAAGAGAAACTATACCTTTCTCTCACTATATAAAGCTGCTCTTTTAACGTCCCCCGCAGTGTAAGCAGATTAATGTTTGCAGCGGTACAATCAGACATTGCTGCTCTTTCTGATTGCTAATCTTTTCCGAGACCTCTTGTTACGACAGCATTTAAAGCTTCTCTGTCTGATATAGACCTGCTGTGGTGGCTTGGGAGCCCTGCCTGTGACAGTCTATAAAATGGGTCATTCTCCTGCAGATGTTTTTTTCCCTCTATTTCTTTTAGTCTTATAGGACTGAGCCTTATCTTTTTAAGATGTAGGTTTTGGCCTGCTGGAAAACACCATCAGACAGCGACCGTTATTTGCTCCGGCCTTAGAGGCTGAGAACTGCTCTCTTAATAAGATCCCAGCTGCTCACATCTCTTGCAGTATGTCGCTGTAGATGTTATTAAAGAAATACCACAGCAGTGGTGGCCAAATACAGCAATTTAACTCCCAACTACGGCAATTTACTTCCTTCTCTGCTGTCTCAATTTACTGTAGGTCATCCCATCTTGACATCCATTTACTTGTTTTCCTTTATGTACAAACACATATTCATTTATGCTTTCCTGTTCTATATTATGCCTTTTTTTGCTGGGCTGAGCTTTTTTTTTTTGCCAGACTACACCTCTCTACTCAACTTTAAAACCAACAGATATTAATTTTTCAATACCTGCATGCACATCTAATTTCTCTGCTTGGTGAAGCAGAAGGAGTAATTTCTTCTGCCTCTTATTCAGAGAGGCTCTTGCTATTGGTGGTCTGCAGTTTCATGCATGCTAAAAAGGGCCTCAGCACAGCTTGTTAAAAGTAGACAATATCATTACGTTGCCTCTCTGTTAGGAGCCTGTGTGGGATTTTTGTGTGTACATGCATAATGCAGCAGCATACATGGGGTTCATATGTTTTGGTGGAGCAGCCCACAGATTAGAGTAAGTGCAGCAATGTAAAGAGAACTCATTAGAACGCTGGAAAAAGGCTCAGACACCACAGGAGTGCAAATCACGCACAGCCATTATGCCTCAATTAGCTTAGAAAAACACCCCTGAAATAGAAACTGGACCCTTGCATGTAGAGTAGCCCTTGAGCTTGAAATCAGTTGGTGAACTGCGTTATCATAAAACTTGCCTAAAGGTATGCACGGAGCAGTTTTTGAAATGTTACTGCACGCGGTGTGATCTGATACCGCCCCAGTTATGTGCCATTTCCTCAAAGAGCTATTCTAACAGATCACGACTCAAATGACTCGATGTATGTAACGGCCAACACATCGACTACACATAAAAAGGCTATTGTTCTCTGCACATGTTGCACCAATGAATGGGGGGGGGGGCTCCAGGCCTTGAATAGCTAAAAGCACAGACTATTTAATTGCTGAGCCGATCTAATTGACTCCCTGGATGAGGCCATCACTCATGACAGACTATTTATCATGGTCTTATCTCTGGAGAGGAGCACGGCTGGATTTGGGAGGCTGTGTGTAAAAGGGAGGAGGGGAGTGCCTGCCACGCTGGCAGAGTTCGAGGAGGAGGCAGGCGTCCAACCTGCCCCCCAGCCTAATCCTTTACCGAGGTCTCAGTCAGAACGGGGACTGAGGGGTGACGTAGAGGCTGAGCCCGTTGGCTTAAATCCACAACAAATGAAAACAGACTCGAGCCACCATTTTAATTGTGTCTAATGCCTGGCATTGCTCTCCTTCTCTATCCCTGTGTTTCATCCCCCGCTCTATCCCTTAATCCTGCACACATGCATACACACTCTCTCATTTAAAGAGGAACATTAGAAATTGGAGAGGCATGAGGAGCTATGCTCTGCCAAGCTGGCAAACGAGATTCTCCTTTTATTATAGCTTAACAAGATGACTTGAGTCCCTCCATAGCTTTAACACCGAGCTGAGTGGTTGCAGTCCTTCAATTGTGCCTGTCTGCCAGCCGAGCCTGTGCAGTCTGACAAGCGAGTGGAGCTGGTCAGCGCGGGTGTCTAGTCTTCTTGTATTCTGTCATCATTAGCCAAGCTGCTGCCTGCCACTACACTCTTCCACTAGACATCACGACTCCTTTAGATCGTGCGAAAACTAGGAAGAACTACTATGAGTCTACTCCAAGCCAGATGATAGTGGACTTAAACAGATGGTTGCAGTGCCTCCCTCCTTATTCTTTCTTTTTATTTTGGGTGAAGTCCAGCTCCTCCCTTACAGCTACATCAATCTTTCACGGCTTCACCATCACCCTGCGGTCTTCATGAGGCCCCCACTGCTGGACAAGCCCTCTCACGCTCGGCATAGAAGGGCCGGGCAGAAAAATTAGTGGAAGAAAAGTCTAATCCATCACCAGCTTTTAAACCCCTCAAAGGAGCAGCAATTTAATTTATCTTAGAAACAAAGAAGCAGTTAAAAAAACAGATGAAAACAAAAAAAAAGTGAAGATCAGCAGGACCACAAGGCGGCATTTAAGCTTGTGCCTGTCCCCTCTCGTATCTAACCTTAGACAAAAAAAAAGAAAACCTCTCACTAATTAGCTTGGCCTTTATTCAATTAAACCATCCCTCCTTCACATATCAAGGATTAGCCAGCTTTCTACAAATGACAAATGTGAGGAGAATAAAATGTCACAAGGTATCAGTGGGAAAGTGAATTTTCTCAGTAACGACACAGGATCACAGAGCTCGTCATTAATTACGGTCTCAACTAGCCTGGAGTTTGCCTTCGAGCTCAACTCGGAGAGTGAGTGAGTGTGTGTGTCTGGGTGTGTCTGTGTGTGTGTGTGTGTGTCTGGGTGTGCGTGCAGATCAGCCTGAGAGAAGCCTTGAGATTTTGGATTAGGGCTGACTGCAGTCACTATAATTTTCATGGCCATGGCGTGAGCACACACTGAGCCCTTCCTAGCTTTGTGCTGGAGGACACATATCATGCTAATGAAACAGACTATGCTGTGCTCTACGCTGACTGACTCTATGGCAGCCTCACTAATAACCGTTACTGGAGGATGAGGCCATTAATACAAAGTTCAAGTGCTGGGTGTAAATATGCAGCGACATCACGGATGAGTAATGTTGCAACTGACATGCACAAGATGGTGAAGCAAAAATGGCTGCCGTTGATATATGAATTTACATGTATCTCCATGTTTGACCCGTGGAAATTGAGTTTATGTTCTTGTATGTGTGTATATTTGTGTGTCTGACATTTTCATCTGTGAATTAACATTTGTGTTGTTTGCTGTAATTTATGAGAAAGCGGTATCATGCAATCTTGGCTATGGGGATTACCAGGATTTGTTGCTCCGACCTGCTAAAACCAAATCACTTCATACTTTACCAGGCAAAACCTGGATTACGGCATTCTATTCATATATATCAATATCTATCTATGTATTAATATACTTCTGCATTTTTTTACTTGTTCTCTCACAAAAAAGGCCAAATTCTCAGGACGCTGTGGTATTTGTCACAAATAACTCCCACTATTAGACTGGGAACAGTGTACAATCCCCTGACATGGATACAATTGCCAGTCTCTTCTTTTAAGCCTGCAGCGAGGCCCTTCATCAACTCCCTGCTTCCCCACGGGCGCAAAACCAGCAGGAAGGAGGCATGAGAACAGTGACAAGGACATGATCCTTCACCGGGTAGCTGATTTGTGAACATTGCCAATTATGTTAAATGGGACTACTGGCCAAGCAGGAAGCACCTAAGTCTCTGCCAAAATGGTCCCTGAAGAGTCCTCCACTTAATAGTAGCCTCTTTCTTCTTTCTGGAAACAGTTATCAGGATAAAAACATTCTTCCACCTAGTGACACCTGTTTAACGGCAGGTTTGTTTCATGTCATTTTATCCACCACTGAATAATAATCTCACTTGCATCATAGAAAGATGCAGTGCTTTTAAAGGGAAAGAAATACAATGGCATTGTTACTCATGACAGATGCCTGCTATCACGAAAACTGATAATGCATCAATCCTGACGCTGCGCCATTTCCATATCATGCCGCTAAAACAGTCATATCAACAAAGCACAGCTGCTGTGCAACACTGCACCTTATGTTTACGCTCTTCGTGATATTGGGACGAGAATGAGTTTTGGCAGGAGGCAGTTTTTGAATGTAATATTTCAGTGCAGCCTGTGAACTCAGCATCCCTACAGGTACATACCTGTCAATGTCTAGTTTTCTGCTACACAGAGAACGCTTTCATGGCTCGCACTGCAAACAGCTCCACAGTAGCTGGAATGTTAAGAAAAAATAAACAACTACTGTTTCGCTAAAAACAGTAATGTCACTTGACATCAAATACCCAGAGCAACTGGAGTGCTTATTTGCTTGTCAAGTATTTGTGCTAAACACATCTGAGGCGTCATGCAAGAACATGTTGTACTGTTATCCTAAAACTCTGTTACCATTTTAGGCGAGGCTGGCTCACGCAACTGTTTGGATTCATTAAAATCTTTCCACTGCACAAACTGCTTGTTTCAACTTGATGAATGTCAACTCGGCATGGTAAGCGGCGCATTTGTGACATTTGATCTTTAGCAAAATCAATAGCCCCAGTTTTCTGTATAAGACTATTTCAATTCATTTCGATTTAATTTTATTTGTATTGCGTCAAATCACAACAAAGTTGTCTCAAGACACTTTATATAGAGAGCATGTCAAGACCACACTTTATAAATACATTTATATTTTAAATTTATATGAACCCAACAATTGAAAGCGATTCCCACATGAGCAAGCACTTGGCGAAAGCGGCCTTGGGCAAGTTTCATTTAAAAAAATGTCACTTGAGATTAAAAAGAAATATTTCACCCTCTGTAGGAAATAAGTATGATGATGACGATGGTACAGTAAAAAGAATTTATTTCTTGTCTTATTTTGGTATTTAAGTTGATTTCTGTATCACACTCGAACTCCGATTTAATTCTGATATATTGCCCTCACATTATCAGTTTCATTGTTATTTATTTAGAGTTGTGTTTCTTGCAACCTGGCAACATTCACACACTTAGTTGAGTTCATGGTCTCTGCCTTCCACAGGGAATTATGTGGCTCTTTAGCCGCCAAGTGCTCCACTATGTTCACCAGCTAGTTGCTAATTGTGTCTGTCTGCTGTTTGGTTCTGAGCTGGTAGTCTGCGGTCCTTGTTTGGCTGGAAAACAGTATTATGTAAGGGTGAGATGGAACCAAAACTGTTAATATACTGTCAGCACTGAGAAATCATTTTCATGATTTGCATTTTAGTCTATTTCTTGTATATTTGTGTGTTTTCTCCTTATTTGTCCTGTTTTTGTTTATCTACCTAAGTTTTTGCCTCCCATCTTTGATTTAAAATTAGTTTCACCTGAATATGATTAACCACCTGTGTATTTAGTTCATGTGTTCCCACTTTGAGGCGTCATTTCGTCCGTCATTTTCGTCTATCCGATGGACTCTCATCTTTGCTAGGCACACCCTTTTAAACTTCTAGTTTTTGCGACCGTTTTCCTTGGGAGTATTCCTTATTGGCCTAAGTTTGTTTTACCTTTGCCACCTTTTGTTAATTTTGTGTCCTGTCCTACTTGCTTTTGTTTCCATCTCCAGTTGGTTCAGTAAAGTTCCCTTTTGTCTATGAGGCATGTCTGCTTTGTGTTTTGCTTTTGAGTCCTTTTATTATCTGCAAAACACAACAATAATAAGCTGAAACTCATATAAAGTTTATATATGAGTTTATTCTATAAAGCTCGATAAAACCCAAGAGAAGCTGTAGATGAAGTTTCTTTATCAATGCAAGTGACACGTCCACACTGCAGCACTTTTTTTTCTGCTCGTCATTTAATGGTGTAACTTACCCCTGCTCCTCCATCATCTCCTGCAGCTCCATGCATTTGAGCTCTACCCTCCTCTTCCTCTCATGGTCCAGAATCTCTCTGTGGGGCTTTTTCAGCAGGACAGGCTCTACTTTGGGTTCCTCCTCCTCCTCCGTACATGGCTGTCCCTCCTCTTTAGTTTGTATGGCCGCAGTTGGTGTCGGCCCTCCTGATCCTGCAGCTGTTCCTGCTCCTGCCCCGGGGACAACCGGCTGGGCCATTCCGTTTGCACCATCCTTAGGAGATGGCACCCTTCCAGCATCATACATGATTACTGAACTCTGTGGAGAAACAGAGAGAAAAGATGGAGACAAATTTTCCGATGAATGTCAGGCAAACCACTGGAGTTTGTCGATTTAACCTCTAATCCCTTCAAGAACCTTTATTTAAGATTATTTATTACTAAACGCACTATTAATGGTGGTGAGAATAAATAATTCTTATACACACTGCATACATTTAGTCAAGTAAATAAAAGACTAATTCTTCACACCAAAGACAGTCTAGAACACCCTGGAAAGCCCAAGTAAGGTCCCCGACCTCCTGTTTGACAACCACAAAGTTGAGAACTAATGCAAACACAAACTCGGTCTGTGAAGCAACATATTTGGATGGACATGAGCCACAATGACTCAGAGTTTTGACAAGACAAACCAAAAGTTGAGCTGAGATGTTAATACCTCTGGGCAGGCTCCAATGTTTCTGCCTGAACTGAGCAGTACCCTTTGCTAACTTTCATACACATCAACATCAACATACTGAACACTCATGCATAAACACACACACACATTTCAGGTCTTAAGTCCATGTAGACATGCATTGCCAGTGACAGCACTGGCAGCAACTTTTGCTCCATGAGTCAACATCCCAGTATTGCCTAGAGGCAGGTTGGAGGGGAGAGAGTGAGAGTTAAAATCCTCTTTGAAATGCTCCTATCTCCTGGACCAAACTGAAGCAGAAAATGCGTCAAAGGTCATACAGAATGACATTTAGAGGGGGATGACACTAAGTAGCTTAAGAACACAAAGACTGGGAGAAGTCTGCAGCAGCCAAACAAACGAGAAGGAAGAATGTGTATATTACTGTTTCTCATTTAACAAGACTTGACTTAGCTTTGACTCGCTTGACCGTTCTGTTCTGGGCTCGTTCACTGATAAAATGATGAGCTTGTCATTTTGGTGAATAAAAAGTCATCTGGTACAAGTGCTGCATGGACCGGCCTTTGATTAAGATGGATTGTCCTGTTGAGGCTGGTGTAGAACATGCAGGCCTTTGCGTGCCCAATAGCCTCGGCTGCCTGGCACCAGTCTTCTCACTGTACGACTAATGGCTTCATTTTTCACTGAGGAGCCAAAACAGCCTTGCTGTGGCGCTTTGTCATTGTCACACGTGGAGGAACGGAGAAGGAATGACACTGAGGTTGAAAAACCTCCAGAGCAACATTTGCATCTTGACTTGACTTATTTCACCTTACTGTTGTAAGTGTTGTCGCAGCTTTTGCCATAGAGGCAGGTGGTGTTCTCCAATGGAGCTGGTATTGGATCTCTTTGACTGGTTAATGGGGATGTGCTTGATTTTGAAGTGCTGCGAGCTGGTAAACGAGCCATGGGTTTGTGCGTAGCAACGCGGCTCTCGGCTGACGAAACAGGTGGCAGGACAGCAGGAGGCATCATCACTGAATCTATTATACAGTAAATCAGCACTTGATATTCCATGACAGCAATCCCTCATCTGCACATGCTCATCACAAATGTTTCTGGGGGGAGGGAACCTCTCCCTAGACCTTTAAAATGGCATTCAGGTAGACTGGAGAAACACAAGGGGCTTCTGCATGAGAATGGAAGGAAGTCAATTAACATGACCTGATTTTCTTTTAATTGAGCAGAAATGTCAGTACATGATAATCAGTGACTTTCCCTTTTTTCTGTCTTCCAGTTTGTTTTAATTAGACCAGGTGGTCAGTGTTTGTGAAAGCTTCAGCTGGACTGCCCAAGCCCGGATTTTTCAGCCGGAGGAGAGAACCATTTCTCCCCATTCGTGCCGGCCACCACGTCTTGGCCACTGGACCATTTCTGGTGAAAAAACCCCTTGAATTTTTTAGCATGTGCACCCCATAAGAGCACAATCATGTGTACCTGTTTGAAATTCAGCAGTGATGAGTTTAGATTAAGTCAAGATATCATTTGAAAATCTGCAGAAAGTACCCTTCCATTTCAAATAAAAATCTCCACACTGCCCCATATGGGAGTCAGAAGCTGCAGGCCAAGCTCCTGCCTCTGTTAAACCACGCTGTAAATATAGAGCCATCACATTATACTAATGCGTCATTCCACAGACATTCCTTTTGTTCCCTAGAGGCGAGGAGGGCACAGAAAAAATCTGTTCTCTTTCAAGTTAAGACAACTAAATCATTTAATTGCGTAATGAAAAAAAATCAGAGCAGAGAGGGAGAGTTGTCAGTGAGCAGATAAGGCAGCAGAGCACACAGTTAATTGTGCGCAAGTCCTCTACAGGGACTGAAGGTTATCTGGAGCTGCTGTATTAATGGTGGCACCAACCCATTCTGCCATTATTGCGAGGGCGTATGAGGCTGTCACATCCCAGCAAACACTGCTTGTAATTAGTCATTATGCTAAGTGAAGTTGTTTAGCCACATGCACTACAAGTCATCATCAGTTATTTCAAATCACAAAGAGATAATGTGCTCTTGAACATTCAATATTCTAGGATGGAGAGAAGACACTGGTGTTAGGAATAAAAGAGCCATTAGCTCACATCTTCTCTTAAAGAGGATGCTTCTTGTGTCTGTTCTTAACCTTTGCCCGTGGTTTCATTTGCTGTTTCCTTGATTGATTGCTGCTGCTGTGACGGCACTGCAGCCTGTATACGACAAAGCAAACGGGTAGCGCAGAATAATGGCAGATGGTAGTGGATGTGAGGTTTTGATCTTTTCTAAATGCTGAAGGGTTTTCATGGTAAAATCAAGATCTTTGGTTGACACATTTGGGTTGCTAGGTACCCACATAAGGTTGATTCACCTGCTACAAACTGTATATGGATTAGCACTTACAGCTCAATTACTATGGATAATATTCACCGTGGCCACACAGTGAAAAAATCTTGAACTCATTAGGAGCCTAATGTTGCATTAGGCTAATGAGACATTAGAGGGGTGATTGTCTGGACTTCAGCCAGACTGTAATTAGATTTTTTTTCACAGGAGATAATGTATAAACATATCATCGACAAAAAGTAAATTACACTGTTGCTACTGTACTCTGTAGGCCCTGTGAGATGTAGTCTGTTGGGATGTTTAATTATTTTGCTTGTCTACCTCCTTGGATGGATAGATTACCAGCTGACTGCCTGCCTCATTAGACACAATTGTACAAAGGAAGTGACCACAGGAGCTCTCGAATTAGGAGAAATGAAAGGAGAAAACTGGTAAATTATTTCCTGTTTGTAATGATGTGATTTGCTCTGCATTGCAATGTTTCACTGCAATACTGGTGATAATAATACTGGTGAGAAACATCTATCATCAATTTCTACTATATGCTATATAACTAGGCTTGTAATGTGGCTCTTAAGACTGTTTGAAAGGTTCAAAGCTATGTTCATATCCTCTGAGGGACTGAAGACCCAAGTCATACTATTTTGCCCTAATATGGAGCTGTTGATGACTAAAGCAAAATAAAAATTCACTTCTTTTGGGGGGGGGGGGGGATGATGCATTATAAAATATGATGACTATCGTTTAAAGTCTTATTCGAAAACCTAAACAGAAGCTTCAGATGTCAAAAGATGACATTTGAAAGAGCCATAGCAGCTCTATGGATGACACTAGCTGAGTTGGTCAATCCACCTCTTTGGTCTGGACTAAAACATCTCAACACCTATCCGATGGACTCTCATGAAGTTTGGCACAGATATGCATGGGGCCCAACAAATCCTAAATCCTTGTGACTGATGATTTCTCTGCAGCACCACCATGAAGTTAACATTTGTGGCTCAGCATAAATTGTGTTGATTGCAATGACATTTGGTAGAGATATTATATGTGTTTTGTAATACAGAGACTGTAACATTCCCTTTTAATTATATCATCTTGATGTGTCCTCTTCCTCTGCAATAGTTTAATGGCCCCTGACTAAAGAATGAGCACTACTGACTATTTAACTCAATGCACTCAGCTCCTACTGTAATTAGTAATGGATCCCGTTAATTGTAATGGATAGAAGCATATTTGAGTTTGCAGGTTTTTGTTAAATTTGGTTAAAACTTGGGCTATTTTGGTCAGAAATCGGACTATTACTGTTTACTTATATTTGGTAATTGGCTAATATTACCATAATAAACTACAAAACTATCATGGTAATCATAGTGTACCCGCTATTTAACTACATGTTGATGTTATCAATATGAGCATGTTAGGAACCTTGTGTTAGCATTTAGCTCAAAGCATCATTATGCCCATGTACAGTACCAAAGAGCTGCTAGCATGAAAATGACAAAAAAAAAATATGGCAGGCATTAAAAACCACTGATTCCATGTATAAACCAATAACTTCATGAAAGACTTGCATCAACACACTGAAACTAATAGATGTCCTTGAAATCATTTTAAAAAGTGTTCTGATGAGGGGAGACTTTGGCAATTTGGTATTACTAATCCTTCAACAACTCCATCAGAACTGGTAGAAAATGTGCAGTCTGTTTTTATGCAGTATGTTTTTCTGTTTCTGAACATATGAATGTAGTGCAGTTTTTTTTTACAAGGTTAATCTACACACACGAGTGGTTTCAGTGCAGATCATATGTTTTGCCATCTGTACATTTAGTCCTGTTTATGTAACTAGTGCAGATACAGCCCGGTATGTTTTACTAGAAGAGAGACAGAAGAAAGCCAAAAGATTCTGCACTTTTCATTCTGAAATAAATCTTTGCAATTATATATGAATATTGGGTATCCAGTTTGCACTTGACTTGAAGCATTTTATTTTTTTATTTCAGCCATTATTGATTTGTATATCATTCATCACTGACATAACATCAATAGGTTAGGTAGACATATTTCTTAAGTACAGCTGAGATAATGCTGACAACTGCAACATTCAAGTTCTGCAGGAAAAATTATGTTCAATCGTAACATCATGTCTGTTTCTTTTTTTGATGCATAATTAATATCTAGTGGTGGGTCAATAGCACTGACTTTACAGCTGGAGTGAAAAGAACATGTAAAACCAACAATATTTATTTATTTTCTGCTTTGGAAATCATTAGGTTTGTTTAAGTGGATCCATTTCCTCCTACTACAGTCAAGAGACTAGAGCCCAGTCTCCTTGGAGCTGGTTTCCTTTTTAAAAGCTGACTTACTCTCTCTCCCTCTCTAACCTGCGCCCCCCTCTCATACTACGTTAGGTCACTCTGTGTTGTGTACAAAGGCTCCAATGATTGGATCTCACTCAGCGGCGGCTGCACCTCAACCATGATTGCAGGGTGGCAGTAACAGGGGGCTTGACCTTGACTGAGACTGGCAGAATAAAGCTGAAAACACATCCTGGGTGGCTATCTCTGAAAAAAAGCTCCCTCTGAGAAAAGAGAATGTAGGTCTTTCGGATATACTTTGTGTGCACATGTCTTTGTAAGAACTGTCCCTATCTCTTCTCACCAACAGCGAACCAAAGTTCCCCCTCTCCCTCTGTCTTCTATCTCCCGCTTTCAATCACACCTTTTCTCTAAAATAGTCTGCCCCTTGGCTGGAAGCTTGTGTTTTGTTTTTAGCACTTTGGCACCCAGAGGATGTGTTTAGCTCACCCAAGGTCAGCTGTCTTCATTCTAAGCACGTTGGATTGCTGCTTGCTGGTGCCGGGAAACAAGCAGCCTCAACTTTTCCTTTCTCTTTTTTTTTTTAATTGTAGTTGGATGGAAGGTGCATGCAAAATGAGCAGCGGAAGTCTGAGGAATGGTAATAGCAAAGAGAGAGGAATAGTCATGCACAGTGGCCTTGTTTGAAGTTTAAATGAGGCATCAACAGTTCTGACTCATGTAATTTCTTACTGACTGCTGTTTACCAAAGCTCTGCCACCTGTGCTTGTGCAATTTAGCACACCCCAATGAGATCATGCTAAATACTACAAAAGAGACAGACTTCAGTTTGAGACACTGGCACAATTTCACACAGCAGCTGCTCTGATTTCGTAAATTCATGCCTAAGGCGCAACCCACCATTCAGCTGACTTTATTAAAGAGACATGGGGTTAGATTGAGTATGAGTAGTTTCTGTTAAGTGCTTCACTTACTTTTCTGTTGGTACTTTGGGGGCTGCAGCACAGAGTGAAAAAAGAGTGGGGCTCCAACTGTAGCTGAAAGATATTTCCACTCCATCAAGGGGACAGAGAGGTCTCAGGCAGAGAAGAGAATAGCTGCTGGAGCCTGGTTGATGCCATGTGCTAAAGAATTCCAGTGATGGCATTTAAAAGTGCAAACACCTTCTCCCTCTGTTCCGGAGCTCTGCAGAAACCAAACTTTCATGTGCAGTGCTACTTGTAAAAGCTACTTTGTGCATCATTTTGGAACTAAGTAGATAACACAGTCAGGATGATAAAAAAAAAAAAGGTAAACATCAACATACCCTGATCTGCTGAGAGAGAAATGCAGAGTGAGACGAGAAGACGGCTGAAAATTTTGGCCTTTGGTGAAGAAACATCCCTGGCAACCTCAGACACGGAGTGACAGAAATAAACCAGCCCTGTCCCATTTTCAGCACAGACAGAATACTGCAAGTCACCTTAGAGGAAGACAGAGGTGCTGTCTATAAAGTGACATCTGGGCTTATACTGGCTTGGCTTGACAGTGTGAAGGAATACACACTCAACCTCAAAACGGAGCTTTGAACAGTTTGCCCTGCTTTGGTCCTCATGGATCAAGCTGTGCTTTTTTAAATCTCTCCTTGGCTCTTTAGCGGGTTTGCATACACTCCAACTTGCTTGTAGCACAACTGAATTCAGTCTCTTCAAATTCATAAAGTTTGAAGAACATCACTGTTGCCATGTGAAGTCTCTCAGGGGAGGTATGATTAACATAGGACTGCCTCTGATGCGATTATTAGGGGTGACTGGTGGAGGAAAGATAGGCTCAGGTCTGCGTGCCTGAGTCAGACCATGCCTGTAGGTGCACTGCTCACCACACATTTGCTTCAATGCAAGCACTCACTAGAACAGACAAGGGCAAATGAAGATGAAACTGATTATGCAGTATTATTGACTCCAAATCATCTTCAATTAATCCTCTTGTTTCCTGTAATTATCAGAAGCTTGATCTTTGAAGTGCAATGAATATTTTTTTTATCAAAATGTATCTGATGGTAAAATATTAGTATTGTGAAAATGTAGGTTGCACAAAAGTTGTTCTCTTGAAGTGTATGGAGTTTGGAATAAGTGAGTTTACCAAACCTCTGTAGCCTACTCCTCATCCCTGCTTGAAGCACATTGACTGCCACTTGTATGCCTGTGGCATGCTGAAAAACCCTGACCAAACATGGTAGTCCAGCAGCATTGTGGGTAATGCAGTCATTTTTATACATGGAAGAAAGAGTGTTAAATGTATAAGTCTTTATAACAGTTAACACTCAGTTTCCTATAAAATCTGCCACTACAATTGCAGAATAACAACCCCTCTGTCCCTGCAGCACAATTTAAACAAAAGAAAGCAGATCTCATTCAAACTGCATTCTGGCTTTTTTCTCTCAGACACACTTATGAACTGGGAACAAAGAATATCGTTTTAAACAAAAAGGCGCATTTTTCTTTGAACGTTGACTGTATTAATTAGCTCAGCCTCTATTGTTCGTCCTTGTTTACTCAACACACACATCTTAACCCTTTCACATCCGTTCGTCTGATGGAATGCCACTGCTGCTTGCAGATACAGGTAACAGAGGCTGCTGTGTCAATGGTGACATCGCAATTCATTGTGTGATGAGGGAGGAGGGAGGAGGATAATACCCGCTGTAACAGACTCCACTGTTGGTTTTTGAGAGAGAACCTGGAACTCACAATTGACTGTGTGATGTCAACTGCCAAAAATTTTATGGACTTGAAAACTGTTATCCCAACTCAGTCTCTACTGTCATTCCTTTTGAGACTGAAGCAATAAGTTACCTTTCTTTTCTTCAAAGTGCAAGCCCATTTTAGGAGAAATTATATTTTCAAAACTTCAGTCAAACCTCACAATGTGACTCATCTTACTGTGGGCCAGCAAAAGTTCAACACTGGATTTTAAGCCAAAAAGAAAAAAAAAGAGCCCAAACTCAACATTATCTTCTTCTATTTAAGGACAGAGATAACAGCAATTTTCTCAACTGTGCCCTCTTTCCCTTTTTTGTCTTTTTTCATGCCGGGCATGTCAGAGAGCCATCAGGAGATTAGCCAGCCCCATGGACTTACAATCTAAACCCACCATCCATATAGAATTTATCAAAGTCCAGCAGACTTGCCAGGCTTGAATAAGCCAATCACCACAGCAGGAAGTGCTACTATGTATGCATTAAGTGGCTGATGAGTTGTCAAATTTAACTGATCTCCTGGCATCATTATTTTCCTATTACGCATTTTCAATCTTTCTGAAAGATTAGTCCAATGGGGAAACTGATACCTTCATAAAAATCAATCAGTTAGAGTTATTTCCATACAAACTATCACTGACTTGTGTAATAATGATCAAACAAACCATAGGTTCTAGCTCATACAGTGTGGGGAAGTTACAATATAGGTTTCTCGTAGGGGAAATGCTGCTGGAGCACTTGGAACTTATAACATGCACTGAACTGTCAGCTTCAAAGAAAAATCGAATTGAAAAAGTTCACACAACCAGAGTACTCTGAGTAAAGGGCTGCTTAAAAGTGGCAGAAGTTCCTCCTTAAAGCATCACTGAGAAGTGGTCAAGGTTGCAGCTTGAACCGAGATTTTACAGAGGAATGTACACTCAGAGTTCAGGACACACAAACACAAATTCATTTTCATCACAGGTGGCCTCTCTAAGTATGTCAGCCATTTGACAACTGCAGTGAAGAATTCTTACAATATTCCACAGTACTCCACCTGTTCAATCATGTTTTAACACTGTATGCTTTGAGGACATCAAAAGACATGGTATTGGTATAGATGAAATCTCTCTCTTATCCACCTGCCTGCTGCGTATGGGTGATTGAGCCAGTCAAAGAGAGAGATAGCTGAATAGAGTCAGTGCCTGCAGCAATCTGAAGCCAATCTCCAGACTGCTGCAGCACAAAAATGAGGCTGTCCTCTTTTCCACCTGCCAGGGTTGCTACTCTTTAATTGACACAGGACTCTGAAGCGCAGAGCGATCAGCTTCCTGACACAAAGTGAAGGCTGTCAGTTACCTGCAGATGCTCATTCCCTGACTGAAATCACCCCTGGACTGTGGGGACATGACTCGGAGACTTTTCTCACCAAAGCACCTCCACTTCTGCCAAACGCAGCACCCACTATCATCACACATAACAAGCACCTTCCACCAATCATAACAAAACAACAACAACAACAACAACAAAATCTCTCTAACTTTCAGAAAAAAGGCTCCATCTCATTTCCCAAAGGAATTAAACTTTTCCGGAGTTTACAGAGGAATTGTTTTACTCAAAGCAGCCAAAGGGCTGATTCTAAATACAGGTTTGCTGCCTTCTCTTTCCAGGGTTGTAATCTGCAGCAACCAGCAGCCAGCAGCCCTCGACTGCTGTAACACAGCTTATGACAAAAATCATGCAGGCTTCTCAAACCTCTGTTTCTTACACTGGGGAGGTTCTCTGTGACATAGCTCAAGGCGAATGAACCAAATTATTTTGTGATGGTTCCCTATATACTGATCCACAACTTGTTTACTCATTTATTCAGTCTTACCTTAATGATATGACCCTGAAGTTTTTAGTTAATTACTGAAAACTGTATGAAAACAAGTCCCAATTATTTTTATTTACTTACTAGAACTAGGATTTAGGTGCTGTATGGATTAGCATTGCTTGATTAAAATGTCTTTTTCAGCAGATCTTTGTAATAAATTTTAATCATAATAATTTAATTAATTTAATTTTTAATCATCTTAAACCAAACAGTTTTACTATTACTTTTTAAGTCACAAACTCATCACAACTCATAAGGCAGATATTCCTCATCATATTCTTCAGCCTTACAGTATTTTAAATGAAAAATGACATGGAACAAGCCTCCACAGACTCCCACTAACAGAAGGGAGGCAAGGACCGATGAAAAAGGCACAAGGTCAAAAGGAGATGAGCTGTGTTTATTGGCTTTGCTTCTCTGTTGCTACAGAGAACACTTTCACATCTACAATTATAACAGCTGGGGTGTTTAAGAGCACTCTGGACTGATTTACTGACACTCCAAGCAATTTAATGTTCTGTCTATTTACTACTTTGCGCTGAAATCATGTAAGTTACTTTCACTGTCAACAGATTATTAATTAGACAGAAGCAGCATAAACAGTGGTGAATAGGAGCTGCAGTTGTGGCTTTTCACTGACATTGTGCAGTGTTGAAGCAGCTTTCAGCTCTTCATACATTCAGTGTGAGGGCTTGTGTTTTCTTAATATTGAATGCAACAAACATATCAATCAGTTTAAGTAGCCTACCCACTATGCAACTAAAGCAACTACTAAAATAAAAAAACGACTGCTGCTTAGTGGTGGTCTAATTTCTAATTAATAAACAAAATTCTTGGTGTGCCTAACATAATGAACACATTGATTAAAACATAACTTTCACCCTAACCTGTTATTAAAAGTCTACAGCCATGCTGGCAGCCCTGTGTGGTTGTAATTAGGCACAGCAGTCCTTTGAGCCTAACACAGGCCTGCCAACATGCTCACAGTGACCATGCCGGCATGCTGATGTTCAGCAAATATAATGCTTACGATGTTTATGATCTTAGTTTAGTTTACTTGTTGGCAGGCTAGTTTGGCTAATTACTAACATACAAAGAGGATGAAAGAATGTCACTAGTTTTAAAATGGTCTAGTCAGAAATCAGAGTGTTGGAGTAAAGTTATTAAATCGTGGGAAACTTAAATGACCAAATTTCATTGCAATCTATCCAATAATACATCCGAATAAATGTGTGCGCCTGGATCTATTAGACTAGCATGACTAAAAACATGTCTGTTGGACTTCAGGCAGTGGTAAAGCCATTCTAAGTCAAAGACACAGATGAATCCCTTCTCAAGGGTTTAAACAGAAGATAAACATTTAGATCCAGGCTTCTGCCTCTTATGTTTTGCTTCCAGTTGACAGCAGACACTTCCACGGCTCCAATTCCTTGCAGCCTAATAAGACTGTAATACACGCATCTGCTGCTGGCATGAAGCATATGACTCCAAATGGAGCATAGCCAGCAATGCATTTCAGTCCTTTTTGAATCTGGCATGTTGACTGAGATGCCACAGTCTTATTTATAGCTACAGTCTTGCGTAACATGATCATATGTAAATTACATCCTGCACCTACTATTTTTCAGTAAAGAGTGAGAAAGCTTATTATATGCATGTTTGAACTCTAAATAAAACATGGAATAACCTCAGTGCATAATGAGTGAGGGCTGTTGTCAATCAGAACTAAACACAGAATAATAATTGTAAACATCAACCTGTATTTGTGTTATTGGACTGTAGTTTTACTTAAGTTTTGGGAGAATGAAAGAAATCAGACTGAATCATCCATTTACAAGCCCTTAAAGGTAAGACTACATAATGTATACTGGATTCACAGATGGTAATTTCCTCTTAGTCATAGGATTTATAATGAGTCATAATGAACCCTTTAGACCGATGCTCCATGGCTAAGGTGAGATGTGGGAGGTGTATGTAAGACAAAATAATGGTAGAGGATTGTAGGTTAGACAAGAGCAGCTACACGTCATTTATCAACAGTCTGTGAAAAAAACTTTATTTGCGACTGCTACTCTCAAAATTTTAAGAGGCAAGATAATATCTCTAATCTTGTCAAATAGAGAATCAATTAGACAGTTTGAAGAACTAGATGAAGAATTCACTTGATGTGGCCCAACACAGGATTGGATCAAATCTGGTTCATCACTGTACTCAAGATTTAAATCTTATCATTATAGCCATACTTGGATTGTATTCTTTCTGTGTGTTGCAGACGATTAACTTCTTCTGTGTTTTTTTTTCTTCTAATGCTTAGACATGTAATTCAGTGCACTGGTTGCTATGGTAATAAAATAATGAATGTCAAGCAGCAGTTACTGCAAAGTACCACAACTGCAAATTGAAAAATATCCTTTTCAGATATTTTATGATTATTAGAAGAGGCTTTAAAAAAAAATCTTTCCTCAAGCTATACCATACCAGAGCAGCTGGAATATGTGAATAAGACATTGATCGAAGGAAGAAGGCAGAGGGGAACACACCCTTTTTTCAGTTTCAAGGTACATTAATGAAATGATCTTTTCTCTAATCAAAACAATGGATCTCTCAAGCATAAATCAACTTTTACATCAGAGTTTATAAAGATGTATTTAATCCTGCAAACACACCAGTCCAGCACAGTGGGTGAATCACACTTCATTTGAGGCATAAGCTCCTGCCGTATCCTCTGAGTCATGGCATCCGCAGCTTTCAGCTGAGGGCCCTACATGCAAATCAGATGCAGTTTTCTCTTTCCTAACTTTCATGTAAGGACATTTTACATTAAAAAAATGAGAAAGAAGGACATGAAGTGAGTATTAAGAAGGTCAAGGCCACTCTGGCTGGGGATCAGTAGACCTGAATGTCTGCTCAGGTTGCACAAGCATGTCAAACCACATTACAACTACCCACCACACTGCTCCAGATAAAGAAAAGAGCATACAATGGGTAAGAAGAGTGTGTGCTAAATGAGACAAGGTCCACATAAGAGAGAGGAATGTGGAAAAAAGGTGGGTTGTCAGGTGGTTGCTACAGTACGAAGCAATTTCATGTGAAACAGAGAAAAGGAAAAATTTTTTCATGTAAAAAAAGTGGATCAAAAGGAGAGTAAGAATATTCTTTCAAATGAAATACATTTAAAGAACAAAATCAATTGTTCTTTGCTGTTTAGTTGGAATACCACTGACAGGAGCAGTTGACACAATTCCTTTTTAAATTCACAAAGTACCATCAGAGCTAAAGCCGGCATGTGGAGTGATTGCTGGTTAACTAGATAACAGTGAGACAAGCCCAAAAGATTGATACCACTACTTAGGGGGACGCTTTGCAAGCCAAGGTAAGGCTGCAACAGCACCGAGACCAGCTTCTGTAGATAGATAGCACTGAAGCTTGTGTCTAACAAGCTGAATTTGCATTTCCTCTTAATTGGAATATTTTTTTTAATCAGAAAAGCCTGAGAGGATAGTGAACTAAAACAGAGCGACGAGAAAGAACACAGCGACAATAAGCTAATTTGAATGAAAGCAGTTAAAATCATTAGTCAGACCTCTTTGATCAGCACATAAGACATGTGTAGCCCATATTACTTTGTTTACCTTGGGAAAAAGACATTTGCCTGTGCAACTTTAAACTTTTGGCCTACAAATTAGGTTTATTTAATATTTCCACTGACCACTTTAAATGTCATTTTATACAAGTAATTATAAGTTTGTGCATTTTTCCAATGGATGCATAGAGCTATTGGCATCATGACATCATTTTAATGTGGAGGTTTTTACTTTTATAACAAATATATGTGCTGTGTGGAATTAGATGAAGACCAATACAAATTTCTCAAACAATGCAGCTTGTTTTGCAAAAAAAAGTTTGTACAAAAAAGTCCATGTGATTCATTATAAATGGGCTTAATCTTGAAAGGCTCTTGCCCTTTAAAAGCTTAAAAGGTCTTCATGTAGCAATTTAACACCAATTACAGTTCATCTCCTATATAGAGGACAAATTATATGGTGTGCTTTTGGTACAGGGCTGTCTGATAGCTTAAACTGTACTATGAAGGTACAAAATTATATGATAGAAGGTCATCAAACTGTTCCCAGAGTGAGTGTCAGGTTCAGGCCACATGGATGAAACCACAAGGCCTTATGACCTGACTAGCACCAAAACAGGCACCGGCAGTTGTCTGTTATCATTTTTTTCATTAATTTTTTAAGCAAAAATGCTCCATAGTTCACGGTTCCACTTCTGAATGTGTGAGAACATGTGTTCCTGTTTCTTTGTCTTACATTTTAATGAATCAATTCTCTTTGACTTCTGACCTGTAGGTGAACTAAATCAAGACATTCAGGGACATCATCTTGGACATTTTATACTATCGTCTCATGTTCCAGGGAAAAATAGATCAATTAATGGGAAAAAAAAGGTTAGATGAATCAGTAATGAAAATAATTGTTCGATGAAGCTTTGACTGACCAAACAATACACCAGCTGTTGTCAGATTCCGATTCAAAGTTGAAACCAGTTGACAGCAGTTACATTTGCAGGAAAAAAGAAAGGCAAACAGAAATCTCTGTTCTTTGTAAAATAATTATAACTTCGGTAGATTGTGTCAATGTGGGATCCTATCATTCACAGTGAGAAGCTCAATGAGAAAATAAGTTTTCAGTAATGTTCAGTGACCCTGTGAGCTCTGTCGTAAAATACAGCAGAGGCTGCAAATACACACCGGCCTTGACAAATCAATGGAAATGACAAATCCTAACTATTTCCCTTTATTATTCGCCCTCTTCACTGCAAACCATAATGAAATGACTATTTCATTTCGTAAAATGCAGAGGCGGCCTTTCCTGCGACAGCTCAGGTGAGTTACAATTGCTGGCTTCTGCCTCTGCGTGTCTCCAAGGCAACCCCGACATTCCATTTCAAATTAATTTGGACAGTAGCGCTTTTATAAATCGAGCACACAGGCTTCATTCCATCTTCAAGGGGAGGAAAAAAGATACAGGGCAAAATGTCAGTCCATTAAAGGCTGTTCTGCACTCTGCGCCTCTTGAAATCATGAAGCAACCGCTTGAATTTTGATGCAACTATAATTTATTTGATTGTGGCTGTTTGAGGATGATGGTATGAATGCTTGTCTAGGACCTGTTGTTATTTTTGTTTTCTGGTTTTAGTGGCAGTCCCTCAGTGACATTGGTCTAAAGTGCTAGAAATATATGCAGGGTGTAACCTGACCATTAAAATTCTCTGGGGATGGCCAGCTTGACTTGATGTCTAAGGGTTTCTATTTCACAGCTGGCTGCGTGTGGATGTAATCATCTATAAGAATAAACACTGGTATAATTTGCTTGCTTGGGCCAATTAGAGATGTGGGATATCTGGACTCAGGCCCTGCCGCTGGGTGACGCCGGCTTCTACAACAATGATGGACCAGACACAGATACGAAGGAGTACAAGAGTCACTATGGGAGGCTTTTTCGACGGCAGCACACTGCGTTGCCTGTCATACACCCCCCTTCTCTCCACAAAGATAAGACACACACATGCACAAATATACCTCTCCCCTCCTACATTGTGCTCTTTCAGCCCTCATTCGAGCTGTTCATTCACGGCAGAGAAACACTATTGTGCACTGCGCCTTCTTCCCTCTCTACATTCATATTGTGTACATACAGTATTTCTGGAGATGGGGGATGGAGGAATCCACTGGGACCGCAGCACAGATTGCTGACAGATCAGGAACAGAGCTTCCTGATGCTGCACTACAGGAGAGTGATTGGGGAGGGTTTTGTCATTTTTGCTAATATTTCAGGACCTCAGCTGGTGTTTTTTTTTTTTTTTTCCCTCCCCACAATCACTGACAGGTTCAGTGCCCAAAAGGAAGCACTGTCTTCATAGAAGGGAAAAGCAAAGTGATGAACTAACACTAGAGGACAGAGAGCTTTTATCAAATCAAGGTCAATCCTGCAGAAAGTCCTGTTTGGATATTATTTCTCAGTAATGACGTCTACTGAAAAATTCATAGTCTGATATCGGACCTGCTTGTCCAGACAAAAGCTGTATGTCAAACAGACAAGCACAGATATGACAAAGATTAATCGGGCACAGATACTGACTGCCTGAAAACAGAACCTGTTGAGGACTGAGTGATGGGGAGACTGGGAGAGAATGTCAGAGGGGGCCACAAAAAAGAAAGTGATTGTTGGGTTGATTGATGGAGGGCTGAGACGATAGAGAGGTCAGTCTTATCATCTCTGATCTTCTGTGACCTCAAGCCCATCCCCATATATCAAAAGAAAAACAAAAAGATCACAGAGAGAAAAACAGGCCTCCATCAGAGGATGAGAGGGCTGGATGAGAAATGTCGCTGACAGTGATGATGACCATCTGTCATCAGCTCCTCACATACCTCACTGCCCTGCAGAGGCGGGCGCAAGCGTTTTTTACACGTTCGAACCCATCAACCATGCAGCTGGAGAGATGAATTGGAAAAAACATGTTTTTTACAGCTTTGCCTAAACTGACAAGGTGGGATTGGTCACCTCCTCCCTCCCCGTCTCCTGCCTCACTCTGTGGTTTTACATCTCAATCTACGGCCGCCGTGCGTGAAGCAGTCGTGGCAAAAGGGTGATCACACGAGGCAAACCATAATGCCACAATGGCCATCCCACCCCTCTCTGCCTGCTCAGATTTCACATCTCCTCCAGCCATCTGTCGGAGAGGACTATGTGCTAGTGGGCTATGAAGCGGCAGACATTCCAGCATCAACACAAGCTCCATCACACTGCCCTGAGAGACTATACACGCATGCATATATGAACGCAGAAAAGCCTTTGATATCTCACGAGGGCTGTATTTTTGGGTGTCCACAGCAATGTTTCTGGGCTTATCAGTGTTAAAATGTGTTTACACGCCTGGGGAAGGAACTGATATTGAGCAAAATCTTCAAAAAGCAGGGCCTTCTAATCTGCAAGCTGGGGGCAGGATTAAGGCACCTTTCAGAGGAGGCATCCTGCTATAATCCCCAGCCTCTGTACAAACAACAGTTTGTATATTCATACACAGATTGGGAAATGGAGCAGTTGTGGATCACTTTTGTGCACGAGCTAAGCTGATCGGTAAGGAGAAGCAACCAATATGAGAAAGTAAATAAAATGAGCCAACTTAATGATTAGAATAACTTCTTTTATGGATTTTTAAAGCAATGGTCTTTTTCTAGGAATATCTTAATGTCTTTTAATTACTCAGTCGAAGTCTGATAAAACTGTTTACATAAGAAAAGGTGCATTCATTATGCACACTACATCACTGTTTATTATTGTGGATTTTGGATTCATTCCGCTCAGGGACCTGTGGTGACAGTAAGGTCACCTTTATTTAAGCATACTCCGACATTTCAGCTGAATAACAAAAGCAACCCCCAACCCCCCCAGACATGCACACATCACACTGTTCAGACTCCGATGATGCTTTGATTCATATAGGAATAATTAATAATGACCAGCTTTTGTTTTTCTTATTTATGACATTGCCATAAACTTATTGCTCATTAAAGTGGATTGTGACATGGACAAAACTATTTTTCATGAACATACCCACCCACACACTCACACACACACACACACACACATACATAGAGCAACAGTGATATGGAGCATAGCCCAACAGAGAGGAGTCCTTTGCCTATCTGCAGTAAAACTATCTATCTTCACCATCTGGAAGTCAGGTTGCACTGTCTGCTCTCTTTTGCCATCCCTGTCTGCAAGCTGATACCTAGAGACAAGCTGCAGAGGCCAGCCAGCTCTCTAGGGAGTCGAGGAAAGCAGCAGATCCAGCTTGTCAGCGCTACATACCGAGGTCTACAGGAGCCAACAGACAGAGCTGGCTAGAGAGAGGATGTGTGGCGAAGGGGGGGGGGCACTGAAAATGCACTTATAAAGCACTCATAAAGGTCAGGTGAGCCGGCTGCTGCTCTTCCAGTGGGCCACCACTTGGCGCCTCAAAGGTTAGACAGAGCTCTCGGCCACCCTGGAGGTGATGTGAGAATACAAGAAATGTCACCAACACCAATACAGCTCCAGACAAAGTCAATACTGACACAGCACCACCTACACAGAATGCTGTGCCCTTTGTTAGAAAGCCATTACGGTCAAGGTGGTGGGCAAAATGTCCTCCTGTGGGGGCCAGGTTAGAGGAAAACACTAGACAAGGGCTGCTCCTCGCGCTCTTATGCCAATCATAAGCTCAGCCACCTGTTTTTTCTCCCTTAGTGTAAAATTACAATCAATGGTTAAAACTTCCAGTCTTCTAAGTGTTTTCAGTCGGCAGAGTTGGAGCCCTCACCCTCATCCACCCTCTTCCTCTGCCCTCCATTACTGTACTAAATGAAGCTGACTTGATAGTAACAAAGGCAATATTTACATGGCCTCCAAACATTACAGAGTCAAACTGAGGCATTAGAAGACAATATGGCTAAACAGCTACAGAATCAGCACCTCAGTGTCACATCCCTTCCGCAGCCCCACATATGGGCAGCAGCCATGATGGGCTTATTAATCCTCTGGGAGGCAGTGGACAGAGGATGAGTGTGTTCTCGGGCTTGCTGTATTATCCCCTGGCCAGGCAGTGTGTCTATGTGTGCACCACCCTCCCCCACTCTCCACACCAATGCCATCTGTTTCCTGCCCGGCTCTCCGGCCTAAGTCCCTGCTGAGCCTTGGTCTCTCCTGCTCCTCTGGCTTGAAAAAAATGGCCCAATCAGCCATTAAACATCTCATATAATACAAAGAATCTTTAAGAGAGGATACATAGTAGTCACTTACAGAGCATCAGTATGATTTTCTAAGTTATAGGTAAGTGTAGACAATTTTTTCAGTCAACTGTACAAGAGTGAAAAAGCTCTCTGTGTAATGTTCATCGCTTTGATTATTAGTGAGAATTTTTTAATAGAGGATAAAAATCTAAAATTACTTTTTTAAAATGTCTTTTGTTCATCAGATCACCAGGCTAAGATTTCTGAGTAATTTTGTTCCTTTTGTGGATTTAATGGATTGAAAAATGCAAAATGGGAAAATTCAGGTAAGTAAGAGTTGTTTTTATTCCGTTCACACCATGTACGGTCGGCCAGTGAATGCTTTCTGCTCTTTAAATTCAAATAGTTCATCCACCCATATATACCTATCTGTCCTGTGTGTCCTGGGGTCCAATTTCCAATTCAGCATCACAGGGGAAATGTTCTAGTCATTTCAGCTTCTTGGCTGTGGAGCTATTGCACACTGCAGATCCTCTCATCTCTACTCAGGACAATCTCACAACGCTCACCACTTCTCTGCAATGAAGTACTTGTCTCAATGAATGATTGTCTGTCTCCAGCCTATTCCTCTAGAGTTTAAAGACAACAGCTATTTGTATTGAAAAAGAACTGACATGCTGGTAATATCCAAGTGACAAACCTTTGTAAGAGAGATGTAGGCTGCTTTTTGTGGTATTTGCCCATACTACAAAGTGATGGTGCCTTCAATGTAATGTGTGTTGTATTTGGCTCGATAATTAGACTGAGGTAGAAACAAGGTAATAATATAGCAGTAATACAACATTTTTGGAAATAAACATATTCACATATTCACTTTTTGGCAGCGTTTGATAAAAAGTTTGATACTTTAACATCTGTACACTAAGGTACATCTGTACACTAAGGCTATAGTCTTCTCACTCTCAGCACCAATTTGCCACCTATCAGCACCTCCGAAGCTTTATAGTTAACATATTTTATCTTATTGTTTCATCAATAAAAGAAATAAATCATAAAAGCTCTTGGTGGGTTTATGGTGGGTTATTTGCCCATTATTCTTGGCTGCTGGAAGTAACTTCTTGGAATTTCCACTGGTTTCATAGCAACATCTCACAGCCAAGAAAAAGACTGACACATAATGGCGTGTAAAATTAATAATTTGGGTATTGGATTGAAAAAATACATCTTAATTATGGAGCTTAAGAGATGCTGTTAAGTGTATTTATTTACTATTGAATGCAGTCAGTATTACTGATTACATTAGGCAAGTCGATGCACTTTAAATCTTTTCTGGTTCAGACTAAAAAACAAGGTTAATAAAGTTATTCTTTGTTGTAAGTGGATCTATATTTCTTTCATCTTAGTTTTTTTTAGTTTTCCTAATTGTTAATAAGGATACACTGTATGCAGAGGTGCAATTGTAACAATTTTATAGACAAATGATACTATTTAGAGTAATGGCGGAGGGCGGGGGGAGCAAAATGTTTTCTTCTTCCTAGGGGGGGCTTAACAGAAAAAAATTGAGAAGCACTATGTTAAGCCAAGATGCTGGCTGCACCTTTATGTTCATGGTGCAGACATACAAATGGTAAAGATCTTCTCATCATGGTCTGTGAAAGAAAGCAAAGTGGTTGGTAACAAACCGGAAAAGATGCAAGAGGACAGGCTTATCTCCGGTTAACCAGCCCCTTAGCCCCCATCTTAGTCAACCTGAACAGATGCACAGTGTCAGGCTCTAAATTACTTTACAATCCTGTCCATCTCTCAGATTTCCTACTCTGTGTTCATAGTCAGAGTTGTTGCTAAATAAACAGCTAAAATACTCACAAACCAAACTTTTTAACATCTGCCCAGTTGTTCAGACTAGAGGGCCAGTGTCCAGTGCCTGAAGTGCTTAAACTCCTTGCACTCTAGAGCCATTATTGAGTTGCAGATGGGTTGAATATTGAACTTTGCATTGCTTTCCGTCTGTATCTAGTGAGCTGTATGACCTCACACACTTACAGTTTCATAATGTGGCTCTTAAAGGAATCTATAGGCTTCATGGTCCACAACTTTCAGCTGAATGCCTCCAAGGAGGTGGATTCTCCTGTTTCTCCCTAATGGAAAAAAGCATTGGGCATGAAATTTCCCCTGACAGCTAACTCCTTTACAACCTTCACTGTGGGGTTAATCAATGAGGGTGGAGGCTCGAGGATAGAATACAAATGACAGTCAGATTTGGATGTGTTGAAGAAGACACATCATGAGACAAATTCAAACAGGGCATATCTGTCTGTCTCTGAACATCTAAAACTTTCAAATTTGTTTGTGTCATGTCTACTCTTTCAGGCTGCACTGTACCATTGCTAAAGCTCCAGCCAAGGAAATGGATTTGTTCTGTTGCATAAAGGAACAAAAAAATACCAGGGTGCCGATCAGTTTGGTGGTGACATTTATTCGGCCCCTATCTGGCACCAATGGGCCATTTGCTTTTACTCTGCAGGTAAAGGTCAGACACTTTTCTGTTTCACAACTCTGTAGGAGGCCAAGGCCACCTGAAAAACACTCTTCTCCATCTAAAGAGAGAGTACTGTAAAGCAGAATAGAATGTGAAGCACACAGTAGTCATGATTTTGTTGAAGTCAACCTTTTTTCAAAGACATATTGGATTGTTTCTTGAGTTTGAGAGAAAAGGGAGTTTAGGAGCTCTCCAACATTTTAAAGCTGGTTGAGTCGATCTCACCTTCTGTTGACACACATTCATCCAATAAAACCCTTCTGCCAGTTAAAACTTTCCTAAGCAAAGCTCATGTATACTTTTTAAAAAAACATTGCCTCTCTACAAGACAGATTAATATATCTTTTTGATTATCTTTGTGAATTCTTGAACATTGTCTTTTATGGAAATGAGACTGGTGACAAATTGTGTCTGCACAGGACAGCTACCAACCAATAACATTACTGCAGAGTACGAAAGGACTATAAGGTTTATTTTGCTGAAGATTGCTATAAAGCCTACTTCCTATTGCTAAGAAAGGCAGTCTTAACAATAATACCCGTAGAAAATGTGAGTCAACAAAGGCTCTTTTATGGGTACTGGGAGCCTCAGAGAAAGAAAGGCTGTCAGTGCGTCTCTTTTATCAGATTGGTTAATATAAGTGGGTCCCTGTGGTAACAAGCGGCACTGTATTGCCAGAGACAAATGCTCTGACGAAAACACAATAGCAAGAGTAAAATGTCCCAATTTATCTCCATCTTCTTGCTGAGGCCCCTGCCTACTATCAGTACATGTAACTTCAAGGGCGAGGCGACAAACTCTGAGAAGCGCAGTGCCTCGACAATGTCTCACCTCACACCCCAGCATCTGCCTCAGACAACATACCCATTTCAAATTCCTCCAGTAAAGGCACAGGAGAGCAATAAGGCCAAAAATCTCTCTTGAAAAAAAAAAAAAAAATCAAATTGGCAGCCAGGGTCCATAAGTGTTCAGTAGTTCTCTGCTGTGTGAATTGCTGCAGCCTGCTGCTGGTGTTTGGCCTTGCTGAACTCCCAGAAGAGCTCTGTTTCACTGTGCGTGTGTTTTCGTCCTCTTTATTTAACTGCGGGCTCTTTGTGTTATAACAAATCTCTAGTTGGCTTGTTTGTTATTAGTGCTATTGTTTTTGCATTGCATTCTCTTGAGTCCAGTGTTCATGTGCATAAGGATAATACTGAACTCTGTTTTTAGAGCTCTACTTCAGAGGTACTTTCACAGGATTTCTGCTGTGGCTGCAGCCACTGGAAACTGATTTCATCTAGTTTGATCAGACTTATTAGCATAAGGCACTGGAAATGGCATAATTTCCCTTATGACTGAAGAGAAAATTCTACTGATTGCAGAAGTTAAAATTGCTCAGTAAATCAAGGGTGGGGAAACTGTGAAAGTAGCATGGCACCGGAAAAAAAATATATCTCTAAAGGAGCTGCAGTGGGAACATTTGTGTAGAACAGAGGAGAAAACAGCAGTTACTCCCTAACAGTAATTATAAGTTGCACAGATATGCAGATTGATCAATTAAAACTTCTTTTGTAATGAGTTTATCCATTATGGTAGTCATCTGACAGACTATTTTATCTTAGTTGTAATAGTTGAATTGTAATATAACTTTTGAATCATGACTGGAAATGACCACCCATTTATTCAGTCATCCAACAGCAGATGAATACTAAGCTACCATGCCTTCAATTTTATATAAATAAAAACAAATCAAACCAGCTGAGTGCTACTAATTGTCTTTGAAACACTTTTGAAGTCCAGATAAGTCTGCTAAAATGAAAGGCTAAAAAACATGTGTATAAATGAATGCATAAAAATGTGATTCAATTTGAATAAGAATTGTGTAATTTCATGATTTCATAGGTATAATGCCTGATGGTTTAGTCTTCAAACACGAGGCATGTGGTTTCATTCATGAGTGTGCACAAAGTGAAAAGAGACAGAATTTAAAAAACAAAAAAAAACAAAAAAACAGAATAACTACACATCAAGTTGAGAGGCGCATTTTGGTGCAGTTTGGGATTTCAGTGAATTAAGCTCTTTTTAAATGCTGTAATGTCAAAATCATGTTGTAGTTTTTACACCAAGCACAGACGTTAATGCTGAGAAAGAAGAGAGAAAGCAACCAACTTCTCTACATTCAGTATCAAAATGTAACCAGAGAGAACAAGGATGGCCTAAATAACTGCTCCAGAGTTGCAAACAGAAGCAAACAGTACATACTGAATCAATATATATCAAGAATAATATTTCAGCAATGGGTGTCTTGTTATCCTGGTAGTTACATGGGTCAATATTTGCAGTGGTTGAAGAAGTGTTCAGATCCTTTAATTGGGCAAAAGTACCAAAATAACTCGGTCTGTTACAATAAGAGTCCTCCATTCAAAGTGAAGCAGTACTATCAATAAAATTTACTCAAAGTTTCAAAAGTAAAAGTACTCCTTCAGCAGAAAAATGGTCCAAGGGAATGATATATTTTATCATATATAACATTATGAGGCTGTTAATACGGAGTGCTTTCTCGTCTTTTACACACACACATCGATCCGGCAGTGTTACTACCTGCCTTCTCTGCTTGAAGGCAGAACAACAATGACCTCTTATT
>JAQNCA010000006.1:3751311-3761836 GCA_029783725.1 Acanthurus tractus
GAATGATATATTTTATCATATATAACATTATGAGGCTGTTAATACGGAGTGCTTTCTCGTCTTTTACACACACACATTACACACACACATCGATCCGGCAGTGTTACTACCTGCCTTCTCTGCTTGAAGGCAGAACAACAATGACCTCTTATTCTGCTTTTGTAACTTAGAACAGAAAGAGGCAATATTTCCACCTTGAACAGGCTGTGTAAGAGTTGCTACAGACATCTGAAACATCACAAGTAGCCTCAAGTAAACATTCTTTGTAAGAGGTCACAAGACAGAAACAAGTGAAACTACTGGCTTAATCTTTAGTAATATATACTGTTTGCTTATCATTTGTTATTATATATTTTAACTTTTAATGTACTGAGAAACCATAGCTGTCATTAAAGGCAACTGAGTAGAAGGTACACTATAACAAGTATAAAATAGAATGTAATGATACACACATGATTTACACAATTAAACCAAAGTACCTCTGAATTGTACTTGGCATACTTGAGTGGAAGCAGTCAGATCAAGTTGCAACCCAAATCAAATGTATGCACAGCACTGCTTTAATGTAAGGCAGGAAATCTGGACACAATCCTGCTATTTGTTGCAGCATTTTTTCTTTTAGAGGTCTTGATTATCAGGCCTCCCATGCTGCCACTGCCTTCATTCTGTAGAATGGATACAATTAGTCTGAGTAATTGCTTGTGGTTGCTTGATCAAAGTGGTGACAGAGGTTTGCAGACATAAAACGAGGTGACAGTGTGAGCTGCTAAGAGGATGTCCTCCATTGACAGAAGTAATGTGTTATTTCACCATGCCTAATGTAGTTGTACCACTCAGCAGTACAGATGCTGCAGCATGTCGGCAGAATACCACGACACATCTGAGATCATTACCCTCAACCAACCGGGCAGCACTTGAATACACACTGCTTCTCATACTCTCCATTTACAGCTAATCTTCATGACAATGTGCAGATATCCGAGTCATGACACACCCATGCACTGCACTCCTGCTGCTGAAAGGTTCATACAATAGAAGCATTTTACCATTGTGCCGTTTTCCGTGTTAAAATAGCAAATACAGTAAATGCTTTCGCATGATAATCTTATTCAGAACACTGAGAATGGAATGCAATAATCTGTTTGTACCGCTTTATCTGAAAAATGGGTTGCTGGTTTTCCAGTGAATGGGTCTGTACAGCAGAAGATAGCAGGCTTGGTGGGAACTGCCACCTAATATCTCTGCCTCTTTGCAGTTCAATACCAGGTTTAAATTCACAGTCTGGGGCTGTGTCTGGCAGACATTGTCTAATAGAGCTTCTAAATAATTCACCATCCACTATCCATGCCCATATACCTGTTAACTCTCTCTCTTAGAAGAGAGTAGTTACCATAGATACACACAGGCTACGCTGCTCTAAAGGGGTTACAGTCATGTAAGCGCTCTGTTTTTACAGACTCCAAGTTCATGTTCATGCTACAGATGTGGTCTGACAAACAATGGATGCTCTCTCCTACACATTTTTTATCACGCTCTCTCTGTTTGTATATTTATTGTGACCAACTTTTTTTTGTCCAATTTAACGCATGCCTGCTGCCAATTTGGGTTTGTAAAAATGTAGGAAGACAAAAATCAGTTTGCATACTCTGAGAATATGCACACACAGTGGGAAACCTCGTTATCTAAAGGAACTGACTGGCGCTTTTGAAAAAAACAACCAAATCGAGCCGAACATGTGTTAAAACTCAGAGTTGTTTGGGCAATGCAGCACACAACACTCATTTCGTTATTGTGGTTATCTTTTTCATTTTCTAGAAAGTGTACAGTCACAATATCAATTCCACTACACTGAGCTACATGCTTACATGGGTTTGCAAACATGTTTACAATGTAAATGCTAAAATGGTGACTTTAGGCAGGTTTAGCGTTCATCAGGTTAATGCCAATGAACATTAGTTTTGCATGTTTTTGGTCATGAACCAAAGTATGGGACATGTTTTAAATCTCAAATGATTTGGCTGGTGCTACAGGACATGTCAGGAGTTTACCATCACCAGATCAGTCATGTGTCTTATATTTTCTTCTTTATGCCACTTCACCTTTATTTTCTTACCCTTAGTTGAAGTGGCCATTTCTCTGACAAGCTCGCATGATTGTTTTGCCAACCCAGCATGAAATAAATGCCCTGTACTGCCTTTAATTTTAAAATGCCTGTTTGTTGTGAGTGTGCTTCGCTTCTTCCCCTTGTGGTTAACATTAATGTGGGAGATATGTGAGTGCCGTGACTGGAGATTTTTTACTTTGTCTGTGCAAAGTAGTTGATGAAGGTTAGATTTGGACTCATCTGCTAGAAATGAAAAGTGAAGGCGAAAAGTGTGAGGTTGATGCAAAATGTAGAGTATTCAATAAATCATGGACTTTTAAGTATTATTCTTACAAATGTTGGAGGTGAAGCTGTTTAGTGTGCAACAAACATGTGGCTGTATTCAAAAACTACAGCATGAGAAGAGGAGAAGTTGAAGACAGCCAAACAATGCTACCTAAACAAAAAAGGTACTTTAAGTTAAGGACTCTTGCATGCGATGTCGCTATATATGATGTTCAAAGGGATTTTCCAATATAATAAATGCTGAAAATTAGAGCAAAGTATGTTTTCCATAACTTAATCGGGTGAAGAATTAGATATTGAAGCATGAAAAAATGAATTTGGCCCTGAGCAATAGTCTGGGTTTCTCATGTGGCCAAATCAATGTCAGTCTTAATTGTGCACCCCTGCTTTAGAGCATTATGGTAAGAGGAATTCTTAGACATTTAAAACAGGATCCTAACAAGTCCTAACAAACTGAACGTTAAATTCACTCTTTACAGGCAAAATAATACTAAATTCTAACTGCTAAATCAAGAACACACTGCAGCAGTAGTTTACTTTCAAGTTAATTTCATAATTATGTTGCTTTCATTTTCATTTTGACTTGCAGTTTAGTTGCTACATTTTCGTGTCACCTTAACATTTCTGTTTGTGCACTTGTATTTGTAATTTGCAATTCCCAAAAACCTCTTTGTGCAGAAAAATAGCATCGAGGTGTTTTTAAGTGGTTAGTAATCCAAGTTATTATTACAATCAAAGGTTGAAGTGAAACTCAATCTAATGAAGAAGTAGCTGTGAATAATACACATGCTGGCATTCAGGTCTTTCTGTTAAGGATGTTATTTTTTATAAAGAGAAATTTGGCCAAAATAATAATAATCATCACCTTCAATCCGACACATGCAAATGCCCACTGACACACACTCATACAAACAATTTTAAATCATCACAGAAGGAGAGTGTGATTGATTCGGCCCTCCTTCATACTGTCTGCATGTCTCTCTCTGACAGAATGGAGTGAAATGAACACAGTGCGTTTTGACAACGACTCACAATGACAGGAAATAACAGTGTAACTCAAAAACAAGCAAAGGTATAGCTAAACGGCAAGGTCAATCTGCGAGACGCATCCGCCGGTACGCTGCCTGTGAGGTGAGGATGAAGAGGGCAAACTGTTACTTGTATTTTAGGTCTGGCTAACACTTAATAGTAGAAGGCAATGCGATGACTGCAGCAGGCGAGGCTGATATGAATTCCCAATATGCTCTGCAACAGAGAGATGGAAAAGGTCAGAGCCTGCATTCATCTTTTCAGCGCAGTTTTTGCTCGCAGCATCACCTTTTCCTGCTTTTATTCTTCTGCGTCCTTGGCCTTTTTCCCCATCCCTCTGGGGTAAATAAATAGAATTCTGCCTCGCGGTGCAGCTCAGCGCCGATGACATTTTGTATGCTGGTTTCACTCACGATGAACCAGTGTCACTCATTACACACACCCACTGACAATCCTGTTTACCCAGAGCAATTAAAAAGCTGTTTATTTAAAAGGCTGTACGTGAGCCAAATAAATGTTGAGATTCAGCGTGATTTGCATAGACCATAAAACTACAAGCTGGGGCTAGCAGGAGATCATATTGGTTTACCCCTGTAAATACTGTTTTTAATGGGCTAGAGAGGGAGGTTAGTAAATCGCCAAACAAGCCTTTATTGAGGCTCTGTCTCATTTCCTCATGTGAGAGCTGCTCCCTGAGTCATCATCTTATCTTTGCCCGATCCTCTCCACCACCTCACCCACTTAGGATTATGACAGCTCTGGATGGGCTGCTGAGAGGATCATTTCTCCCACTCACTCCTTTGCTTTATCTACAGCATCTATCACCGCAGTATGATTCAGGAGGCTATCGGAGGAATACAAAGACACAAAAACAATAATTTCTCTCATAACAAACCTGCAGTCGTTGCATGTGTGTGTTCAATAAAGCATCATCATTAATAATATATTCATGTGTGTTTGATGAGTGTGTGTGTGTAAATCTCGTGTGGCAGAGCTGAAGAGCTCAAGATTGGCTTTGGGGTGCTGATTTAAATTAATGTCTTTTGTGGATTTTGGATAAAGCAAACGTCCTAATTAAAACATAGTTCAGTCATTAATTTCTACTCCTTTCCCACATTGGAGGTTAATTAGCTTGTATTAGTTTTTCTTCTGCAGTATGCCAATGCAGTCGTAGCTGCAGAGGAAGCAGCTCAAACCCTTTTTTTTCTACAGGACTAACTTTACAGAACAACAATGTATAAAACCTAGTTTTAAAAAAGTGCAACAAAGGATGTATGTGAGCATAAAAATTGCAGACAGAGAGCTAAACAGCTAAATCACTGGATAGACAGCCAGAGTGTTCTGTCTGTATGTGTGGTGTGTGTTTGCTGAAGAGAGAATAGAGGAGAATGTGTGTGTCTGGAGTCAGCATGGCAGATGGTTTTGTGTTGGGGGTGTGTAGGCTACAGCAGCTGCTCTCATTGCCCCTCCATTCACTCTCCTCGCCCTCACGCCCACACACGCACATATGAAAACACACAGTGCACCTGAAAAAGTACACCAGGATCACCTGATGGAACTAGACACTGATCCCCTCCATTATTCATGAGCTAACCAAGAGCGGCTACATGACCACCCTAATATGCTGTAAATTCCTAACACAGCGCTCTCCTTACATCGACCACTCTCTCTCTCTTTCTCTCTCTCTCTGAGTCCTCCCGTGATTTTGCAGCTACAGTCAGTCCTACAAAAAAAAACAATGTAGCCTATGACATCATTCCCAAACTGTGATGGGAACTGCTCAGCAATGAGCAGAGTGAGGGCAAGGATAAAAAAAAATGAAGATTTTCCACCATTCTGCCCCCCCCCCCCGTCACTCCTCTTTGTCTCCATAACCCCCACCCCTCCTTTCTTCCCTCCCCTTCACCTCTCCTCTGAGGAAGAACTTCAAAGCAGCTCTGAAGTCAGTGGGATAGAGGAAGGGGATCCCTGGGGGGCAGTACCACACGCACATACACACACAGACGCACAAACTAACACACACACACACACACACACACACACACACACAGTGCCCTAAAATGGCTAACAAGCAGTCAAACAGTGCCCTTTGAGCAATAACAGGGTGACAGCTTCAAACAGGCCTGACTCGAAAAAGAGCACAGCCGATTCTTGTGACTGTATTGACTTCAATGATGCAATTTCATATGCCTGTTTCATTGCGCAACATGCACACCACTTACACACACATGCACAGAAAACACACGGAAAACACATATTTTTTGGGTTGAAAAGAATGCAGTGCACCACACCTAATATTTAAGTTAATAATAAAAGATCTAAGGAAGCTAATTATCATTTGCATAGGACAAAGTTCATTAGGAACAGCCCCCAACCCTGCAAGAAAGAGTTGGATTGAATTATTCAGTTTTCCGTCCTTGATCTAAATTTTATCCAATGTTTTTCTGCTTCTTGATTCAGATGAATCTAGGGCTAAGATTGCTTTGATCAGGAGATGAAGCAGGCATTCTCTTGATCTTTCTAGTTGCTTAAATACTTTCCCCAGTAGGACGCTGACCTCAAACTTCGAGTTCCATCGCTGATGCACAGAATCCAAATCCAAACTAAAAAGAGGAAAACTTGATCACCTCTGAATGTCAGCTGTGATTTCAAGTGGGTGTGAGAGGAGGATGGGCTCTAAACAGACGAACCGAGTCTCTTCTTGACAACTATATTCTCATTCAAGAGATTCAAAGTGTGATCTTGCTATCAAGATGAGTCATACTCTACAGCAGGAGTTTTCAAACATTGAGATGCATCTCAAGAGGGTAGCGCAGGTTGAAAGAGAGGCACTGAGGGAGAGATGTGTGGCAACTGTGTGAGGTTAAAGGGACAGGTGCATGCCTGTGTTCTACACTTGACGACAGCAGCTGTAGTTTAGGTGTTGCAGTGGAGGCTGTAGCTCAGGAGGGCTGCATTTCAGACTGTTCTCGGGCAAGATACGGAGCCCTGTGCTGCACCCAATGACTGTTCCATCGGTGTTTGAATTTGTGTGCACGAGTTCCTGATAAGCACTTTGGCACTTTGTAAAGAAGCAGACTGCTGTTAGTGTGTGTGTGAGTGAATGCTGCCTTGTGCTTAAAAGTGCTTAAGGTAGTCAAAAGACAAGAAAAACAGATATGAGTACAGCCAATTTACCACTGTAGTTGTTCCCCTACTCCCCAACATAGTCAGCAGTTGCAGTCGCTGCAATTGTGACAAAAAGCTCAAAGGATATATTTTTTTAAAAAAAACATTTAGTGCCTGTTTTGCACAATTTCTTAAAAATAGTCATCCGTCCCAGGATTGTTACTCAGTGAAGATCTAACACGAGGGCAAATGAAACAACTATCATGTGTGATCAACCAAATCCAGTTGGAAATCCTAAAATTAAGACACTCTTTAAAACTCCAGAGCCTGCCTTATAATCATCCCGTTTTTTTCAATGTCTCTAGTTTTAAGGCAATCCAGTAGTGGTGCGTACATCTAAGGATACATTGCAGGAGATTGATGTGGATTGATATACTGATTCAACAATCAACGGTCAGATATCATCAGTGAAAGTGAAAAGCATCAGACATCATTTCTAAGATATGCCATGGCACGTCTGCATTACGATGCAGCACCAGGCAGGTAATTGCAAGCACCAAGGGAAAAAATTATCAGTATACTCACACACCAGCCACAGGCAAAAAATGTTGTCATAAGATAATTATAATATATCTTACAAAGAACCAATACAATATCATATTGTAATAAAAGCCTGTAATTTACACCCCTAGAGGGTGTAACAGCTAATTTAGCATCATTTTGAGGGTGCCACATTCCCGAATTTACACAAATATAAGCTAGGTTTCTTGAGTCGTAACAAAATTTTACTTGTTTCATTAGAGTCACAGAGACGCAGAATGAACCAGATTTTCTGTCAACCCTGCTGAACACAGTGTTAATTCATTAAGCTTTAAAAATGTATTAAAAAAAAACACACGCTGATAACTTGTGTGCTCATCTTTTAGATTGTGACAACTGGGATAAAACATAAAAAGCAAACTCAAAGAAGAATCAGATAGACAGAGTGTGTACCTGTCTGTGCGGGCCTGCTTGTGTGTATTCGAAAGAGGAGGATTAAAAATGGATGCGCTCTAACATGGTTAAAGTAGCGTGCTGTTTTGTCAACCTGACTGCTGCAGGCCTGCTGCAGAGCTGGAGGGGTGGGGGATATTCTTATGGTGATAATTAATATCAGGTAAACTTAAAAGCAGATACGAAGCTGCTGCATTCTGCCTGTGAGTGGGCTGCTGCAGCCTCTGATGATGGCAACAACATCCCACAACAACAGCACATACAGAGGCTTCTAACAGCCTCTCAAGGACTGCAGCCAGTATAGAGCGCACTGGGCATCAGTCTATATTAGACCAGGGTCTAAAAGCAGCCCTAAAGCAGCCAACAATTCTTGGAGAACAAGATGGTTGGAGGTTACAACACCACAGTGTCTCTATTAGTGTCTGGTAGGAGGAGAAATGTCTGCAAAGATATTTTCATTACAGGTACTCAGCTCTGTAAAACAGAGTCTTACAGTGTGTCTTACAAAGTGTACATTGGAAAGGGTTTTGCTTTGCTGAAATCATTCCTCCTTCTAATGAGCTATCAGTCTTCTTTTTGAGCAAAATAGAGGTACAAAGCTATCTGAGGATATTTGACAGGAGGTTTCAGCAGTCTGAGGAAGAGAAAATCAAGTGTTTTCTACTCTTACACTTACATTTCTACATACATATTTTTACACAATAACCAGAACGAGAAAAGTCTTTACTTAAGTTGTTCTCCAAACATGTCTTGGGTATGGAAAAATAGTCTGATATGATTAATATTTTATGCATGGTGTTCCTACATAAAATGTAAAAAAATAAAAACAAAAAACACCATCTTAAAAGGGGGCTGGAGGCACTTTTATCTCTTTCCCCTGAATAAAACGGGATCTATCACAGGCCTCAGGCTTCACCCAGCACAATGCCTCAACTGCACAGAGTGACCTGTGAAGAGCCGTGTGCATTCAGATGACTAACATAAGCTTGGAGAAAACATTAGAGATTCAGCCATACATGTCCGAGCCTCAGCATGAGGCATTATGGACAAGGAGTCTGTTGTGCACCAAAAACTAGCAGACGCATCAGAATGCTAAATGTAGTTAGTAGTCAGGTTGGTCATGGTCTGACATTTTAGGGAACATAAACACATAAACAACTAAGACAATAACTTTTTTCAGTGGAAAGGATCACTGTAACTGAAAACACTAAAGATTTTTTAAATGTTATTAGATCTAGTGTAGATCTAGTTTAACAAAGTTATTGGGATAAATTTTCTGAACTTAAAACTATTTTCAGATTTTCTAGTATGTAAAAACTTATCTTAATTTAATATTATGAGTTGTCTAAGTAATTCCAGGAATTCGGTTTGTAAAAAAACTTCCTATTTTACTTTGTTTATATCTCCTAGAGATCATTTGGAGCTTATCAGCATTACCACCATCCACAATTAAAGTACTAGGACTAAATAATAATAATAAAAAAATAATACAGCCATAGTGAAAAATGGCCAAAGAGAAAAAAAGCAAAGCACAAAGGAGTCATTTCATTTTTACCAATATAAGCCCCAATTTATGTATATACATACATGATACAGGAGTAAAACTTTAGCAAGAAGTACTTGAAACACAAACCAACAAGTCTGAAGTACAATTTCTAGGAAAATCAGAAAAGTTTCAGGGTTTTGAAAGGGTTCTTGCGAATCCTCTTTGACACAGCTTTCCAATAATAAGCAGGTATAGCTCACCTGTGCTCTGACAATTCAGCGCTTTGAGGTTTTTTTTCAAGCACACTATCAAAACATGTCACGAGATGATTTCTGGCAATTGTACTTTGACACTCTGTAAATGATACTTGCTGAAAACACTTCAGCTTGATAAAAGCTCTTTCCATCCTTCCTCTGTCACCCGTTCAATGGCCTCTCTCTCCCCCCCCTTGAGGCTCCACCAACAGCAGCTTCGCCCTTCAGGAGAGCTGAAGAAGAAGGAAGTAGGACAGGAGGAGGAGCTGCGTGTGTCTGCCAGTGGAATGAGAGGAGAGGAGAGCGCAGGGAAGCATGCACTGACAGAGGCTGCATGCTGTGAGGAGGGACAGCAAGGAGAACCACTGAGATGCTGCAGAGCAGTATGTGTGTGTGAAGAGGGAGGCGGGGGGGTGGGGTGGGGGGGGTGTATCACCGCTCATCTAGGAACAATGTGAATGTAGAGCAGGCAGGAGACAGATGCTTTGTGAGGAAAGAAGCTGAGAGACAGACGGCGGAGGAAGATAGAGCCAGAGTGACTGACATTTCTCTCACACCTCCATGAGCAGCCACATCCTAATACAAGCTAATCCCTCTATCAGCCTCTTACCTCACCTGGGCCTATCTCGCCTGTGACAAAATGGAAGACTGCGCTCCGAGATACACTCAGTATTTCAGTCTGGCCAGACCAGCGCAGCAGCCCTCAAATTCCACGCAGCCGAGTATCTGGTCAACACAGTCACTGTCCTGTCACTCAAACGGCTCCTGCTGACTTTTCCTTTTAAACCGAACGGCATGTCACAAACTGAACGCTGTTTGTTCATAAGGACTGAGCAAGACACTCATTTGCCTTGTCGGCACAGGCTGCATTTGTGAATTTAGTCACACAGCTGTACATCGATAATGTAATTTGCAGCAGCATGATGGGGCTGTGAGTTTTTGTCATCAGCTAGGGGCTGCAAAGGATGATTATTTTCATTGCTATAATTTCCCAAAACCCATGTTGGCATCTTTAAACTGCTTATTTTGTCTGGAAAACAGTCCAACACAGTCCAAAAATATTTTGTTTACAATCCTATGAAACAGTAAGAAGCAGCAAATTTTCCTATTAGAGAAGGTGGAAATATCAGATAAATAGCATTTCGATTTTGAATGACCTAAAAGATTGATTGAAGCGATTATTAATGCAGCTGCAGATTATTTTTCTGTCAATCAATGAATGGTTTAATCTACTAATCATTTCAGCTACATTTTAATTTGCATGTA
>JAQNCA010000006.1:3761936-3773631 GCA_029783725.1 Acanthurus tractus
GAAGACTACAAAAGCCACCAGAGAAAGCACATTTCAGCTCATTAAAACGTGATACACACGTTTAGGTTTTTATCTTTGAAAAAAAAAAAAATCCGACAATTCCTGCTTCCTCTCTGTCTGCACAGATCAAAGTTTCAAATGGATCAGAAGGTGTAGAAGAAAAAAAAAACAATCTGTCAGTTTTGTGACATCAGTTAATATTTCTGAACAATTTACAGTTTGGCTGCTCATGAGACCTGACACATGAGCCCACCAGCGCTGGATGAGAGGATTCACACGATGTTATCAGAGTGACACGAAGTCAACTCTGTCAACTACTTCGATTATAAATAGAGCATCAACACTGGCGAAGAGTCAAAAACAGATGCAGTGAGTATAGTACAAATAGAGTGAAGTAACACTCTTTTTACCAGACTGAAAAAAACGTTACATGGGCAAAAACTCGTCATTTATAATTACTTATGAAGTATCCGACGCAATATGGAAAAATACTCAGCGGATGTTAATTAGAGCCATTTTGAACAAAAGTAGGTTAAAAATTTCTGCTTCTTTAAGAAAATCCTTTCGTAATGTGATTAACAATCACACGCATATAAATACATTTACTGCTCTAAAAACGACCGAAAACCCTGCAAATAAACACGGAGTAAAAACCGGAGCGGAGGCGGTTAAACCACGCAGAAATGGTAACAATACTGAATCGTTGACGGTGATGTTAAATGTCCCGCAGCCCAGGACGGTGGGATGTAAAGAAACAGCAGCTGGCCACGGTGGAGCTACGGAAATCGACGAGTTATAAAACACCTCCATCTGCAAAGCGAAGAGAGGCTGCCTGGAAAAACAGGCTCCCTAAAGCTCTTTAGTACAAAGGCGCTCCTCTTTCTCTGTAATAAACTGAGACTGGGATGAAGATACAAGGCACAAACAGCACAAAAAGCTAACGTTACAACCGCCTTTATACAATATTTATGAACCAGGAAGGGAAGGGGAGCTCGCTCCTCTTCACTGATGCCCGTTATTATCCCTGCCGCCACCAACTTGATCCTATTTGAGCTTCTTCGTAAACTCTTACCTTATTTGCAGTGTTTTGCCTCGTTGCTCTCGGTGTTTCCGGCGAATTTTGGTGGGTATTTTTCAGTTTTTGGGGACTGAAGTAGGTGCTGGTGTTGATGGGTGAGTCGTTTCTTGTGTCCCTCCTCTTCAGCTTTAGCTAGCCCGCTGCCTCTGCTCGGCTTGTGGTGCTGAAGTGGACAGCGCACCGAGGAGATCTGGGAACAAAAACCGCACACCGTGCTTCTCCGGCCCCGCCTGTGCCACAGCGCCCTCTGTCGAGCCGGAGGAGCGCCTACGGCTAAGGGCGACACGGAGTCAAGAGCACTGGGATAGCGTCGCCTAGCGTGCTAATTCTTCAAAGTTTTTGTGTGAACCTCTGTGTGCTGAGCATGGGGCCACAGTGGGATACTTTACTTTCAGCATTAGCATTTTAAGGTTGCATACCCAAAAAGGCTTCTTTCATGGAAGACAACTTGACGAGTCACCGCAGAAAAGAATAGAAAAGTAATACATTTTAAATTAAAGATGAGTGAAATTTCATTTTGATGTCTCAGGGTCCTGGTATTGCACACAATGGCTCACTGTCAGTATGTGTCAGTATGGCTTAATGAAACACTTAAATAAAACAGAGTTATCATTTATTTTTAAAGTAAAACTCTTAGATTTTCTTCAATAAAGAAGTCAAATGTCTGCTGGGAAAAGACCTGTAAGGCTCTAAGTAAATATAAGAGTAATGTTCGTAACTGTGTTCTGCTCTGTGTTCCTTAAATTATTTCACTTTCAACATAAGTCCAGCTCTGAGTTCAGTGAACCTTTGCCCTGCTTTTACAGAAATATGTTTGTTAAGATTTAGCAAAAAATGTTAAATTATGACCAAAATCTCCAATTAAAGAAGCTATTCCTTCACATTCTTACACAATGAGTCAATAGAACTGTAATTTAATTTTTCTCATTGAACTGTGGACCCTCTGGACTCCTTTCAAGAAGCTCTGCTAATCCGTATTCTCCACTGCAAAGCTTAACAACCTGAAATAAACCCTAATAACTACAGAAGTTAATTTTCCTTTACTTTGTTGTAATACTTGCACGGTTGTGAGATAACAAAAACAGCATTAGATAAAAGTCAAGTGTAGTAATACATTTAGTATTGCACTGAGTAAATATCAGTAATTGAAGGCAACAATAAATTATGGACAGCAAAGAAAACCTGAGATATGAAAGGGACAGAGAATAAATGCAGTTATCCCAAATTATTTTAACAGACTATTAAGCAATTATTCACTGAGGCTGAGTGATAATTAAAGGTGTATATTACGCGTAAATTATACCTTCATCAGAATTAACCATGAGTCACATACAGTGTGATATTGGGGTGTGCAAGAATACATTCTTTTTGCAGCTGGTGAGTGTTATAGGAATGTGATTACGCATTATTTAAAGTCTCGGACTCGCCGACTGTTGGGTCTTTTTTTAACATTATACATGCTGTCTTCTGTCTCATGCCTCCTGTGAATTGTGACAGATTCCATTAAGTTTCTACTGAGTCTGCTCTTCACAGTCACATGGGGTGCATATTGTCCCGCATCGCAGGCTGTAAGGAGTGCTCCAGGACAGCAGTGGGGTCACTCTGGGTGACAGCGAGGTTGGCCTGCTCCGGCACGAGGCTGGGGTCTGTCAGGATGGCCGTGGTGGTACTCAGGAGACGGAGTGAACTCAGAACCACTAAAGGAAATGACAAAAACAGCAAAAATATCAAACTGTGGATTGTTGTAAGAATATGGGTCTATATCTGCACTGAAGAACAGGTCGTGCTGGACTCACTGGGTCTTAGGGCAAGCAGGGAACAGTGTTGGTCCAACCAGGACAGAGTGGATCGACACAAGTCCTGTACACTAGCAGTGGACACCATGCCATTGTAGGACTCAAACAGCGGCTCGATGATCATACTGAACTGTCACTGAGTTGAGGAAATAATTATGGCACTTTCAGACACTACAGCTCATATTTGTTCTTCAGCTGTCTTGTTTTCTTATGTTACTAAATTAATATTAAGCAAAGTGTTTCAAAGCAAAGTGCTTAACAATGTTTGAAAGGTGGTGTTATGCTAAGACTTCTTTTTTGAAATCACTGAACTAGATCAAAACCTAGCAGGGTGTTCAGTCCGTATTCTAGTACTACCTAATTTCTCTACACTCTATGTGTCACTAAAGTTTATTGGTTCCTATTTTCATCTTAAAAACAGGTTGCAAATATATTGGTTCGTTTTTTAAAAAAGGCTCAGTAATTTATTTGAACAGTTTGGCTGTAGTTTTCTCAAACAGGACCAAAGAGTGAATTTCTTGGGGAGTTCTCTCAGCTGCCATTTAAATACGCTTGGTGTACTTTTAAAGGATTTAAAAACAGTAAGATGTGCGTGATTGACTCAAAAAACTAAAGTGTGCATGTTCAGTACAATAGTACAGAGCTCATAGATGTGCTATACATTTTTTTAGAAAACAACTGAGCTTGATGGCACAAGGGATTCAGCTACATCAGACTTTGGTTGCACAAGATTTTTTAAAGAATCAATATTAGTTTAGCTCCTTTCATAGGATTTGCTTAAGATAAGAATCATAATTAAGTCAAAAAATTCTCTTTAATTATCATTTTCAGTTGTAACATTATAAGGGAGTGGCTCTATGTTTTGGAAGCAGCAGGAAACAAAGCTAAATGAGCTTGTTCTAATTGGTAAACAGCACTGTCTTTGAATGGGATATAAAAAAATTGTGAGTCAAAAATACGATCAATGCTGCAAGCTTGACTCTGTGTCAAGAAAAATACCCTCTTGGAGAGCTGTTTGTTTTTAATTTAGAATATCAGCAGTGAGACAAATGCATAATACCTTGAGGAACCGCAGCAAATACCGTAACATTCTTTGCACAAAAACACCCTCAAGGTGTTTTTGTGCAACACACAAAGATGATAAAATCGTAATCTAATCTTTCTATCTTGGCTGCAAGATAAGTGCAGCAGTAAAAGATTTGGTGATCATTAAGGATTTATGGATTTATATGACACTCTTTTCTTTTTTTTTTATGAACGTGGCATTTGCAGCACACAGGCATTTATTTTAGCTGCCCCAGATGGCCAATGTGCTCTGTATGAATAAAAACAATGTGATTATTCTAATGTCAGTACAAAGTCTGGGCTTTGGTCACTTACCATGTGTACTATACCAAAATAAAGGCCGAATTTCATGGGTTATTTTTTCTTTATTCAAATTAAAAACATCGTAATGCTTTGTTTAATGAGCTGCTCATTTAGATTCATAGAAAAGGGTTCAGGGAACAACACAAACTTTGATGTTCCTCCAAAGTCTGATGCTGCAGCCAAAAACTGCAAAGTAATAAAATATAAGAGTGTCACACAGGAATAGGTGGGTACATTCAGAACTCAGCACTGGGTTATTGAGTGTAATGCAGGGTGAGTTCATTTTAAGTTGTTTTTTATGGGCAGTGTGATGTCCCAATAAACTGAGTTTCCATTCATAAGGATACAATCCAAAACTTCCAGTTCTGCAGTGTCTGTGCTTGGACGTACTCCCTGAACTTCTGCCTCATGTTGTCAAAGCGCTGTGGTGTGATGGGCACACCTGTGGCTGGTAGCTGCTGCTGGCACGCACTGCAGGAAGAGACATACTGAGGCTACGAAGCGGTGCAGTGCATCATTATGTCGGCAAGAAAGAAAACACCAACATGTGATACTGAAGGACAAATTCACATACTTTTGTAAGTTTGTCTGACACTAACATTCAGCTCCTCATTTGTGCTATGAAATAGTTCCTGCTTGTCTTAATCATGCCCGCAGTTCAGATCCCTTTCCCACAATGCAAGCGCTGGAGACTCAATCACAAGTTCAAATTATGAGACTTATTACATTAAATACCAACACCACTCTGTAAAAATAACAAATCAAACTATCTTTCCAATCCACCTGGACATTCACACACACACACATGAATCCAAAGGTCTCACTTGATGGCAGAGTTCAGGAGATCGATCTCCTCTCTGAGTCTCTGAGCCTCCTCGTGCAGCTGAGCTCTCTCCTGCTGCATCTTACTGATGTACTCAGCAGTCTTCTGCAGTGTGGTGGCTTTGCTGATCTGTGCCGACAGACAGGAGGATTACCACACGACAGTAATATACCACAATTATTCAAAAATATTCAATACAACTGTGGTTACATTCATAAATATGAGATGTTTCCTGAGCTACATGTAAACCTCACATAGCTTTCAACCCAAACAGTGCATTGGCTCAGCTGCTCTTTGCTCTCTGCTCCTCGCACCCACACCTCTCAGCACATCTACCTCTCATGCAGCTGCACATCTTTTCACAGTACCTTTATGCTTGGCTGAGAGCTGAGTGTTGCCACAAGATTATGTAAAGTGTCAAAACCCAGTTTGATGTTGAAACGCCTCTTCTGCTCTGCAGAGATGTGAGTTATTCTTCTGGTCTCTGTTTGCTGCAGAAACATGGAAGTACATCACTCTTCAGACTCAGATTCACACACTGGCTTAACAAGCTGTTCTCTATACTTTTTACTTTTCACCTATCTGGTACTTGGTTGTAGTTATACTTATATTTATATTTAAAACAAGTATTCAGTGCCATGCTGTACTATATAAAAACAAAGATATGTGTAAATGTCGACAGTGTTGCTTACCTTACTTGATTCTATCTTTCCATGACCTGAGAAGCCTGAGTGTGAGGACTCTGGGTTGGAGCATTTATCTAAAGGGTTTGGTGGTGATGTTTGACCTGGATGTCCTTGAAAATTAACTAAAAGAGAGACAAATAACAAGATCTTTTCATTACAATTGTAGATAAATTAAATATCCAATGAAAAAAGTCATGCATCTACATCATGCGCTCATATGCACAGCAAGCTCTCTGCATGTAAGGTTACATTGTTCATATACAATATACAAAGAGTGATTGATAGATTCATGGCCTAAAGTAGAGGGAGTCAATTCTGGAAAAATTAGCACATGCATTTTTCAACATAGGTTGAGGTAGCCAAATGCGAACAGTGCAGGTGCTGGACGAGTTTCAGTTCAAAAAGACTATGTTCTTAATGCTTGCATAAAGGTTCATTTTTCTGTTTTGTCAGATAGTGCTGACTTGCAATTTTTTAACTCCCCAAAACAGACAACCCTTAAAAGTAACTGACTTCAAACTTTCTGCGAAGTCAGTAAAAAAGTTAAACTGCACAAGCGTGTAACAAGAGCTGAATGACCCACCTTCTTCTCCCTTAGGCCACTTAATTATCAATCACCCACCTTTCCCCTGTGCTGTTGTTGCATGATACATAACATTTCACTACTGCACCTGATGCAAATGTCAGCTTCAGCTACATGTGTAATGTTTACATAATCAGATGCCTGCTGTAAAAGAGTCACTAACCGACCAGGTATACATGACTATGCTCCTAAACCTAGTTTGATGAGCATTCATTGTCCTGATCATCAACCAATTAAAGAAGATGTATTTGCTGATTGTATTCTAAGAGTTTGGATTCTTTTACTCGAGTGTTTTGGAGTGCTAAAGGGCAAACCTTTAAAGCTGCTTCTTCCTCCCTCCATGCCGTACAGGTGGACAGGAGATAGTTTCTCAGTCTTGGGAATAAGGAGGGATGTGCCGGTGTGCGTTGAGCCCTGAGTAAACAGGGTAGACGCCGCAGAGCCTCTGGAGGTGCTGATGTGGGCTCCGCTGTGACCCAGAGAGGCACTCTGACTGTGCAAAGGAGTCATCGCTGGGATCCCCGGAGGCCAGTTGACTCCATGCTGCAGCTGTGTTGAAGATCCCCCCACATGTGCGCTACTGCTCGACTGCTAAACGACATACAGTTTCTCATTAAAAGTGTCTTTTTAAAACAATGAAAAAATCCTGTAGATAAAAAAAAGTTCCACTAAGCCATTAAAAAAAGGAGTGAGCAACTGAATATATTTTTATAAACCTCTAACACACTTGTGCCAGGTATTGCAGTTGGATTTGAACCCATCCTTCATTAAGATTCGCAGAACAAGCAGTTTCCCTTTTTTCCTATGCTAAAGCTATGTTAGCTTTTTTGTTTTTTGTTTCATAATTTGTCTATTAGTATCATTATTTTGAAATGTTGTGCCAAGCCAGTTATCAACATGAGAAAAAAACACTGATTTTGAGATACTAAAGGACAGGCTTACTGAGGAGCTGGGAGATGATGACCTTTGACCTTTGGCTGCCACTGTAGTGGTATCGAATCCTAGCAATGGCTTTCCTGAAAGCACAAATGCCAAAAATGTGTAAATTTCACCAGAAAAAAGTGAGATCCAAAGCACCTTTTTCTTTAGATAAATAACTGTTGTCACAGTGTGATCGAAGGACAAAACTGACTTACGTTCACGGGCGCTGGAGGAGAGCAACTTAGCCAGGCAGCTTGTGGGTGGGGGTGCGGTTGCAGCAGACGGGGGGCCACACGGAGCCACAGGGGGACCAGCTGTCCTCACTCCTCTCGTCTTCTGCTTGTGCTTCCCTTTGACCCCTGTAGCGGCCACCTGCTCCGGCACTGAGAAGCAGTGGGAAGCAGTGACAGAGGGCAGAGCTATGTGGACCGGGTCGGACAGAGCGGCCAGGTAACTGAGAGAGTGGCAGGTGGTCTGGGGGTATGTGTCCACCGTGTGAGGATAGCCATGAGCCTGGTGCACGGAGCCCTGGGACCCCGCAGTGGAGGCAGTGTGAGCTATGACAGTCGGGGTCATGCCGGTCGTTGTGTAGTAACTAAACTTGTGGCACGGCAGCGGGCACAAAAAAGGAACGCTGGAGGACCCCGGCTGCTCCACGCTGTTTGTGTATGCTATAGAACCAGGTGGATCAGGGTAAGACTGATGTCCATATGGCGCGGCACCTGATATAATGCTGGGTGTGTGGTATTCACCGCATGCCTGGCCTGATCTGGTCTGGTCTGGTCTACTTGATGAGGAGGGCTGAGGCAAATTGTCAGATGGGAGATTGTGCTGGAAAAAAAAAAAAGTTTCAGTCTGCTTTAATGATTTCAACATTAGTACTTTTTAGTAGGTGATTAAATTTCTGAAGCAATACATCTTAAAAGCAGGAGTAGCTGTTAACAGCAGCAGTACCTGAGCCAGCTGGGTGTCAATAAGTAACTGAGGAGTTGTTACCACAGGGGAGGGGACCGGAGCAAACTCTGCGCTGGATCGACTCTCAAAATAGTCACAGTCAGCAAAAGCAGTCTGCTCAGTGGGCTGGCCCTGGTAGTTCATAAAGATATCTAAAAAAAAACACACACACAGCATTAATCAAAGTGTCAGCTATGATAAAACTTTGAGCATTGCTGCAGCTGGAACAGTATAAACAAGAAAATGTTTGAGCCAACAATAATTATCCATAAAAACTAAACTCTAAATTTCAAATTCCTTCAAACATGAGTTAAAAAATCAAGGCCGGGCAACACAACATAGACTATTTTTAGCCAGTTAAAATTTTTTTTTGGGGGGAAAAAACAGAGCAAAGACAGAGGCAATGATACAAAGTTATGATACTTGTGCAATGGCCATGAAATAAACCAGTGTACATGACTTCTTTACTTACTAAAAATCATTTCTGTTGCTTGATACCAACAAAAACAATTTAAAAGGCACTACTGATGATTTCTTAAGTAGTATGGGATCATGGGATTTTTTTTTCATTGTTAAACAGCCATCGTTGCAGATGAAAATCTATCTGACTGACTCAGACAGAAATATTCACAGACCAGGTTATTTATTAAACCTTGTATATGCTTAGCTTAGTTGTGTTTCTCCCTCTCTGACTGGTTTCACCTTTTTAATTAGCAACAAGGGACAAAATGAAAATGAAAAAATTACAATTCTCTTGGAGTTGAACATAGTTGAAAACATTTGGCATTGTGTAGGTACACAATTCAACAAAAAATCTAACATAGTTTTAGTCATTTTTAGAAATCTATATGTGGAAATATTACATTTCATGCATTTGACTAAAATCAGTTTAACTTCTGGGAGAAAAATGGTGCACTTGGTATGTACAGCTGAGCAAAGATAGAAATACACACTTACTTACTTAGAGAATCCAAGACTATGATGACTGGTTTTGTTTTGTTTCTTAATTTAATAAAGTTTGGATTAAATGTTTTTTTTTCATCAGATAAGAACTCTGATAAAAGACAAGCAAAGCTAATTTTACAAATAGCAGACACTTTCAGTAACATTTATTCTCTGGGAGGTACGGGGGGAAAGTAGCTTGAAATTTACTGTCAGTCTTTGGTTTAATATTACAGTCATGGCTTCATTTCATGCAAACAACAGACAGAAAATAAGAGCACAGAGCCAAAACATCAACAACAAGTCACCATCCAAAATGCCGTGAAGCTGTTTGTGGGAGGTGGCCCTCTAAGGTATTTGCTTTGTATCTGCCAGGTCACATGCTGCAGTTTTGGAGCCATGCCCGCAACTGACTGCAGCAAGCTGCCATCTGTGGTTTAAACCACTTTCTTCATAACTGAAGTTAACAATTCTTAAACCTTTTTGGAAAATATATATGAAAATAAATGCTTCAGTCCATAATACACTGTTTTACCTGTTTGGCACGAGGTAGTTATCATTAACACATACAGTGTTTTCCTAGCAGCCTGATGCAAGCTCTGTAAACAAAAGGCAAAAAGAGCAGCACAATTTTCAAAGACATACCAGTGCACCTGCGTTTTCATCCCAGGAAGGAGAAATTATTAGTAGAACAGGCTGCCTCTGACCAGTCATGTGTTTTTCCATTGAAGAGAAGTGCAGATGAAGACTCTGCATAAATTAAATTCATGGCTGTGTCGCTCTGACAGACACTCACTCGCTCCCTGGACCTTGTGACCAAGAGAGAGGCAGACAGCTGATCCCTAAAGACCCTGCCAGTGTTGTGAGAACAAACAGCTACACACACACACACACACGCACGCGCACGCACACACACACACACACACACACACACACAAACACATACACACACACACAAACACACACACACACATACATATTCCAGCAGTGGGCAGCAGGTTGTTCTGGGTTACAAAGGCTGACTTGTAGCCAGAGGGCTGCTGGGTTGCTTCACTGAAAGTAACACAAAGGCCAAAACAAACGCAGCCACTGTGCCCTTGAGCAAGGAACTAGACTCCAACCTGCTTCCTCTGAAACTCTTCAGCTCTCTGTGACTTCCTGCAGGCTAGCTGTCTGCTCTGAAGAGACAAGCAGCCCTGAGCATAAAACTTTCCCTGCCTCTGTCGCTCTAGAGGACACATCATTGGCACGAATTAATTTTTAAAATGACTCAGAGGTTAGTGATTAGAGAATGAATTATATTGCACCAAAATGCATCCAGCTCTGCTCAGATTTTCTTTTAAATCTAGATTAAATGTTGCTAAAACATTTGATCATTAGTTTATATTACCGTACTCATTATTTCACTTACCTGCACTGACTGTTTTTCTGACCACTTGGGAGCAGTATAAGCAACACAACACTGACATGTTGTCACCTTTTAAAGGTTCCCTCTCTAGTTTAAAACCTCCAGTTGTGCTACAGAGCTTATTTATGAGTGGGTAGGAGAAGACACATACATATCCATGTAGATGATGTAATTCAAAATTTATCCCAATGATGTCAAACTATTCCACTGACCTATGGATGGCAGTAACGTGCTGAGATGGGCAGTAATGCATCAATAAAAACAAAGGAAGATGACAAGAAATCTGAAATTAAAAACAAATCCTCAACTCAACTCAAATGTCTAATGAGTGAAGAAATACATTCAAAGTGTGTGTCAAATCATCAGATTTTATCTGATGCGTTTGATCACAGAAATGAATGTTAACTTATTTTTTTTTTTGCTTTTTTACAGAAAAATCTGCAGGGCCTCTTTGGGTTGAAGAGGAAGCTAAACATTCACATCAGCAAATGTAAAGCAACATAAACTTTCATCTGGAGGTGAGTTTGTTTACATCATAAATGTCCAATAATCATTTTCCATTTAGCTCTGCTTCTGGTCTGCACCTACTCTTGAGGGAAGTATCTGGCTCTTTAGCCGAATGTTTGTTACGCTCTCCGTCTGGGTGTAAACTCTTTTTGCCATTTAGTGCTCAGCAGTTGTGATCCGTGGGTTAATTAGCACAGATTTGCTGAAAACAGCTGCCTCCTGCAGGCAAATATTGCACTGTTGAGAGCAATAAGAGTGAAGCAAAGCAATGCACTTGTGAACCGAAAGCCACTAAAACACCTGATGGAATGGGATGATGATTCTCTGTGGGTTTGTCACTATGGACGACCACTCTCAGATTACACCTATTGAGTTATTATTATGAAAATGTCAGATTATAGCTGATTCAATCAATAATCATGTTTACATAAAGATACATATTTGTTGATGGCATGACACTAAATATGACAGACCAAGTCAAGTTTCAAAATGAGGCAGTGTTTCTTATCTTTCAGGTAAGCAGGGTCATCAAGCTTCTTTTCTGGAGAAGAGCATTTCACAGTCTCTCAGCCCATCACCTTATTTTCCCTGGCTTAATTAAATTTTAAACTCAAATTTCAAGATTTATT
>JAQNCA010000006.1:3777665-3788770 GCA_029783725.1 Acanthurus tractus
GTTAAAGTGGCACTTGGACCTGTCTAGACAGCTACCACATACACGCACGCACACACACACACACACACACACACACAAACACACATCCCTAGAACCTGACTGAGTGGACTTTGGTCTGGTTTTACTGCTGACCAGAAAATCCCTCAGTTAAAGAAAAGTGAGGGGGAGACATTAAGATGTTACGTGGTCAAGAAGTGTGTGATGCTTCCCTACAGAATGTATTATGATCTACATCTCATGATGTATGACATCACACTTATTACCATTTAACACCACATTTGCTGTTGCAGCACACATAGCAGACACCACACTTACCTTCATTCATTTAATCACTAAATCCGACACTTAATAGAATACTCTTGTAAAATTAAGTCATAAATTGTCATTATTTTGGTCATCAGCGAGCTGTATGGTGCCATTTTAGGTGTTATTTAATTAAAATAAGGTTCTGAAGTAGCAAAGCAAAGAGTCAAAGCCAAAAGCAAGTGATCTAAACATGCAAAAATGTGTGTTTATGTACCGCCAGACGTATAATTAAGTTTCCATTTAAAATAATGATGAATTCACTTTAATTTGTGTTTAAATGGCCAGTACTTTCAGGGAAATTCTAGCACAAATAAAAAAAATCAGAAAATTAAAAATTTCAAAAAAAACAGTGCTATCAGATGTAATATAATGTCATGTAATATAATGTAATATAATGTCATGCATATATGCCCTGTATACAGGGTATATATACATGGCATATTGTAAATTGTTAGCAAAGATACTGTATTTGCCATTAACACTCTTTACCATTATGAAAGTTTATATGTTGCTTGATTTACTTGATTTTTGAGATTCTTAGGCTGATTGTAATGCATTCAGTAGCAAATTCAGAGTGATTTCAGTTGCTGCCCAAGAAATCATGAACATGACAGACAGTCCAGGTGCACTCACAGACAAGATCCCAACAGTATCCTCTGTCCCTCAAAGAATTGTCTCTTACTCTCCCATCATTGTAGCATGGTCTCTCTATCTCTGAGTCTCTTCCTCACCCACTGTCTTACTCCTTGCCCAAAAACCTCCATTCCAAAAGACGTGATAATCAGCACCTACTGAAGCAGAGCAGAAAAACATTTAAGTGAAGAGAAGGTGGGGTGTTGGAAACAGGAATTGTGGGGGTGAAGTGGCGTCGGGGGTCTGCGGGTGAATTGGCTTTGCTCTGCTCTGCCACACTGTCAAATCTGCCTTGTACGCACACAAATACGCACACAAATACACACGCATACACACACACACACACACACACACACACACACACAAAGATTCTCTAATAGATTCTCGTCTTGACACTCAATTCTGTGGCGAGACGATCCCGCTTTATCCCTCCCTGCATCAAATATTTAAACACTTGTATTAGTGGCTGTGTCATCCCCTCAAACACCCGCAGCTTAGGGCACCAATCTCCTCTCCTCCTCCTCCTCTCTCTCTTCTTCTTCTTCTTCTTTGTCTTATTTCCTTTCTGCCTCTCTTCCACGCCGCTCTCACTCGTTCCTCATCATCCGCAATTCCAGCCCTAATATCCACAATGTTATCACCTGCTTGCCTCCGTCCACCACCTATCATTTTATATTTTCAATACTTCAATCTTTTTTTTTCTTTTCCTCGTGAAGGAGTGTGATAGAGGGAGGGACATAGTGAGGGGAATTTTTTTTTTTTTTTCGGTCCCCTGTTCTTCTTAGGCTTTTTGTTGTGGGCCGGAGCCCTTTTCAATCTAAAGAGACGAAGCCCTACAGATTGCAACAAGAGGGGAGGGAGATGGAATGGAGAAAGCGGGATAAAGGAGGGAGGGGAAAAAGAGAAGGTGGAGGGGGAGAGAGAAAGAAAGAGAGGGAGAGAAAGAGAGAGGGGGGGTAAGAAGAGAGAGGGAAAAGGAGAGGGTTTCAGTGGCGGTGGTGGTGGTGGCGGCGGCTGCGCGCTTGAATGATGTCTTTCAAGAGGAGCAGTCTAGCTTGTCAAATCGCCGGCTGCGAAATGAATTGGCATATCTGTTGGGCTCGGCGCAGAGATGTCGCGCCGTGGCGTTTCATATTCCACGATAAGGCCAAATAACGCAATTGTCAGAGAGACAGAGAGAGTGTGACAGAGAATGAGAGAGTGGAGCCAGTTAGAAGAGAGTGGTGGCGGAGGGGGAGGAGGGACTGAAACTGGCAACAATGGAGTGTATATGATAGACAGAAAAAAGCTTTTACACCTGATATTCTGCCCGTGTGTCTGTCTGGGGTTTGTGTTACTAATGCAAACCTTTTAAAACCACCGAGCAGATGAATCTGCTGGGTTTAGTCTCATTGCCTGCTATTGAGGTTGTCCATCATGAGGCTAAAGGGTCTGCCGCCTTAACCTACCTATTTCTACAGGATTATTATAGGGCATCTCTGCTATAGAAAGAACACAATAAATACATATTAAGAATGACGAGAGAAGGAGAAGGCAAGCGATAAAGCTCACAAGCAAGACTTGAACTCCTCAGTATCATAAGTAAGCTCCCGCCTTGGCCTCCTCAGCCGCTGTTAGGGCCCTGCAGCTGGGATGCTGTCCACCTGACTCCCTTTAAGATTTGTTTTACTTCCACATTGCAAACAGAGATGATTTCTCCTGAATATTTTTGTGAAATCAGAATATAATTAAAATACCCTTTTCATATCACAAACAATTTTTACCCACGCTGCTGCAGAACATCCATCACAGACGAATCTGCAGGTTTGTGCTGGTCCCACTTTGACTTACCACATATAATGTGTCTATTCACACTCGTTTTTTTCTGTGCAAAGGGGATTTTGAGTGCACAAACTTTTGGTGTAACTTGTTGTAAAAAGAGTTTTTTCACCTCGCTAGATCGTCTGACAGCTTGTGTTCATTTCCTTATTTCACTCTGTTGCAGCAATGCCGCTGCGCTCCCAGATCTTAGCAGTTGTCTTAGTACATGCAATGTATTTCGAATTAAAAGAACATGGAGAATCAAGAGCTGCATCTACAAAAAAAAGATTTAAGTTGAAACAGTTATATAAATGTTCTGCACAAACTGTATGAACCTGCAGTTGTGTATTTTCCACTGAGCCCTCTAGCTTCTTCTGCTTACAGGTGAGTGTGGTGGTGGGGGGGGATTGCACGATGTGTCATTGGTTGGTTCGTTGTTGTGCAGTTCAACAGACGACTTCAGTTTGGTTTGGGTCTGACAAACTGGGACTTGTTTGTTTAGTAGCATGGAGTCCAGCAGGGGAGAGAGTGGTTGAGTATCGTTAAGGGGACCACTGTCTCCAGAGCTTGTGATGAGGGGTGTGAGGAGACATAACCGTAGCACACACATACACACACATTGGTACAGAGTGAGTGCAGTGTCGGCCTGGAGTCTGATACTGGTTCAGTGTGTGACAAACTCAGGGGAGGGTTGTTTGAAGCTGTAGTCCAGTTGGAAAAGAGAGGAGAGAGAGTAGGCAGACTTGTCTTGTTTAGAATTACTGCAGGTTTTCATATATGTATGTGTGTGTCTCTGTTTACTTGTGTATATGTGTGTTTGTTGAGGACCATAAAGGTGATGTCAGATCGAGGCTTCTCGGATTCATAGTGACTAAGAAATATGTAAAAGAAACAAGAAATACTGTCAGACCCTGGCAGCATCTGTGGACCCTGAGTACACACTGTCTCATGGACACAGTAACACACAGTAACACACACACACACACACACACACACACACACACACACATATCTCTAAGGAAGTACGTCCTCTCTGTTGCACTGCCTAATAAGTAAAGTTTACTGATATTACATGGTGAGAAAGGCTTTACTAAAAAGTTCAAAGTCTTTAAATCTCGGTTCATAAGGTTGACATTTAAACTCAAATTAACATTGGGATGGGATTTTATCAGCCCTTCAGAGTTGTGTGGGTTTGAAGTAAAGGTTGAGGAACAGACCCTAGCAGAGAGTTGCTGATGATGTTTGAATCTGCAAGACAGTCGAGGTGCAATAAACACCTGCTTTCTGCTTAGTTCCGATGCTATTTAGCAACGGTAAGAGTGCTGAGAGGGAGAGAGAGAGAGTTCATTTTCTAAACTTTCAACCTGCCAAGAGTGTCAACCTGTTATGTGATTACTGTTTCTGCACTGACTACTGGTAAGTGCTGAGTTCATTCAGAGGCTGAACTGAAAATAGTTTATGAAGACACACACACATACGCACACACACACCCTGTCATTGCTTGCTATTGCTCATGTAGTTTATCTTGCTGTTTAAGAGTTCAGAAGATCAATAGTAGCTTTAAACCATAACCGTAATGAAAAAAATTCAAAAGTAAACATTCATGAATACATAATAACAATGCTAATAATGTTACTTCTACTACTACTACTACCACTACTACTACTATTACGATTACTACTACTACTACTACTACTACTACTACTAATAATAATAATAATAATAATAATAATTATTATTGTTGTTGTTGTTGTTGTTGTTGTTGTTGTTGTTGTTGTTGTTGTTGTTGTTGTTGTTGTTGTTGTTGTTGTTGTTGTTATTAAATTTAATGGTTCTCCATCCATTAGTTTTCACAATATTTCACTTCAACTCAACGTAAACTCCAATGTGTCTCCAGGTCAAAGGGTCCCAAACTTCTAAATGTCAAGGCTGCCTAGATGACATTAAGTTAAAGCCAAAACCAACTTTGTGCCTTTAAATATCCACTGACAATGTTTGGTGCCTCATATTTGTGAGTTTTACGTGGTCGTAATTTTTTTCTTATGCAGGTACGTTTTGGACAGCCGGGTTCAGGAATGCTAATCAGGTCTTTTCATGTGTCCATTTTTGGATTTGACAATAGCTATCTAGCTGCAAGCTAGCTGAATATCAGGAGTTCCTGACGGGCTCCGGTCAACACTTACAGATTTTTTAACAAGATGAATGATGTTTTACCAGCAGGTAATCAGAAAGATAAACATAGAAACAATAATAGTTAATACTAAATTCTGATGAATTCCTATTGAATATATTTCATAATAATACAAACTGTACAAATAATAACAGTAACAGAAATACTTAGTTCCCTGTACTGGCCTGATGTTGATACCAGTGTGTTAAAAAAAATTATACATTTTATTGTTATATTTTTTTCAACATCTCAGTGCTTCTTATTCTGGATGGATGCTGTGTTAAGGGAATGCTTGAAGCTTCCAGTTGAGTCACTTTTATTTCATGGATCTTGGTTTCTTGTGCAGTACAAATCTGTTCAGGTACATTCAGGCATCCAAGATGCAGTTGTGAAGTGACAGGATCCCATTTCCAATAAATAAAGTATGTGGAATCAGGTCGGTAAATCCAGCATCTGAGCAGTGTGAGAGGCCAATAACCTCTGAACAACCGTTATATTGATCTGAGGAGAGTGTTCTATTTTTAACAAAGTATAGACTTCTCATAGATTGTACAGTCCATTTCAATGCTTTTTTCTTTTTTACTTGTTTTGGCAACTTGTTTGTTTCACTCTCAAACTGACTAAGTTCGAATAATGTAGCTTTAGTCTGAGATTTGAATAAAAACAGCTATTGGATTATGATGCATAGAGGAAGCAAACAAAGATACTTTCATTAGGGTTGAAGCTATTAGATTGCTAATCCAATATGTTATTGTGGTTATAACATATCGGAGTTGAAAGTGGCTATAAAGTATATGACACCCGCTAACATTACAAAACCAACCCCTGGGTTTCACTGAGGTGTTCCCAGGCACTGGATGTAATCTCTTAGCAGAAAGGCGAGATAACACTTTAGGAACACGGAGCATAAAAACCTAGTTTTGTGATCTTTGACCTGTCAGGTACCTGCTGATAAGGCCCTTTGAGGTGCCGCTCAACACATGAACAGACAGACAGACAGGATCTGTGCAGTGGTCCTAATGTTCGCCTGTGCTTCCAGTGACACAGTAAATCCGAGAGTGAGTAGAAACAGAGAAACTATGGGTTCAAAAAGATGACAGAGGGATAGCAAGATGAGGCAGTGTCACAGTAAGCTCTTGTTTGGAAGGGCACATGCCACATCGTCATGTGAATACTACCACAAACCAGGTGCTTCCCTTTCTCCTCCCTCTCTTCTTCTTTTTTTTTTGCCTGTCTTTTGTTTGCTTCTGCCACTGTGACGTCATTTTTGTATTTGCTGCCCTTTTACAAAGCGCTGCTGAAAGTAGGTCAGATTTGATTAAAAGACATTAAGTTCTTCAGCTATTCCACTTCGGAAAGATAAAAGCCTGATGGGGTGTTATTGTTGCTGTTCACAATCAATATATGTCAATTGCCAACATATGCCAGGCCATGACGCAAGTTGTTTTGCACGCTTCTCTTTTTTTTCCTCATGCTCTCTTTTTCTGTCTAGTTAGGGAGAATCAATCTACAAGCTAAGGTGGCGACTGACAGGACTTTGATTATATTACACTGAGCTTCAATTGAATTCGAAAGTTAACAATGCAGGCAGGTCATCAACGCTCAACCTGAAGCCTGGGTCAACTTTAGTCTATCAAGATGAAAATCAATAATTGTCTACGTAAGCGTTATTCCAAAACTTGTAGAGAAAAAAACAGATAGTAATAACAAAACTAGAAATGTTCCTACCTCTTGTAGCATTGATAAAATGTCATCCTTCTTTTTCTGAAGCTGCAAAAGAAGAGGGGAGAAACTGCTTGGGATTTGTTTGTTTGTTGTTTGTTTTTTGCGTAGTTTAGCAATTTTGTGTGCTAATATTTGCTAATTAGCATCAATTAGAATTTTGGACTATTAATTTTGCTGCAAACCTCCAAAGTTTTGATCCATCTTTAGGGAAATAGAAACATTTCAGCAGAAAATTAATTTTAAAAAAATGCTTTAAAACCAAAAATATGAAATTTAAAGTCAGAGGGAAAGAACATCTGGAAAACATAAACATCTACAAAATTTTGTGCAGATGTAGATTTTTTAGATAAGTAGAAACTTTGACTTGCTGGTGGCACTGCTATATAAATATCTTAGCATTTATCCTGTAGAGACACTGAATATCTCTAATCAATTTTGCAGCACTTCATTCAGAAATGTCAAGAACTCTGAACCACAAATATCAGAAAGTGTGAATAAAATTCATCCTCTGGAAACAACAAACATTCAAATTATCCATAAATTTAGCCAGAAATTGTATATTTGATTATGGACTGACCGGCAGCCCCCCATCTGCAGGGCAATGCAGCTAGCATGGCAAAATAAACACACAATAAGAGAAATCTATATTCTGCAAAAACAAGACCAACTCACCCTCTTCTTATAGTAAATTCTCCACTTGTGATACTCCTTGATCACCACCTCGATCCTTCTCTTCCAATAGCTGCCCTCTAATACAATCGCCTGTTGACATGATGTGGACATGATAAAAAAGCAAAAAACAAAACCTGCACTGTTAACATTATTTTTCAATGACTGTCCACTGACTTTGTGATATGTGGAGCTGAAAAACGTCACAGAAATCACTCACCTCTGGTTTTCGATGAGAATCGGCCTCTGAGCCCTCCAGCGGCGTGACGAACCCACACACCATGTTTTTTCTCTTCTCCACATCTAAACACAGCACATACGCAGCAACGAGATCAACAGACTTCAGCATGTTTAACCAGAAATATGTGTCTTATTTACTATAGTTTCTTGAAATCCTGGTCAACTTGATGGTTGGATGTTAAAGAATAATGTATGCAGGCAGCAGAGAGGTGAGATGAAGAGCAGTGGACTCACACTGAATGAACCAAGCTCTCCAGATCGCATTGTTCAGACGGATCTTATCCCTCCACAGCAGCCGCAGACCCTTGAAAGACTTCCACTTGGGAGAGACTATCTTACCACTGCATGAAAAATACATGAAAAAAAATTAAAGTTTTGTTGTTGTTTTGTCAAGTTCTAAAGACGCTTGGTTAGTTAATGGAAAATAGGTTATCTGCTTTTTCCCCTCGGTTGAAAAGGATGCGGGACAGACACGTGCTCTTACAAATCAGTGGAGGCTTTTAAGATGAAAATGGCTAAAATGGAAAAAAAACAAATCAGTAGCCTCTCCCCTGTTGGAAAGCTGTCCTGATTTTGACTAATAGAGCCCAATTAGCTTATTCACCGGACAGTCTGAGCTTTTTCTCCAGTGTCCCTCAGCCTGCTGAGTGCTGGGAAGAGGCCCCCTAATGTGAGGTGCTCAGTGAGTTGCTAGGAAGCCGGTAAGAATAACATTCAACATGCTTTTAAGGGTGTGACATCACTGCATGGAGAAGAGATAATACTCCACTTTTGTTAATAATTAAAGTGATACTCAAAATCCATACATTTAATGTCAGTATATTTATATGGTGAATATCCTCATCTACCAGGGTCAAAAGTTAATTTGGGACACTGCTGCACCGCATGCAACGCCCAGATACATGAAAACCCTTTGCCCTCGCTGCTGAAAAACACCCCCAGAGGAATCACTGCAGCTGGTTAATGAGAAATAATGTGCAGCAGAGCAGCAGTTTTCACAAACACCGTCTACCTGCCACATAATAGTAAATAAAGAGAAAACAGAGTTCTTGCAGTGTACTAAGTGTTTGTAACAACATACATTTTTGTTGCACTGATCAGCACCACTGGCTCAGAGTTTATTATGCAACTATCATCAAACCATAAAAAGTGCAGTTGGCAGTTGGCATAGTTGACTGATTGAAAAAAATGGGCTGTTTTTTTGGTCAAAGGAGTGGTAAAGTTAAAGTCACTAAGCCTTATATTCTGTATTTTGACATGTACAATGCTCCTGCAGAAACAAATGCCTCGGATTGCATCAGACAATTGTCACTCAGAGAAAAAAACTCACTTATAGAAAATGCAGGGAATAAAACTGCCACAGCAAATTTTAATGCTATAGCCCTCAAATTTACCTAGTCTTTTAGTCGGATCTAATTATACTTATAGGATATGCTTATTCAAACATGAGCATGATGTAAAGTCAAAGCAACACTCTGAACTTTTTAGTCAAAGGGGCATCATTTCAGGCTTCTCTCTCCTTTCCCTCAGTTACACTGTAATCTCTCCAGCGCTGCCAACTAGAATCAAAGTCCAGTTTTTAGTGAAGATTTTTCACACTGTTGCGCAACCGACTGCAAAATCCCTCTTCCAACACATCTGCACACACAACAAGCCGATCCTTACTATCGGTTTAGAAAGAGAAATCTGCTGAAACACATGTATTTTTATGGGGAGCTCTTCATGTAAGAACTATAAACTACAGAAGAGAATCACTGCAGGTAGAAGAAATGTCAATTACAGCCTTTAGGTTCATTTTTCAAATCAATGCTTATTTTTTCATTCTTTTGCACTATTTCATCTGAAACATTAAGTATGAAAATCTTTCTGGCTTGTATCACAATGCATAAAATCTTCAGATAACTCATGAACAAATCTAATCTTGCATAAAATAGAAAAAGAAAGCTACCTGAAGCGCATGTCATATAAGTGCAAAGAGTGTTTTGAGATTCACTCATTAGGTGACATCTGCAGATTTTTGATCCTGTCTCTGCACAGGGACCCACCTGTAGGCCAGGGACATGCAGTCAAACAGGCGGGTCAGAGTGGGGTCGATGCTCAGGCTCCCGGAGCTGAGCGGGCCGTACCGGTACGTCTGACAGCCCGTCCTGTTCACCGTGTCAAAGTCATATTTTAGAGAGCCGCCGCTTTTCCTCCGGTGAGGCGCGGAGTCGCTGTGGGGCGACGACACCATGAAGTGTCCGCTGTGGATGACCTGGCTGCAGGGGAGGGAGTCTGCGGACGGTCCGCCGACGGCCAGCAGAGCGGGTTCTGCGTCCGAGTCCGAGTCCGAGGAGTCCTGGAGCTGGCTCTGTCTCGCTGAATAAACTCTCCCTTTGCCCGCCATGGTGCGCTTTCATTCAGGGGTCGACTGTCCGTCAAACGGTGAACTTTCTCCCCAGCTGACTCCCCCCGGCTCCCCCCGCCCCCGCTCTCCTCAGACGGCCCAATATTTCCTCAAAACAAGCGGCGCTCGCTGTGACCGCGGTGAGGCCCCTCATCTGTCAGCGGTGAGACAACTGTCTCCCTGCTCTGCACTCACCATATGTGTGGACTGTTGTGTAATAAGAGCTACTATCATTATGTCAACTTCCTTTGGTGGTAAAGTCCTTCTGAGCACCAATCACTGAGGACGGTAATAATTAACACATCAATCATACTACCAATTATTATAAGTCAGTCATTATTATTTGAAGCAGTAAAAGTAGTGTCGGGATTTACTGTGTCTGAATCCCTTCATGTGTTTAGTGTGGAAGTCTCCAGGTTATCCTTTTGATTTTTTTTGTAGGATATTAATCAAGTATGTTCAGAGGGATGCTGTCAACCACAATACCCTCTCATGCAAGTAGCCAGATGGTGATTGTAAATAAGTACATTTAATTAAGTACTGTGCTTGAAGGGTAGGCTTTAATATATTTCAATTATCTCTTTACAAAAGTGCATGGTGCAGTGATGGGGGACAAAATCCACAGCCTTCAATTTGTGTAACAATAATTCCATAGTTTAAATCGAGGTTTATCTATAAAAACTAGGTTTATGTGAACTTAGTTCAGTTAAAATGAGTATCCTCCGAAGTTGCACATTTCAAAACGCCCTCTGTTACAATCCCCTCTGCAACTCTACAAAGAAACGCTCACAAAGATGAAACCTCATACCTCAAGCTTAACATAAAAGACTTATACTTTGGAAAGTACTCACATCTGTGCAGATGTTTCTTTATAAAATTTATTCTGTCACCTTTTCCACTGTGAGGGTCACTAGAGCCACCTCACCCCCCAAAAAGCTCCATTGGATGTGTAAATATTTAAACTAGGTTGGACTGAATGAAGAATCGGTCCTATGAGCTTGAGAATAGCATTTTTCTAGTGTTTTATTCCATGACAGTAAATCATTTCCATTATTAAGATACACTCCTGTTGTATGTTTGACATAATTGCTGTCAACTGCTGTGGCGGCACTCCCTGTGGCTGCGGATCATGGTGCCTCTCAGTGTGGATGGCCACCCATAGGTGGCTTCTCCTCA
>JAQNCA010000006.1:3788870-3807913 GCA_029783725.1 Acanthurus tractus
CCCCCCCCCCCCCCCCCCCCCGCGGCCCCCGCCCCGCCCGGGCTTTCATTTTCTATTATTGTATGTTTCATCATTTTATTCTGTTTTATCTTGTGAAGCACTTCGAGTTGCATTTTCTTATGTATGAAAAGTGCTGTATAAATAAAGTTTGATTTGATTTGATTTGATTTAATAATTGGTGGCGTGTTAATGGATTTCCATGTTATCAACTTCTCAGTGATGATAGTTAAGTCTTCAATCTTTCTCACCATCTTGTTCTTTGAGGGTGATTTAAATAAAGTTTGCCAAAACTCACTAAGACCAGTTCAAGTTTCATTTGAACTATTATTTAGACAAGCTTTTGATTAATGTGTTTTATTCTCTCTTTTATTTATTTTTATGTTCTGATTGTGCCTATTTTATTGCACTTATTTTATGTACAGCACTTTGTGATTTTAATGTGTGAAAAGCGCTCTACAAATAAACTTTACTTACTTACTTACTAGAGATTCGAATATAAGCCTTTTCTCCCCAGTTGATAAGCTTATGACTTAACATTGATAACATTGGGGGTTTTTTTGTAGTATGTATACTTTTATACATTGTGACATTTTCAATATATTACTTTTGTGAAAATTAGCGTACAAAATGTTTTTTTGCTCGGTACATTACTTTTAAATGAGACTTACAGTATGAACAAAGTGTCTGAGAATGAGCGAGTGTTCAGCAACACACACCTTGTTAACCTGAGGACTTTGAAGGTGATGAAAAACCAATGTTTTCTTTCCAAATATAATTAAGACATAAATTTTATAAAGTGTAACAAAGGTCCTTGTCAAATAGAAGAAACTACAACTTTTTAATCCAACAGTTGGACAAAACTATCTCCCAAAGACACTCTTGACTGAAAAAAGATAATTTACTTTTACAAAATAAGAGATGTTTTTGTTAAGTGTTACTAATATCAGCAAACTCTGATGTACTATATAGAAATATTCAGTATTTTTCAACTTAAGCTTACACTTGGTTCTGTCGAGGCCTAAAACAGAATTAATACTGTGACTTACAGAGTAAATTTATAAAGATTTACAATGGTTTGTTATTTAACTTGTTTTGTTTTGTTCTCTAAATTATGCAAGTTCTACCACTGCTACACTTTAAATATCATCAGTAACAAATTGTGGTCTTCTTAATTTTTCAAATAAAACAGCAACAGAAACATAAAATAAACTGTTAATATCAAACATTTTAATTGGACACTGACCTTCCAGCCTCTGAAGACACTCTGATGTATGCCACTCAAATTTAGACTTTACATTTCATGGTCTGACTCAAACCAGTATGAGTCAACATGAATCCTTTCCTTGCCAGTCGGAGGCATGAGTCAAAGCAGGATTGTTAATATGTGAAACCAGATATTGTCACATGCACACAATTAAGGAGGGATTTTGTAAAAAGTTTCATTTTTCTCAGTTTTCATTTCACTTGGACTCAATGTCCCTCTTGGCTTACAACCGTTGAACTTACAGACTCTGACTGGATCACATCAAACTGCTTTAGTTGAGGCTAAATTTGAGAGACATTCCTCATGATGATAGTTTCTGACCTGCATCATTTTGAGCCTTCACATAATTAATTTTAAGTACTTTCCTTAACTTACAGAAAAAAAACATAACTCAACAAAAAAAACACATTTACAGACAAGCAATAATGTGACACCTTCTGGCGACCAGGCTCCATAATCACAGTAACTATAGCAATCATCAGTCTCTTGAGAGTGCCAAAGCTTTCAACTGATCAATCAGTGCTGCAACATTTGCTTTAGTCTTTCTGTATTATCATACAGTTTATCTCCAAATTTGCCCGGGTTTTTGTTAAATTACAGTGAAACTTATCTTTGATCTCCCTTAATTACATTTGACAAAGCTTTGGAGGTTTTCCAGGAACTTGATGTACTCTTGATGCTCGACTGCAGTGCTCAGCTCCATCAGCTCATCAGCAAAGGTGTTGTCAACTCCCCGATCAGCCAGGAAGTCCATCAGGTGGTCATACAGGGCCTGAAAAACAGCACAGAAAGAAGGGATCCTCCGTTAAAATAACTACTTTTAAACTCAGCTATCATCCTCATGTGAATTTTGTTCTTATGATTATTATTATTATCTCATTTTTCCTCGAGTCTTACCCAGTCCAGAGAGTCTGTGTTGAGTGTGTAGCTTGTCTCCTTCCACTCAGAGTCGCCCTCAGGCTGGAAACTGACCTCACGAACGGCAAAGATGTCGCTTTCCTCTTCTCCTTCACCATGACTCATCTGAAAAAAAAAGCATATTATCGAGATCTATTTAACTCAAATACGTAACTTTCAGAAATAAATATCAGATACATGCTGCTACCTTCCATATAAATCATCTGATTTGTTTATTTTATGGAAATACATGCAGTCTACACTTACCTCATCTTCAGGGAAATGGCAGTCAAACACCAGGGTATGTTTTGAAGCCTGTTTCGATACTTCAACGACAAAGTTTGGTGTTGACACAATTTCTGGCTGTAATGGAAAAAAACGATTATGTTAATTTTCATGTTAATGTTTAAAAGGTGTACAATACAATTATTTAAAACCTTCAAACATACTGGCAGAGCTTTCAAGACGTGGAACTTGAATTTTCAAGAGCAAACACATCTCTATGGTGTACTTTAAATCAAATTTTCCGTTCTAAAGCCATCAAACTGGTTGTAACTCACCTCATTTTCAGCTGACTTCTGCTGTCCTTGTTCTGCCTCCTCCTCAAAGTTGGGAGGGATGCTGTTATTGACGTTGAATGTGACAGTAATTCTGTATTAAGAAAACAGACCAAAGGCTTATTAGCGTGCTCAAGTTTCACCAAGGATCGTACAATCACCAACTTTGCCGGTCTTACTTTTCTCCGGCAACACTCCTCGTGAGTTTAGCCTCCGTGCCGTTCATTTCCAGTTCCCAGCCTCCAGACATCTTAGGAAGACTTTTGTTTTTCTGGATCTTCTTCTCCTCTTTGATTTCATCAGTCAGGAAATCCCCGAATGCTTTGTCACCTGTTTAAAAAGGTATTTAATACATGATTATGGCAAAATCTTGTGCAGTAAAAATGATCTCTTATCTTTCAGCAGCAGCAAAACAACATCCTTACTCAAGACTACAACAAGGAGGCACTTCTCAGGTTTCTGTTGGCTGATCTCAGTTAATCTACAGAGCACTTCTCCTCCTCTGACACCTGAACTTTGGCTAATTCCTTGCCAGTGTTTCACCATGACCCCATACATCACCAGTACACACGGCAACTGTATGATATAGTACTGTATTCATTTTTTAAAATCAACATAATATGCATATGTATGTACTAATTATGTCACTACCACAGGCTGTTACTACGTGAAGACGCACTGGACATCAAATGTGCTTCAAATCATGTCCTGTCAGTCAGGCACGTTACTGACCTTTCAGTCGCTACCTGGATGCTCATCAGGCTATCCACGAGCCAACACATGCCGATCAAAAGCTTTCCTAAACATCTGCTCTTACGCCCTGATTTGAGATGATTTTCTCTTTAGCGACTCGTATGACAAGTGGACATGTTTCAAGGTGAAAGCTAACGCTAGCTGCTCACGGTGTGATGGTGTACACTCAGGCTTTTCATGTGGGTCGCAATGTGAGTGCTGACCTCGAAAAATCCACAAATAGTTTGTGTTTACGAGTTAAAGGTCTTCAGAAATGAGAAAAATAACGCTACATTGATACTAACTTGAAGTATACATTGTTTTGTTCCACTTAATACTGAACGTGTTTATCTCTTGCTGTGTAACATTGCCTCATACGATGTTAGCCAGCGAGCTATTTTCTGGAATAACGTAACATCAGAAGTTACCTTCCGTGTGCAGTCCTCCACATCCACACGACACCGAGGGATTCAGTCCTTTTGAACTGAACAGTTTGGGCCTGTAACCCGACGAGGCTCCGTTGCTGTTCAGCATCCAGAGAGACCGGGTGAAGGGCCGAGTTATCGCCGAACTTGGTGAGCGCAAAGTGGGGCAGCTGAGCGGCAGAGCCCGGGCTGTGGACGTGGTGGCAGCGGAGAGGCGAACAGCAGATCCCACCGCTCGAACAACTGATTTCAGCATGGCTGTAGAGTGTTATTAAGACTTTAAATGACAGAAAACAATCAGCCTGACAGCTCCCAGTAACCGGCTAGCTCCCTGTTACAACCACCTCTTGTGGATTACAGAAAACACGTGTGGAAGGACACATTGACCTATAGTAACTATGACCTCTGCACCGGAAATAATACTGTCACCCTAAAACAACACAGTAAATTACAGCATGTTTTTTTTTTTAAATCCAAATGCATCAGTACACAAATTTTATTAATAACTATACTAATCTGATCAAATTAATCATATTTTTTTAAAGGTTTGGGTAATTATAAGACACATTTTACTCAGCAGCGCCCCCGAGTGGTTTAATAAAGAGTCAGGTTAAATCCCGACGAGGGAAATAATTTTACATCTGTCCTCTTTAGAAACAGATGTGCAAATTTGCGACTGTCTATAGTAGATGGTAAAAGCGGCATCTTTCCATAAGAGACGAGAGGGCACGTTAAGCTTAATGCTGACTTTATTATCACAAAAAGACGGGCTGTCTTGCATATAATCAGAGGTCTCTCTGCCCCAGGAGACTGCTGCAATATCAAATCCAAAATCCATGATATCAAATCAATTTTTATCTTCAGAGAACTTGAGCATTGTGAAGGGCAGAGGTGTTTTATTCCAAGTAAAGTAATAAGGTGAACTGTTGCATCATTAAGATTTACAGCCCTATTGCCAGTAGATGGAGCTGTTTTTATAAAAATCAATGTAAGACTCCTCTCAATGTTATTCTTGTTCAAACACCAAGTACTTCTTTCTTTGTTTTGCTTTTGTTGCTTTCATAATATTTAATTTTACAGTGGGTCAAACAGTTTTTTTTCCCCATGTATTTCTGCATTTTCCTTTTTTTTTTCACTTCTCCTACTGAGTGCAGTGTGCATAACCTGGCACATATACTCTAATAACAGGTTGTGTTTCTCCAGATAAAATAAATCTGTGAAATAAATGAATTATTGTGTATCATTTGTCATCAGATCATGTAATCAAGTTGAAAACACTTAAGAAAAATATATCCCAATGCTATGTGTTCATCATCAATACAATGTTCAAAATCAAAACTGTGCGTTATTTAAATGTAAATGTTTCAGATTGAAACGTGTCAATCTGAACATGACTAAAATTTCCAGACACTAGCGCTTTCACATGTGATCTGGTGGAACATCCCTTAAACAGACACACACAGGTCTATGTGACTGTTATCATGGATCATTTCTCTACCTCTGAAACTTAATTCTAAACATGGAGACTTACTCTGTGGGAAAGTGACTGGATTTTTATTAGAAATTATACCAACAGAGGTTAATATAGAACTTTAACAAATCATATTAAATATAGCCTAAATAAACTCTTGATAGGCGTGCATTTAATCTTGCAAACTTATTAACATGCAGATTTTTAAATGGCCTACTTTTCCTTTATGACTGAAAAAAAAATGGAGTACATCATCTATAAGAGATCCAGACATTGAAGAAAAACATCTTTGCAACACAGTCTGAAGATTCTCTACAGCAACCAAACATGCATTGACATTTTCTGTTCCTGTTACAAATCGTATGTGTGGTTTATTTAGGTTACAGTGTAAAATGTACAATCCTGAGTTCAGTGTAAAAAAAGACAATGAGCATCTCTTCTCTTCCTCTACGTGGGGATGATTCTATAAAGTATGAGAGACCTGAGTGATCAGATCTAACTATAATCTCCATGCATTGCATACATTTGTCAGCATACATCTGTGGTTAGTCTGTGTAGAGGCTGAGTAACATAGCACAGCAAAAAGTAGAACCTGGAGAATAAGGCATGCTAGTTCTCCTGATGTGCATATACTTGTGGAACCGATGATACAATCATAAATTGAAAAGAGGCATGCACAAGATGACGAGACAAGCGCTGCAGGTAGAACACTGATCAAAGTGAAACCATGTCACTGTGACATGTAAAAAAAACAACCACAGCTTTGGTTACTTTCACATTTTCTTATAATAAAATAATCAAAAGTACAAAATCATTGTCCTTGCATGTATAAAATTCTTTAAGACCACTTTAATAATGAACTTCATCGTACACGGTGGAGAAGTTCAAGACTTCTCCAAGCTTCAGAGGAGCTTTCATTTCAGATGCAAACATATGTAATAAGATAGTTAAACGCTTCACTGATACTCGAAATGATTCTGGAGAGGACAAAGACAAACACCAGCTGGCCCAGCAGAACTCTGAAGCTTGAAGGGTGAATGGTTGAAGGATTAAGTACAACATTTTCTAAAAATGAACGCTGTAAAAATGCTAGTTGAAAAAAATTAATGACTTCAAGAGCATTATAGTTCTGAGTTTTATATTGAACTCAAACCCTTCAGTTTAATAATGAGCTTAAAAAAGGTTGGAGACTAATAATCTTTTGTTTAGATAATTTAAAAGTCTAGACAAACGTTAATTTTGAAGTTTTAGAAACAACAAATGCATTTCTAAAAACTTGGTCACATTGAGCTATAAACCTTATTTGTCATTGTGGTGCCAGAAAAAAAAGTTTTCTTCTAATTACTTTATTAAGTTGAAAATCAAAAAACAACAAACTCGAAGATTTAAGTCTTTAAAAAGAAAAAAAACAATCATCTCAACAAAAGATAAGAGGTTGGCCAAACTCTTTCCAATTTATTTTGAAAACTTCCGAGTCTGAGTTTGATCTAAAACTCAAAAATATAGTGAAGACATTTGCCTTGAACTTGTGATTTTTCTCAACTTCTTTATATTTCAAACTGAGTGTAACATTCTGAAGTCTGATCGGATTTCAAAGACAAAATCAACAGATAAATCCTATCAGCCAAAGACATCTCTTATTTGAAGAACAGTGAGGTTACCTGTGCTGACAAAATGCATGCAAGTGTTCAAAGAATTGATGTGTGAGAGCTCAAAAACAGTGATTTGGGGCGTTAAACAGGTGGCAAGAGGAGGATTTCAAGATGAAATACTATCTGACGGTTTATAAAATCTTACAGTCTTACAGGAAGTCAAACTTGTGAGGCCTCAGTTTGCAGATTTCTGCTGCAGTGACACATGCCATACGCTTGTCAACTGAGAGGTAGTGAAATCCAGAGTAGTTTGAGATACAGAAAATGTTCTGTTCTGCTTTGCACTTTGTATCCAAATTCACTTTTGTGAAGAGAAAACATTTTCCAGTTTTACTGTCACTGGGTGACTTGAGCGAGGTGTCCTTGCAGAGGTTTGCGTTAGTCCCTTTTCTCCGTCGGTTAGCTCTTGGTGGCTCTGAGTTTGCGGCCAAAGTACTCCGGCGCTGCGTCCAGCAGCCAGTCGGCGTCCACCAGACACAGGTCTCTCATGTAGCAGCGCGAGGTGTGCAGCAGCTCATTAAAGACCACGTATGCTGGCTTGGCCTGGAAGAGGACGGAGGAAGGGTGAATGGCAACGGGCTGGTGGGTGTCCAGAGCTATGTAGCTGCCGTCGGGCTGTAGCTCCGCGGCGTTGACGAACATCCCGTGGGCGAGGCAGCGGCGAACGTTCCCCGTCTCTGCCCCACATGACTCCAGCTTCAGATTCAGCTGGTAAGACACGCAGAACACAACAGTTTAAAAAAAGCGATTGGTAATTATTATTGTTTCATTAATGGTAACTGAAATAAATGTGATAAAGGTTTCCAGTGATGCTGCCCAGTGACGCACAGAACATTCCCATGAGCTGGAGTTTCAGATGTATACCTTAAGGCAGATGTCTTTGAGTTGCGCCTGGACCTCTTTCACCAGACTCATGTTCCTGCTGTTGACAAAGTTCTCCCGACACCACTCCTACAATAGTAACACATGGGTATTGTGAAAGGCGGCTCAGCGACATAATTTGATGTCTGAGTTCTGCTTTTCCTCCCCCCACTCCTCCAGCTTTACTCACCTTATTTCCACTGACTTTCTTGAATGCCCTGTAAATGTTGAGCAGTGTCATGTGGTCTCCTTCGCTGGAGCTGAACTTCTTGCGTGCAGCGAGCACCTCTTCCCGCCGGGCGGGAGGGTTATACAATACGGTGTCGACAGACAGCAGAGACACTATGCTTAAAATCTCCTCTGAGCAGGAGAAGTCAGGGGACAACAGGATGGTCTGTGGGACGCAGCAAACAAGGCAGGGAAGCGTTACATCACATGTGTGACCCCTGAGGTTCTGCAGGCTGCAGGTGGTCACATTTTGTCAGAAACCCATAATGGTATCTTTATCTATTAGTGTAATGCCATGTATTTCCAAACACTTTTCACCTTAGCATATCTGGGTTCCAGAGGGAAGCTCGCCATCTTCTTTCCCAGAGCAGTGAGAAGGACCTGCTCCTCCTTCCTCTCCACAGCTCCCAGCAGCTCTAAATGCTCCACAGCGGAACGAACGGCCTCTGGTGTGATCACAACAAGTTACTACGACTTAGCAAACCCTCTGAGATGACCAGCACAGTTATTCATGATCAACAGCATCTTACCTGGGGAGGGCTTTGACATGAAATCAAAATTCATCACATCTGGGATCCCCAGAGCCATGAGCTGCAGCATCACCCCAGCTAAGTTACACCTATGACGAGAACAAGATATAGGAGAGACTCAGACTCCTGCAGGTCAGCACACGCTGCTCTTCATGATCTCTCTGATTTTAAAGGAGTGCAATGGTACCTCTGGATCTCAGGCACAGTCATAGGGATCAGGTTGTCAAATTCTTGCTCTGTATACAGACGGTAGCAGGAGCCAGAGTCCTCCCTGCCTGCTCGACCTGCTCGCTGCCACGCCTGAGCTTTAGAAACCCGCTGCACAGCCAGCACCTCCAGCCCGCTGTCTGAGAGCCACACAGCACACCAACAGTTACATGAGAGACACATGCCACACAGTGTTTATGTTTTTTTTAAATTTAACATGTTTTCAATGTAATGGATTCAATATCTCACTCAAGTATGGAAGTATTATGAGCTTAATGTACTTTTAGTATTAAGGTAACAAGACTGTCACAAGATGGTTGTCATATAATACAACAATTCAATTCCAAAAAAGTATAGATGTCATAAGAAAATGAGATAACATGTTTAAAGACATTTGGATAATCACATAATATAACTATCATAATTTGTTTGGTATAATCAATTGAAAACAGTATAAAGAGAACATGTTTAATTGTGCACTACATCAATTTCATTTTTTTTTTCTTATTTTCTGTGATCCTTGCTTTTTGTTAAGTTTTAGACATTTTTAATATTTATTTTTGGAAGCCTCTCTTTGTTAAATGTTTTATGATGGATCAGTGGAATGTGTGTTTAAGTTCTTGTTATGTGAGGATGTGTGTGAGGACTGAATCTGACCAGGATTGTAACGTTTGGCCTTCACCATCCCCGTGTCTATGACGTATTTGATCCCAGAGATTGTAACTGACGTCTCGGCAATGTTGGTTGAGAGGATGACTTTCCTACACCCCTGGAAAAAGGAAACATTCTGTTTGAGGTACGCAATAATGCAAAATAACTAGACTGTCACACATATATTTTAAAAATAATAGCAAGGAGGAAACAACACATTCCTGCTTTTAAAATGGCAGTAGTTCTAAGATATTTGCAGAAATGTCTCAAACCAAAACACTGCTGCGATGAACACAAACGTGTCCTTTTGAACTCTTTCCCTCTGTCATGCTTACTGCTATATTCACCTTTGGAGCGGCCTGGAAGACCCTGAGTTGCTGTGCGGGAGGCAGCGACGCGTACAGAGGGACGACGACCATGGGACCACAGCCGTCAGGCAGATGCTTGGCGATGTCCCGGCATGTCCTCGCCAGAGCCTCGATCTCCTCCTGACCCGTCATGAAGACTAAGATATCATGGGACGGAGGTGCCTCCTGTGCACAAACAAAGGGAGTGTGTTTTGTTCCCGTGTCAAGCGGAATCATCGCAGTGCACGAACACGCACATGGGAGAACTGCTTATGTAAAGATTTGTGCTTCCTACAATACTAAAGGAAACTGAGCTCTAAGGCGGTTTTGATTTAATTTGAAAATATAGCTAATTTTGAAAGAATGATAATCTGATATAAATCACCCACATAAAAAATACAATAAATTAGAGAAAACAAGATATTGATAACTCAGGCCAGCAAGGAATACAAATACATTTTCTCTGTTTAGGGCAAATATTGAAGACTACCTGATGAATCTGGAAGATAGAAACAAGTGCAGCCTGCAGATAGTCTGACTGGGGCTGCTTGGTGTAGTAGATCTGAATGGGATGCTGCCGGCCCTCTAGGTAAAGCACAGGTGACTTGTTGAAGTACTCAGAGAATAAATCCACATCCATGGTGGCTGACATCACTATGATCTGTGAAGGTTGAACAAAGAAAAATGGTTACCTTTTGGATTTTGCTGAACACAAGGAAACGCTCATATATATTTACACACAGCAGAGGCAGGAAAATGAGCTTAAAGAGCAAAGTTTGTGTCTCATAAGAAGAAGAAGTGAGGGGACCGCCCCAGTGTTTGCTATGAAAGTATAAAATCTTATTAAAATCAGGAAGACTGGAAGTGTCCTTTTACCTTCAGGGGAATCTTGCTAAGTTCCCTGCGTCTGCGCTGAGCAGTCTTAACTACACCGAACAGCACATCAGTGTGCACTGTGCGCTCATGAGCTTCATCCAGGACCACCACAGTGTAGCGAAGCAGCAAGGGGTCTCCAATCGCCTCACGCAGGAGCATGCCATCTGTCATGAACTTCAGCTTTGTCTCCGAGGAGGTGACATCCTCGAAACGCACTGTGTAACCAACCTGAAAGGAAGTTTGTATGTTTACAACAGGCAGCCCAGTAAGACCTCAGCTATGAACTACTTGTACTATTATACCAATTCAAATTTCCATCAAAAAAGAATTCAGTGTATTAAAAAACATAAAGCAACAAAGCATGTATGTTGCTGTGTTAAATACTTCACTAGCCGACATCACAATAAGGATTTAAGAGTTCATTAAAGGATCCCTTAACAGTTCTACACAGTTTTTTTTGTTGAGTTTTTTTAAGAGTGGATCCTTGTTTTCTTCTCATCAATCACATGCACACGGACACATATGAACCTGCAAACATCGTGACACAATCTGTTCTCGCCAATGGTCTCAAATTTGTTCATGGATCTACAGGTGGTGAAAAACTGGCAAGAGGTCACGATGAGTTTTGCTAAGTAACAGTGAATGCAAACATACCTCCTGTTTGATTACACAAAAACCATACAGAACTTTTTTTAATGCTATGTTACGCCTTTCAGGTGAGCATACCAGTTTGCCAAGCTGAGTCCTCTTCTCCTCTGCCACCCTGCCAGCCAGTGAGATTGCAGCAACTCGGCGGGGCTGTGTGATGGCAATCATGCCCTGTCGCCCGATGCCAGCCTCATAAAGATACTGGGGGATTTGAGTGGTCTTTCCAGAGCCAGTCTCCCCTAAAGTATGAGGGTAAATGGGTCAAGTTATAGTTCAGGTGCCACACTATACTGTGGAGTTCATATGATCCTATCTGAGCAAACTTCAACTGAATCTGCTTCCATCTTTGACTTATTTAGTTGGAAAAATAACTTCTGCTAGTGTTACTTGAACAGGACTTACTGCTGCGAGTCGAAACAAGAGATTATTTTAAATTAGTCAATTAAAAATAAGACGAGCAATTCTTCTGAGCTGATAAATTTCGTTTTTCAGCGTGGATTTCACTTAAATAAAAGCAGCTATGGCTTTAGCAGTGCTAGCTAGCTGCAGCCGGACGCGTCTCACCTATAAGAATGGCATTGTGCAGCTGTCTCAGTTGGTTCAGCAGCTGAGGTTTCGCCTGGTAGATGGGAAGCTGTTTCCTCTGGACTTCTATCGGAGTGGTTGCATTTCCCTTTCTAGGCAGCAGCATTCCAGGCTTGTTCTTATCGAGACGGAAAAAAACGGACCCCGGCTTGAATTTTTTGGCCGGAGGAGGGTCGGGGTCGTGTGGCATGGTCTAGAAAAAGTAACTCTGGTGACAAAAGCGTTCCCCTTCCCTTTTTTCGAGATTCTTTCAACAGAAAAAGAAACAAAAGAAAGTTTTTTTTTTTTACATGCTCACTGACAGATTAGCCAGCGTCAATGCGGATGTTTTGCTACCGCTGCAAAACGTCAGCACGTGGTAAAATTCGTCGCAGACGTTTGACGTCATTTCGTCTGTGTTAAATGCAACCTGAGTACGGATTGTCAGGTACATTCAGGCACGTTATGATAAATCACATTGGATGTCTTATTCCAGTTACCCTTTCTAATTGCAGTGCTTTTAGTGCATTAGTTTTTAAACTTTGTATGTTTTTAACCATCGTCCATGGGAAATTAAGAACGTCTCAATAAGACCAAGTAAAGGATAAAATGCAGTGAAATGCACTGTATGCTTTTTATATGTATGTTTTTTTCTTTTATATGAATGTCTTACATGTGATTTTTTTTTCGTTGTTGTTGTCATATGAATTCCCTATGCCCCACTGATTTAAAACTACAAGACTAAAATAAAGTGTAGCCTATTGAATTTCATTGTTGTTCAGCACAAGACAGCTTACACCTGCCAGCAAGAAATTTGCGGCACTGTTGTTGTCAAGCAAGCACACAGCAGAAGCTCTTTTCTGGCCCATCCAGTCCAGCATGAACCGAATTTACACACTTCATTTTTGCCACCCAGTAAATTGTCAAGATCATCTAAGGTCAGCTTCAACAGCTTGTTTGGGAAGATGAAGCTAAGCGCTGCAGCTTTGCACATTCAGCATCATTTGACATCCTGCCTTAAAAGGCGAGTTTGACATTTGGCCTTCTCAATCTTATCTGATAGACCTGGAACTGCTTTTTAACCATGCTAGGTGATGCTGGACTCTGTGTTGGTCCACTCATGCTGTCCTTACTGATATAACTATTGGCTGGATTGCAAGTTACATTGCTGGACCAATTTTTTAAGATATTCTTAGTCCCCAGTGCTTAAATTAAAAAGATGTTGATCGCTTCACTGTCCCTCTATTGCCACCTGCAGGTCATTTTTTAAAAAATTATTTTTGATTGCCAACAAAATACATGAGCCTCTGCCTGTGTCCAGCACTAATAAGCAAATGTTTGCATGCTCACATGTTCAAACATGATGGTTAGCATAGTAACATTGAACTCTGTCAACATCAACATGTCAGTCCTGTCATTATGAGTCAGGTTGTCCACACGCTTTCAGCCTCCTCTGTCTCATGCTTTCACACCACTCCTTAATTTAAAAGGTTGGTTCAGCCAAATGACTGACAATTTCACACTCAGCTCTAGTGGCATCTATCCATGCAGACTGAATCAATCAAGACTGAAATTAATTTTTCCAGGTTGCTGTGCAATCACTTCATACAAATGAGATGAATAAAATTTAACATGGTGCTTCCAGAATGAGAAATATTTTTTTTTAAAAAAGACAAAAAATTAACAGCAAATTCTCTGTGCAGAATCAGCATCTAATGTCAGGGAAACAGAATTACCTGTGTACAATTTTAATTATCTCCTAGTGTTCTGTTAAAAGTGGCACTTGTGCCAGTTGGCACACGTTAATATTTGTCTACTGGAACATTTATGGTTATTATTTGGATTGTCATACCGGCTCTTTTTTTCCCAAGCCTTGCAAAATCCTCACAATCCTGCCAAATCCGTGCAATCCTAACAAAGTTGAGGCATGGCCATTTTTTCCTGTGTGTATCCATATGTCTCTTAAAATAGGCTTTAACCAGATTTAGATTTGGATTTTAAACATGATTCCAGTATAAGATGTTCCCTTTGCTAATCTCTGGAGATTAGAAAGGGCGGCACACAAGTGAGAACAACACACATTTTTTTCAGTTGGGAAAGGTTTTATTCATGATATTTAATCTTTGTTTATACTGAGAGTGAAAGTTCACTTCTATGAAATTTTTTTTTGTTTACCACTTTCCTTCCCCTGAAAATGTAGATTAGAAATGCAAAGCACCTGTAAATATATGAAGGGAGAGAGAGAGAGAGAGAGACGAACTGCTGAGTGGGGTGAGAGACCCAAAATTTTTGTCAGCCTTCCCCCACACAAAACGATGATAAACATAAGAAGGCTTAATGTCTGCAATTGGTGACATGAGAGTAGGCAAACAAGCCAGACTGTGACTAATACACTGTGTGTTTAAATTGAGTTTATGCGGTTTTTGTCTCTGCCCGGCATGCAGGAAGAGAGTGTCAGTGGAAGAGATAAGGTTTGATTGCAAACACAGAGAGGAGGAGGTCCATCGCATGTGTGGCAGCTGTTGAGCTATTTGAACTTGTAAACAAGTCAAGAGTGAATTCCAAAAAATATACATTCTCTAAGTTTGTGTGCTGCAAATAAAAAAAAAATGCAAAGACGGTTGCGATTAGAGGCCAGGAGATTCAGTGGTGTGAATGAGAAGATGGACAAATGAGAATGGAGAGTAAGAGAGAGACAGAGAGAGAGAGAGAGAGAGAAAGGGAGGGAGAGAGAGAGAGAGAGGGAGAGCAGAGTGGGAGGGAGGAAGTCCTACACTTCAGTACTTTTCATGAAGCGTGTCAGACGTCACTTATGAGAGGAGGCAGAGAACCTTTGCCATCAGTGAGGAACTAGAGGAGAAGTGGAGCTCGGTGGTTTCTATGTCAGTGAGGTGAAGAGAGACCCTCCTCTCTGCGGGTCAGCCGATGAGAGAAGATGAAGAGCCAAATCAGCAACGCCCTCTCTGACTTCTTCTTCGAGTATGAGACCCCGCGCCAGGTGCTGGTGAGGAACAGGAGGGTGGGAGTGGTGTGCCGCCTCATCCAGCTGGGGGTCCTGGCATACATCATCGGGTAAGACCCACACATCCATCATTTTTTAGAGCTATCTGGGAACAGGCAGACTGGAGAGGAGACTCGCTTTTAGTAAAAGTCTGAGGAAAAATCCTGAGTGACCCTACAAATTCTAACCTGATATCTTAATATGGAACTGCAGGACAAAAGGCATCATGTTCTGATCGCACTGATTGAACTGTTTGACATAGTAGTTTTTCATAGTAAGCAACTTTTTTGATCTATGGAGGCTCCTATCGAGGATAAGAAATACTGATTGTAATTCGCTGGAAACTTTTGACTCAGCAAATTGGCACTACAACCGAACCAAAAGGAGTAACAAGAGAATCAGATGACAGATACCTTTTAACACCTCCTCCTCACAAGTTAAGACAAGGAAACACCGCATGTTTTCTAACTTACGCATTCTTTCTCCAAACACTTGCTTTAACATGTTGGAGACATTCCCTGGAAATTCATTCTAATCTTACAACATCTAGGTTTCGGCTTTTGTTTGTTTTTGCGTAAACTGCTCATAAGAAAACCAGTTACATGAGTGCGTGTGTTAATATGTGTGTGTGCGTGTGCATGTTTGTGTGTGTGTGTGGGTGTATGCACCTCGGAGCAGCAGAACCTCAGGAGCTGTGTGTGATGAACACGCTGAGGCATATGCTAACATAGATCACAATCAACTACTGCCCAGTTCACTGCCATACGACACAAAGACGTGTTACCTTCTGCTAGTGACACTAATGGTGACAAAAAAAAAAAGTGCTACAGAAAAAGAATTCAAGAAATGTTCTCACAACAGGGAGTTTTTTTTCCTCTTTTTTTTAAAAAAATAAAAGGGGAACCAGGAGGCTGGTTTAGACAGAAATGGCCAAAGGTTAATTTCACTTTGTGGTCCACATCATGTGCTCATCATAGTGCTGTAATCTTGATAATGTAAAGAGGAAGAGCACAACAAACAATATGCAGATGAGCATTTCTTATCTACACCATCAGCACCAATTACAACACAAGACTTCACTTTAACTCTCATCCCTTTGCTTAAGTGTGGTGAAGAAACATGTGGTCATGATGGCTGGGAATCATTTGACCTAAGCTATGGTGCATCGCAATATAAAGTAAACTGTTTATGATGCACAGATTCCATGTGATCCAGCAGTTAGGATTCCTGGTTTTCATCCAGACAGCTTGTGTTTGACTCTCAGTATTAAAACAGTTTCATGTCTCTCAGTCAACAGTAATTTGTCACTGTAATGCTGCAGCAGATCAGTTTGAACCAGACGTCAACCACATACCTATACGATACAGCACTACTTTGACCTCTGTGTGGTATTGATGCTGCAGTTTGTGCTAAAATATCACCTTTAAGCTGCAGTAGCTGTGAAATGTGTGGTTTTTTTTAATTTAAATTCTGTGTTAATGTGAGCACAAAAAAAAAGAAGCCACGTTGTCTTTTTAAGGTTTGGTCTCTTTTGGTATTGAGGCTGCCTGCCTATGACAGCCCTGTCACCTGTCACCAGGCTTTTTTCAGGCCACATTAAGTCAGGCGATGGGCATGGATGGAGATGTGATTATGAAGCTGTCCACTTTCTCTCCCTCAGGATTCAAGCGGCACACTCTCAGCTCGGTTTCTCACAGGCACTGGCAGTGAACCTGTGATCTGCTGGTTTACTGCGAGCACCTGGAATAATAAACATGAGTTTTAACAATAAATTTGCCAAAAACACTGTTGATCTTAAACTTAACATTCTTTCATTTTTTCATCAGCAGAAAGCAGAAATATATTATAGTCTTGGTACACTTGTTTTTAAAATAAATTTTGGTGCTTTCATTTCACGCATCATGCTGCACACTTGGCCAGCTATGATTTTGGAGCGCATGTACCAGATGGTGCTCTGCATAAAGCTCTCAGCAACAATTCAAAGTCACCAGCTTTGAAAATAATTTAATATATAAATGTAAAGAAAATCCCAAACCAAATTTAAAAAAGCAAAGACTAATTCAATAGACAACAGCTTTGGAAAATCACAATAACCAGTCTTTTAATGAATTCTTATGAAGTCTTCTCACTTTTGAGTTTATAAAAATACCACTCCATTGTTTGCATTTCATAGTGACTCATGGAGGACTGATTCTTCCTTCATTCTGATTTGTCCTTACAAAACGAACCCTAATCTCAGAGCCACATATGGTGGTGAGGAAGAAAAGCCCTCCGCATATCAAGCAGCCTCCTCCATGCCTCCTTCTGTCGGAGCAGATACAGATCTCACTTAGACTGCTGTTTTGCAGGATACTTTCATTATTTCACGCTCATGGGTTTCTTTATTTCGTTAATGTGCTCTATTTTTTCTCCACTTCCTCTAAAATGTGAGCTAAGCTAACTTGCATAATTTGATTTGCCTAACTGATAGAGGCGGTGGCTTTAAGCTCATTGTGAAATTTAGTCTGCAGTTAGAGAGATGTTTCTGTCACTCTGTTGCTCTGAGGTGCCTTCACTGTCCAAAGACAAATGATCATGTGCTGCAATACGTACCGTCCTGTAGGCCTGCTGCCAAGGGTAGATTGCTTTTCACACCCTATATAAAATAGCTCTGCATATGTGTGTGTGTGTGTGTGTGTGTGTGTGTGTGTGTGTGTGTGTGTGTGTGTGTGTGTGTGCAGGCAGTATCTTCCCAGTGCACACCAGCTGTTCCCCGTACCTTCTGGCCAGACACATAGATAAAGTCAAGAGTGTGAAGCTGAGTTTTGCTTTAATGTGAACCCTTTTATGCCACAAAATGTTCCAGCCCTTGTTCTCAGTATAGTTAACTTGACATAACTGCAGTTTTCCTGGTCTTTGCAACCAGATCAAATGTATTTAACAAATGAAGTAAAAAAGCCATAAAACCAGGAGTTTTACAGTGAACCTCCTGTTTCTTTACATCTCAAGTGGTGTAAGAAGTGCTCAGATTCTTTGCTTATGTAAAAATTCTTCATTGCAAGTAGCAGTCTGCAGTCAAAATTAAATTTTAACCTAAGAACAGAAGTATTATCAGTAAAAGTAGTCAAAGTAACAAAAGTAAAAGTACTTGCACCACAGAAATTTGTCCCCTTTGACTGATATTTTATTATTATTAGATTGTTACACAGAAGCATGAATGTCTAAACAGTATTTTATCGTTGCAGCTGCTCTCGAGGGGGGGAGCAAGTTTGAACTAATTTATGAACAGTCAGGTTGTTTAGTTAAGTAGTTCTTAACCTGGGGGTTGAGTCCCCTTAAAGGGTCACCAGATAAATCTGAGGGGTCATGAGAGATGATCATCTCAGTGGAAAAAAGACTGCTTCATGGATTTGTCTCCTTTTTCTTCAATCTTTGCCTTTTTGTGTGACATTAAGTATGTTTACCACTTTGGGCACTGTCTCATAAAATTGTAAGAAGCGTATGTTCAAATTACTGGTCACTGTTTGCTACTAAATGTCTGTGAAATATCCTGTCTCGCCAGTAAAATTACTCAATTTAAATTGTATCTGTCTCGCCACCATCCCCTCCAACTTCTTGTAGAAAAATTTAAGTTTTTTAAAACTTTGTCTAATTAGATTCACATCTTACAGACAGAAACTATGAAAATATAAAAATGTCGCATGTTAAATAGATGAAACTTTACTTATTGATTACTTAGTGAACTGCAAAAAGATAAAATGTAGATATTCTCTGTAGCAACCAGGATGTGAAAGCATTTTAAACACTGTTGATTACCATCAGCACACTTTCAGATGAAGAGCTTGCACCTGTTTTAACTAATAAAAATGCAAACAGAAGTCTAAACATGATCTTCAGATTCCTCAGAAATTCTATGTGCGGCTCTCAGCTTTTAGTGGAACTAGTTATGTTATTGCTCAAAGGCATGATACTGCTTCCAGACCACAACTGTGGTCAAACAAATATTTGGTTCATACAAATATTCATATATACTCTAATGTGTCGCTCTTCATTACCTGAAATACAGTATGTATTGCAATATTTGAGTGAAACACAAACAATGTATGTGTGGCTGAGGGCTGACGTTGGCGTGGAGCGATGTGGGCGGAGCCGC
>JAQNCA010000006.1:3808013-3853054 GCA_029783725.1 Acanthurus tractus
TGCAACACTGGCAAGCAGACACCTTCAAATGAATTTCAGTAAATGTCTGTGCACTGACAATTCATATGTCAGATACGTTTTAGTGCCGAGGGGAAGAGAACAACTACCATGACATTATACAACATTGTGCACATCTGTCCCTGTGAGGAATGCTGCTGGCATGTGGGATTGCTGTGCAGAATGTTGACATCTCTGCCGTACATGCCCTTGCCTGTGGGGTTAGTTGGTAGGACGCTCAGCTGGGGTAGAGGCCCGACATCATGAGCTCTGTGCTCCTTACAGGTGGGTGTTCATCTACGAGAAAGGCTACCAGTCCACAGACACGGCAGTAAGCTCCGTCTTCAGCAAAATGAAAGGAGTGGGCTACACGAATGTGAACGGAACCGAGAGAGTCTGGGATGTGGCCGACTACGTCTTCCCTCCACAGGTTGGTACCTGGTTCGCCGAAGCCTTCCATGCATAAAAGGAACATGTGCTCATCACATCAGTCCTGATTGGTTCAGAAATTTGTTTTGCACCTGTTTCAAGTCACTGACCATTGTTGGGATTAAAGTAAATCTGGGTCGGACTCAGATACCATGAAGTCAACATCCACAGCCCATGGATCAGACTGTCAGGGTGAATAAACATCAGGTTGAGTCAGACAAGCAACGTAAAAATGCTCTGCTCCCTGAAGGAGAGCTGGTAACTTGTCAGGTCGTGACAAAGATCAAGGTTTAGTCATGCTTTAAAAACATCCGTGTTGATTTTATGCCAGATCCAAGCAATGACAACAGGATGGTAATCTGATGTGTTTACTCTTAATTATCTTGGTGCTTTTTAACAGCCATTGCGTGCCGTAAAGATCTGGGCAAACAACCTCTTAAGAGAGAGACTTAAATTAATTTTTTTGTTTCCCTGAAATGGTGCTGGGTATCACAACGATGAGTGTATTATTTGCTTTGAGGTCTGGGTGTTGGCCCCTTTTAAGCTCAAAGTGGTTTGGTTGTCTGTTTAAGAATGATAAACCCAACCACCAAGTTTCAATGGTTGCTTTGGTCTCACGCTTTGATCACATAGTATCAAAAACCACGTATTCTTACTCAACTGAAACCACCTTGCTGTCTTTGAGTAATTCCCACATGGTCATTGATTCACAAACTGCATTTATCACTTTAGATTTGGTTTTAATGCAGTAATGGCTGAGACTGAGTGAGCCTTAATCAAACAGTTAATGCTCTGGCGACTATAAACTAGTAAATATGGCTGTCTATCAAAGGTAACAATCTGTCCACCAGTTTCTCTGTGTCTTTAGACAGGACACAAAGTGAATTTATGAGGTAGCACAAGTGCATATAGAGCCAATGGAAAAATGTGTGTTCATACGCAGGTTTGCCATGGGCAGCGTGAGATTAATGCAAAGACATAAGAGAGAAAAGCAAAGGAAAAACTAGTTTCTGTTGAGTTAAGTCAGAGGCTATTTATCACACAGACACGTGCAGAAAACACTACAACAGGAAATGTTGTTGCATCCGTGCCAAAGTCTAAGCTGCTTGTTCACTGGCTTTTAAGGCAAATCAACACAGACAACAAAATTACTTGTGAACACTGTGTAGCTAAATTAGTCCAGGAAGTGTTCACTTGCTGCCAAGTCTCAGTCCAAAAATCATACCAGTCAATCAAACCTTGTCATTTTTACACTTTATAATGTTCTGAGATGACTGTAATCTGACATAAAACACAATAGTCTGCTAGTATTTGCTCTCTGGCAGAGATTTAGATGAGACTGATACCACTTTTATGTCCACATATCATGTAGTGAAGCTCGAGCCAGCTGCCAGTTAGCTTAGCTTAGCAAAGACAGCAAGCAACAGCAAGGCTTGCTCTCTTTTAAGGGACGCTTTACCAAACAGAGACCTAAACATAAAACCACAAGGTCTTGCTCTGTACAATTCAAAAAATTAGTGAGTTTTTAGAGTTACGATTGTTTTGTTTTCCAGGCTTTATGCTAAGATAAGCCTGCAGGCTGTATAGCATAATACTTGGCTACCTCAGAAATGTAAATGTTATCAATCACCATATCTAACTCTCTGAAAGAAAACAAACAGAAACATTTGCAAGATGTCAATCTTATCCTTTAAGCTGAAACTAACTGTGGTTAAGAGAACATGAAACTCCAGAGGAAGTTAAAGTTTTTGTTTGTTCGGTTAGATTGTGTTATCAGCAGGATCTCACTGGGATACAATGGATTAATGTTTGACAGTCTTCCTGAACTTTAGTGTGTTGCGCAACAACTGTTGCATCCATCATTTTCTCATTCCATCTGATAAATCAATTAGATATAATAAAAAAAAATGTAACACACTGCTTTTTTTCATGTTAACTTTAGGGAGACTCATCTTTTGTGGTGATGACAAACTATATCATAACTGAAGGTCAGAAGATGGGAAAGTGTCCAGAGGTGAGAGAAAATGCTCTGTTTTTGCCTTTTCCTCTCTCCTTCTTCATGAGTTCTTCCTCCACTCTGTTTTCTCCTCCTCCCCCTTATGTATACACTTCCTTAAATAGTAAAATAAAACGGAAAGTGTGTCTCATTCCAAGACTGTTTCTGTAATTGGGTAATTGCATAAGTGTGGAGTAACAGTAAACTATCTTTTTAAAACGTATTGGTTTCACATTGACATTACAGCAGTTGCTGTAATGTCAATGTGAAACCAATGCAGCATATTATCCCAACAAACCCACAAAATTTATATTCTTATTGTGATGTTGTTTATATGTTTGTGATGAACTTGTTTTTTTTACATCCTCATTCCACAGTTGTATACACACACTGACTCTAATCTCTTGTACATAACAGCTCCACGGCAAGCAGAACTGCAGCTCGGACGCCGACTGTGAAGGAGGGAGTTTCAAACGTACGGGACATGGTAAATCCTGACGGCCTGACAGTGTGTGACCTCTGCGGTCCTCACTGAGTGACTGTCCGTCTGTCAATCTGTGGCTGTACTCAAATCAGTTCAAGTTTTTGGCTTTTTATCATCCTATTTTTTTTTTTCCCACCAGAGATGAAAACCCCTAAACTTGAACTTCTAACAGTCAAAGACAGTATAATGTAACAAGGGAGGTGGAAGATCATGTCGGGTTATGTAGCAGCGTATTTGCAAAATGGGTTGTGGCTCTTCTGAATGGCTATAAGATGTGGCTTACACAATAGAAACAGATCAGTCACTGCTAAGGTAAACATGTTTAAGGCGTGATAATTCAAGCATTGCTCTTGTCCGGCACTGAGAAGAAAAAAATTATGGATTAATAGCAACAACCTGAGGCTTAGAAACCAAACACAGACTGTTTGTTCATGTTACTGTGTGTCGATCAGTGAAGCGAAGCAAGTAGACACAAGGATGAGCAGAAGCAGGCATCATAAAAACTACATAAATCTTGGGCACACATAGACATTAAAAACAAATAATATTCAGACATGAGCTTTCTGAGTAGGTTCAAACATATACAGTATGTACGTATCCTCAGACAATTTAAAGAACAGTTATATAAATTTATTGTCCTCCATCTGTCTCTTGGTTCAATTTTAAGCCTTTCAAGTCCTCTGTGACCCACATCAGCTTCAATAAGAACAATGTTTGCTGAAGCTTTAGATCTGTCCGTTTCAGACCAATCAAATTCACCTTGAGGTGCTGCTATCCCTTCAGAGGCGTCCGTGCTGTCTCTAAGCTTGTAGACAAGTAAACAAGTGGGGGCGCCCCCGTGGCTAAGCAGACTGGTGGGCTGTAGCGAAAAGTCGGAGGCTGAATCTGAGTGACCAAAAGCCTGCTGGAGAACTGTCTGTGAACTCATCCTGAACACGATAAGGGAGCCTGATAGCAGCAAAGCAAAATCCCATGGAAAGAAAATAGATGTTAGAATCAGGGCCTGATAAAGAAAACAGCCATTTCAGCTCTTGGCTTTGCGTCACTTCTATATCTTGCTTGCTGTGGCCGATGCTAATTCAAGATAAGATGATTAAAGCCCCTCTGTCTTTTTTTCCCCTGCTGCTCCGAACACATGTGCTTTTTCCCAGCGTTCGCTCCAGTTTTGCATTTTGCCTCTAATGTCAAGACATTTCTCTGTTTTAAGGACAAATGACAGGAGTCTGTGTGAACTCCACTAAGACCTGTGAGGTGCTGGCTTGGTGCCCGGTGGAGGATGATCACAACATACCAGAGTATGTGTAAACACTGAATTATTCATATTGCAAGCTGATACTGACATGCAAGGTGTGTGATGATTGAATTTGTAATGATTCGGTGCCCTTAAGTGGATTACATTAGAAACATATTTTGGGATGATTTATGCTCCTCCATATAATGCATTTGATATTCTTCTGTTTTCTGCTTATTTCCTTCTAGTCCCCCTCTGTTGATGTCTGCGGAGAACTACACACTGTTCATCAAAAACTCTGTAACTTTCCCCTTATTTGGGGTCACAAGGTGATGGATTTAATTTAAATGAAGTTTAGTTTAGAGTTTAGGGTTTAAATGTATCCCATTCATTTAAAAAAATATAACTAGAAAGTAAAAATATGCATAACTAAGTCAGGTATGAGCAACAAACTATCGAGGGGCATCCAACACACCAGTATAACTCTATTTAAACTAAATACTGATATTAAAAATGCAATTAATAATGACGTTCTGTTTTTACAGGAGTAACCTGGTGGAGGGTATCGATGCAGCTTACATCAGCAAGTGCCTTCATGATCCAGAGGAGGCTCCATTGTGTCCTATATTTAGACTGGGAGATATTGTTAAACTGTCCGGCTTCAATTTTGAAACAATAGCCAAAGTGGTAAGAGAGCTGCAGGGGAGCTTCCCTCAGCACTGCATGAATGGGAATACTTAAAAATGGAGAGGCAGATTTCCATTCCATCTCATCACAGCTGTATTGTCTTGTATGGTGTACCTGTGTCCTGACAGGGAGGGGCCATCGGTATCGTGGTGGACTGGACATGTAACTTCGATGTGGATGTAAGTCACTGTAAACCTAAGTACAACTTCCACGGCCTGTATGGAAACCCTGATGAGAAAGACAAAGCCAGAGCTTCAGTGGGCTACAATTTCAGGTGTGTAAACATGATGACCGATTACACATAGAATTATGTATTTTTACTCTACAGATGTGATTCTTGCTCATAGTTCTTCTGCTTAAAGCCATAGTGTAAGATTATGAATGATTCACTTTGTGTTTGTTTTCTCTGAGAGTTATATGATTATAACCCACACTCATCTCTGCTTGTGATGCATGAAGCTGGAGCCAGCAGACAGTTAGCTTAGCATGGTGACCGGCAATGGTGAAAAAACTCACCTGGCTCTGTTTTAGGAGACGAACATAACATAATGAAATTGCAATAACTGTGAAATCTCATGTAAAATATTGTGACAATGCCTACTGCTGTTTGCAGATATGCAAAGTATTATTTGGAGGACAAAGTTCAGAAGAGAACCCTTCTCAAAGTGTTTGGGATCAGATTTGATATCATTGTGCAGTCATTGGTAAGAAGTACACCCTTTTTTTATTTTAGATTTTATATATATAAATCTCTGACTTGAAAAACAGCCCAAAGGAATTTTAAATCAAATTAATTATTTCCTTCACAGGCAAGAAAATTTGATATAATTCCAACACTGACAGCTATAGGCTCTGGTGTGGGCATTTTTGGAGTGGTATGTTGAAGTCTGACTAGCATTTGCAATAATTCCTTGGCATCTGTGACAGATGCATATATTCTGTGACAGACTACATACAAACTAATATATTTTTAATATCTTTTCAGGCAACCGTGGTATGTGACTTGGTGCTGCTCTATTTGCTACCAAAAAGAGAATTTTACAAGAACATGAAATTCAAATACACAGAAACACATGCACAGGTAAGCTCTGTAATAAACATGAAAGATATCGTTTTAAGTCTGTTGTGATGTAATGACAGTTTGAACACAGGAGGGCAGCAGAGAGCCATCAAGTAGCCAGTGACAGCCCAGACAGACACAGAGCAGACATCAACAGTATTAAGTGGTGTTTTGCTTTATCTAAGCGTCTTTCTGATGTTTCTCAGTTCCTGTGAAAGAATGCCACATACATCACAGTTAGACATCCACTCGCACACAGGAGCAGTAACCTTCAGCAGACAGCAGATTAATGCTTTGTTTATCCCCATAACATTCATGTCGAGGACCATCTATGCTCGGAACAGTGCAGGATTTTATCTGATAAAAGATAAAATCTTCTCCCCTTCCCTCGCAGACGGTCTTTGTCTTTAACTGAAACAGGCAGAACGTTTTGTATTTACAGCATGACCGCGAGTCGCTTGGTTTAGACACAAGCGTCTATTGCACCCTTGAAGCAAATGCAAGACAAGCCCAAGGCACTGACCAGTCCAACGTGAGTGCATGAAGAAGTTAGATAGTAGATGAGATTTTTTTTTTAAATTTTTTGTATTGTTTCCTATAATGTGATTGTGAGGAGAATCCCCTTTGTCTTTATACCTAAGAAGTCTTAATGGCTCCTTTCCTGTGGATCTGACTTTTATCCCACAGGATCCTGATTCAGAGGCAGGTAGCACAGAGACTGAGGTATCTAACGTAAGGGATTGACAAGTCCATTTATTCATAAGAGACATTTTTCCTTGGTTTCTATGACTGCTGATGTCTCGTGTGTCTGCTGTTTTTGCATAGAAGTGACTTGGGAGCAACTTTACGAGGTACTACTTTGAAGATGCACGACGCTGCAATATATCCCTAGAGGATAACACACACACACACACACACACACACTCTAAATGGACTAAGGACTGGAGAGGATACAGTCTAACTACATTGCTTCATGTGTCTGGTTTCTTCTCGATCTTCAGCTGCATCTTAACGCCACCCTGAGCGACTGTGACTCTTATTGTTGTTTGTAGAGCCCTGGAGCTCGGCTGTGTATTTTTTTTGGGAGGGTGTAGTCCGATTAGCTTTTGTTCACACTTTGGGTGTAGCCTACATGTCCTAACTGTTTCCTCATCCATACAGGTGAGGAAACATTTCTGACACGTCTGTACTCCTGTATGTTCGAAAAGCATCCATAGGTCATGCATTATTTTGTCACTGTCTTTGTCAAAGAGGTAAACGCACAGAACGTGGATGGGCCACTGTCAGTGGTTCATTCAGCTCAATTCAATAAAAGGCGAACAGTAATGTCACTGCTTTTTTTCTTTTGTCTCCAACAGAAATACGTGCAAAATATAAAAAATTCAGATTTTCTTTTTTATTGTCTTTGATTATGTCTAGGTGTACAAAAAGCATGCAAAAAATAGCTTCTTCATATGTATATATATATATATATATATATAGGTACATATTTACATTGTTACAACTGCATTCCATAGGGATGTGCCATGCTTCTGTTTCTGCACCGGTGACTTAACACAGGCGAGTGACAACATTCTAAAAAAATGCACATGACATCACGAGACAGACATCCAGTAACAAAGAGACACCAGGCTGTTCAGCACACAGATCAGGACGGTCACACACAGGAGGATACACAGCTGCAGTTCAATTGACCCTGACACAAGCTCACTCTTGCACAGTCCTCCTCCTTTGGATGTAATTATGACCTGAAATCATGAGAAATTAGTCACTGACACTCACTTTCTGTGCCGCAACTGTGGCAGCTGCACCCAGTCATTTTCCTTCTGTTGCTCCACAGTAACAAGATGAAACTAGAAACCGTTTATCAAGAGAGCAAATCTCAGAGGAGGCTGGGCTGTACGTTTTATATTTTCTAAATAGAATTGAATGTTTCTGAATCCAGATCTGCATCAAAACAGTTCCTGTTATCGTGCTCATCTTTTGGACAGTATCTATAACTCCAACTTTTAAGGCCCTCCACAGGGATGGTAAAAGGACTGCTTTTTCATAGTACTTCTGTAAAGTCCACTTCAAGCGCTTCACAACACAAGTCAGCATTCAGCAGTTCACACTTTTATGGCAGGATCTTCTTTACAAAGAGCCAACCTGCTCTTCAGGGACAGTCACACACACTCACACACATTAAATGGAACATTGGGAGCTCAGTATCTTGCCCAAGGACATGCAGAAGCACTGACTGATAAGCAGACGACCTGCTTTCCCTTCTTCCTCACAGCTGCCCTCAGGATGAACTGTGCGGCATTACAAGAGTCATAAAAGTGACCACTGTGTTACAGCCGTTTAAAGGTTTTATATGCTGCTCTACCACCTTTGGGGAAAATTCAAATAAATGTACACGACCCATTCACATTTAATGCACTGTGTGCAGGTGACATTTAAAATGTAGCTGCAAGTGCACAGTGCATTCAAGAGTTATGATTGGCGTGTCTACAGAAACTTTTAAAGGTTTTAAATGGACCACATTTAGTGAAGATAGTTTTTAAGAGTTGTTTTGCAAAGAAAATATTACAGAAATCTCTGTAGGTGTAAATGGTTCAGACTATGAGTGAAGTATTCTACATAAAAAGTTGTCTTTTCTGAGCTCAATGTCCAATTATCCACCAAATGTATTTAAAGTCACTTTAGAATAAATGGATATGCTTAAAAGAGAGCAACACACAGGACAGAAAGCAACCATGACAGTGGAAATAAATGCTTTTAAAAACCGATGCAGCAGTGGTGACTGTGCAGCAAGAACAGGCCGTCCTGTGGTTGGAGGGTTCAATGTTTCCTCTTTGAGGACGGCTTGAATCATCCATCAATGTGTCTTCAGAGAACTTAAACACAACACCGCTGTTCCAAGCTGTTCCTGTGTTCTCCCCTGCTCGTGTTGTTGGGTTTACAGTGTTTAAGCATAATTCATCATTTCTGCAGTGAAGTCCGGAAGTCCTTAATGCAACATTCACAATTCTCTTAATATCTGGATATGCACAACAAAAACGATTCTCTATACAGGTTTCTGTTAAAGCATTTTGACACAGACAGAGTAAGTTACTGAAAAAAGGAAACATTTTAGTTTCATTTGTAAAAACTGTCAAAAACCATGAAGCAATGCTGTGACATGCAGATCGATATCAAAGAGCGATGCATCAAAAAACACAGCAGATTGTAAGAACATACCGATACACAGGAAATATGGTCTTGTACATGTGGACCACGCAGGTTTTTTTCCTTGATCACAAACTATACAACGCTGAACTGTTGTCAAGTACAGTAGTATTATATGTAATCACAATAACTTTAATATGTTTCTGTAAAAGTGCAAATATTTAAATAGAAGCATTTAAGTTCAGTCAAAAAGGACAAGTAAAAGACAGAGACGATGAATGCTTTGCTCTGAAAGCAGGAGAATGAGCCAATAATGCACCGATGATATGACGACAACTATAATGACCCTCTGACATTGACAAATAACCGTACAAACACACACATGGAAAGCCGCAACACCGACATCAACAAAATGACTAATTAGAATGTATCGAGTGTTGAAAAGTTGTTTTTTTTTTTTGCAAATAAATTATAACAAACCATTTTCATACTTTTTGGTTCAAAAAGCCCTTCATTAAAGGTTAATCTGCAAACAGACTACAGTACCTCCTTTCACATCCATCATCTTCAGCAGAAAGAAGAAACAAACAAAAAGACAGACATCAAGAAACAGACGGCAGCCCCTATTTACAACTGCACACTTCAGACAGTTATGGATATTCACTCATCCCCTGTAACCAACTTTTAATAATAATAAAATAATAAAATAAAAAGATATAAAGCTTTACATCCTCCTGCACTCACATAATATAAAATGGACATTTGACTGTTATTAGCTCTCTTGTTTTTCTGCATAAACTCCCCTTGTAAGCATAAAACCCTCGACACATAGGCTCAGTAATGCTTTCCTGATCCTGCCCTCTCTGTTCTCCCAGCTTCAGCTAGCATCCTTCACTGGAGGAGGATTCTCAGGGCAACATTAATTGAGGACCCAAAGGGGCCGCACTCCCCGTTTCTAATCAGCCACACTGGGGACAGCAGTGAAGTGGATGTGGAAGCATCTGCCTGGGCCTAATCATGACATTGAAATGCTCCTTTCAGCTGCGGTTCGAGTGATCAGAGCACTCTGCCATCCAAACATGCTTTCTCCAGAGCGAGGCCAAAGAGGAGGAAAGAATCGAAATGGAGTTACATAAACATTTATCTAAGGCAGAGCTGCTGCGGAGGCAGATATGTTCTCATTAATTTGAGTCAGCGAACTCATGCAACCCACGCGTTTGGCTTTTTTCTTTTTTTTTTTTAAGTGAGCCAAGCACCTTGATTGGCAAACAAAGGACCTCGGTCACAAAACATAACAATTTCTTTTCAATCCCTTCATAATGTATGCTAACAAACTAGCTGACTCAGCTCTGCAAACTTGCAGGAACCTGCTGGAACTTGAAAAGTCAGGGAGGCAAGCCGCTTTAATCGCTCTAAAAATCATTTGGTGTCGGTGCAAGTTAAATTGTGACTTTCAGTTTTTACAATTGTATTACTCTTTCCAGCATTATCAGTTTTCATTTTTATAGTTTTATTTAACTCATTCAACCATTAATAACTAAAAAGGCAAACCATTAGAAATTTGCGCTGGTAAATCTAATTTATATTTCTAATTTAACAACAAATATTCTAAACTATGTACTTATGGAATAACCAATTTCACCATGGCCACTAATACAACCATATCAAAAGGCTTAAACTGAAGTAAAATGGTTGGTTGGTTGACATAATATGACCATTACTTTTTCTTTATTTGATGGAGAAATTTCATGTGGTAAGGTTAAAGTTTAGCATAAATGGAAAAATTAATCCCTTCAACAGCGGCAGGATCATTATTATCTGAGTATGGCAAAGGGCTCACTTTCCACTGTGACATGAGAAATTGCTTGTGACTAATAAAATTATCATTTTAAACTGAAAGAAAAAGCTTATAAATGTAAAGTGTTTAAAACAAGAAGACCCATCTCTGCCCAGCAAGACAGCCCACTCCTCATCAAAAAAATAAATAAATAACCTCTCCCCTCTTATTAATGACGCAGAATCACTTGCCAGGACAACTTTGTGTGACAGGATTCAGTTTTCTTTAAAAAAAGGCTCATTGATGGTTAACCTGGACTATGAGAATGTCCATGACTTTGAATCAGCTCTGCATGCATGTCCTTGTTGTATAACAATAAATACATGTTTAGACTATAATCATCCTTCTTTCAGCCTGTTCACATTCACTATAAAACAACATACACTTTGAAAAGCTCTAATGTCCGTTAGTTACTTCACGGCAAATCAAAAAGAGACCGTGTCAGACGACACATAACAGAGTAGGAGAAAAGCATGAAATGACTCCTAAAACAAGAAAAATGTGTTCATGCTTGACAGAGCTGCTGCCTTCGCTGTGTGATCGGCCTCAGACAGATGACTTCCTCTCCTTCCTGCCAGAGGAGTTCAACCAGCTAGGCCTGAGGTCCATGAAGGCAGCACAGGAAGAACTCAGACCTTAATCAGTCGAATCCAAAGTAAACTCCAGTGATGGCACAACTGCAGGGACGGGCTGTGAGACAGTAACACTGATGACACCTGACACACCTATGTACAATATTAAATTGACTCTCCATCGGTTATAAATTAAAACCCTGCAGTGCACTTCTGAGACTAAGTGGTGTCATTTACATGCTGAAGTCTTTGATGATTATTGAAGAGGTTTTTTTCCTCTTTGTCAGCCTTCCAATTACTGCGGCAGGTGGCTGAAGACAGTCCGATGATGAGGCTTAACTATTAATCATGCAGACGGTTAAAAATAAAATCCGAGTACAACAGTTTTTTTTCTCCCACATTGCAGTGTAATGCCAGCTGACAAACATGTTCCTGTCTTTCTCCCACAGCAATAATTTGAACTGTTAATGATCCAGAAATTGGCCTGGATTGCTCTTGGTATCGGTTCACTGATGACAGTCACAACAGTGAACGGTTGAGAGGTTAAGATAAGGAACACTGTAAAACAAACTTACCCACAGACTCCACTTTGGAGGAGAAAATTGAGGAAAAGTAAAAGCAAAAATGAAAAAAAAAAAGGCTATACGTCAATGCAAGCAATTTAACGGATTTAAAACTTTGAGTCTCTTCAGTGTGTAGAATGATACATGTGTAGTATGTCAGTGTTTTATCAGTGAGTGGACCAAAGGGCGAGTGCACAGTGGTTCAATCAAAGGGACGTAAAGAAGGTGGCGGTGAAGACAAAGCTTCTATGATGGGAGTGCCATTAAGACTCAAGATGAGGGCTCGTCTTCATGCAGGTCCTCCAGCTCTACTTCTCTGGGTCCATCTCCCGTGCTGCACTTTCTGAAGGGCAAAAGAAAAGAGAGAAAGACGGAGAAAACAGTCAACATGAGCAGCTCTTTCTGTGATTTTAACCTGGACATCTGCAGTGAGCACAAAGATCTAAATGATTACATCACTAAGCTTATGCATTATCTCTCCAAAGGTAACAAGAGATGTTTTTTTTTTTTCTTATTTTTATTTCATGATGAATGTTAAATACACATGAAATGCTTTCATGACAGAAGCAGGGAGATGGTGAAACTCTCTGAGATGACAGCTGGGGAGGGGCTGCTCCATCACGTCATGGGGGGGACAAGCGACAGCTAAGCAGTCTAAGATGATGATGAGCGCAGAGGCTGCTAGATGTTAGACAGACAGCGTGTCAGACTGAACCGCATGGAGGGTTACCTGAGTGAGGGGTGAAGTTTAAAAGAGGGCCGGAAAGGCCACGAGTCCCTGCAGCAAAAGTGGGAGAAAAGATGGAGAAGTCACAGGTGAGAGGGCAAAGGGCACCTCAGGGGAACAAAGACATGGCCGCCGGAGGAGAAGATCTCCCCCTGCCTCAACGTGATGGTGTTATGTGCAACTTCAATATCGGTAACAAAATGATCAGCTCAGAATAATGACTACCGACAATTTTAAACATCAACTGAATGCTAAAGACCCTCAGTTCATGTTTCAGAAATGTGAGAATTTGCTTATTTTCTTGTTTTATTTCATCATAACTTGAACGTTTGGGAACATTAAAAAATCAGCCATATTTGAAAAAAGAAAGAAAAGAAGGAAAAGCATCAATTTTACAAATCAAGTTCAGTTCATTATTATGGGAAAACTGGTCAGCCTATAAAAGTGTTTTATATTGTGTCCTGTGGCTCTGTAAGAGCTTCGCCTGGAAGTCTGAAACAGTAAACCCAGTGATGTCCAGGTGATGTCACTGGTTGTCTCAGTCTTTAATTTCTTTGATTAAAAGCCTGTTTTATAAACTATGACTGGTTGCTTTGTAAAACTTGTAAATACCAAGTCAAGAACAGTCGACCTAAAGATGCTATTGTATTGCATTATGGGAAATGTAGGATACAGTGTTTTGGGGTTCTTCACTCATACAAGTGAATAAAAGTCAGCATATTTTGGCCTCATCTGATTTAATTTTTACAATTCTGTTTTAATATTGTTCTGTATTATTTCCAAACTTTATGCAAGAGCAATAACACAGTATGTAATTGAATGTAACTGTGGGAATAATGCAGTTTCATCAGATCACCATAAAGAAGAGATCCTGTCAGGATGATTGGTACCTTACATTAACAAGGCTGCTCCTCACAGGACCTCATTACCCATGAAATCCCTTAGCTTCCTGTCAAGAAAAAAATACTACTCTCCTCATCCCCAGGTATGACATTTCCCAAAAAAATTTTCTCCTTTCCTCTATTTTGGCAGAACTTGCAGCATTTTGGTTATTACTTTTTCACAAGTCCCCGTTCACTTCTTGGATTTGTCAGTCAGGAAAATGTTAAAAGCATCTGGGTCTTGAAGTGGAGCATCTCTTCAGGCCATTTAGAGGTTTAGAGGTTGCCCATGTGTTTATTGATGGCCCCAGATGTGTCTATTATAAAAGTCATTGGAACAGATGGTCAAATGCTACAAGCAGGCCATAAGGTTGGGACTTTTTTCATAGCACTCACATGAATCAACATGAGTTATTACTGATGAGGACATGAAGCTTGGGAATCTGAAAAATGATGAGATACTGGAAAGATTACTATGAGCCTAGGCTGTTTGAGGCCTTGTTTTTTTTATCCAGCAGGGGGCAATATTGTTTTTAATTCCCTCCATGTCTTTTAAAATCTCATTCACCTTAGATAGCAGCTCTGTGACTGCCTGGAGTGTAACAGGGGAAACCTCGGCCCACAAAGAAGAGAAATCATCTAATAAAACCCTCACAATAGGAGTTTAGAGTCCCCTCAGCAGCCCTCATGACAAAGTCTGCTGGACACATAACACAGATTACTGTCCAAAGGGCGCCCACAGTACAGCGGGGAAAAGCTATAGTTGCTCCACTTTGCCCTTGGTTATACTGGTCATGCTGAAATATCAGCAGGCTTTCAGTCCATGTCACAGAAAATCCAAGGTCAGCCTGAGGCACTACTGGATCTGTATCATTCTCCCTCTATCCTTGAAAGCTGAAAGCAACACACAAAGAAACACTTATAAAAGCTGTAAGCTCCACTGCATACAATGAAAGAATGAATTATGGTGCTATGGCAACCCGAAGCAGCAGTTGCTGCAGGAATGAATGTTAGTTAACCTGATTCAGCAGAAAGAGGAGACAGGTGTGAAGTACTGACCTGTGTTAGAATCTCGAGCAATCACTGCGATTAGTATGAGTCTGTGTGGATTCTTTTCTGATTTGCATCTTCAGGATGTGATATGCCTGCATTCAGTGTGTGAGGGAGATCAGGACGGGAATGACTGTCAGGCAGATGGACTGTGTGCTTACATGAGCAGGCTGCCAGGAGCAGACATGGACCTCTCCTCTCTCCGGCTCGGACACTCAAAGGGGTTACTGAAGGAACGCTTCCTCAGCATGGCTCGAACCAAGATCTACAACATTCATGCAAAATGCAAATGGACTTTTTTTGTTTTGTTTCATTTTAAGACTGTGATTCTGCACAGAAAATACGGTGGATGGGTGTCAGAATTATGCAATTGTAGGGCTTGCACACAAGGGAAAAGCAAACCAGAAAACTGAGATTTTATGTTAAGATCAACAAGAGCTTCTGTGCCATAAACTGCAGAAATAGTGAGAGTAACACACTGACAGTGTTTGACACCCCAAACAGGAAACCTCCCTGTTAGCCCAGAGTGCATACAGCTATGATATTTGCATGTACTAAACTTTGCAGAGTGCTACAGGATAACACAATGGTGGATGGTCTTGCACTGAAATGATTGTAAAAGAAACCTAAGTTTAAGTGAAGGCAGCTCATACTGTTACTCTGTAATTTTAATGAGAAGTAAAAAGTTCATTAAGCTCCTCGAGGACATGTTATACAGTGCATGCCTTTGCCATGACATGAGCTTTTGTTTCAAGTGGAAGTTGTTCCTTTGCATCAAATGTTACAGCTTGGAAGATCCAAACTTCTTAATGCCAAGGTCTCTTAGATAACATTAACTTTTAGCTTGGGCCCTGCCTATGCAAGATGTCTTTAAAAACCCTGTGAATATACTTTTAAAGAATCAATACTCAATGCAGGTCTGTGCTACCTCATGTGTGAGTTTTACTTGGCTGAGAGTTCTTTCACATTCAGAGAATTTGAGAATTTTTTCACATTCAGCTGGACTGTTCATGCTATTTATCCTTTTTAAAATATACTTTTTTGTGAAATAGTTCTAACTAGCTTGACAATAGCAAGTAAGCTTGCTTTCGAGCCAAATTTCAGTTGCAGAGCTGCTTTGAGATCACTGAGTCTTGACAAGTACTGGGTCAACAGGGGATAAATGATGTTCTAAGTGGTAGGCAATTATAAAGTTGGGCAAAGAAAATTTAATAATAGAAGATCCATGTAAACTCTTATTAAATTTATCTTCATAATAATTCACACAAGGATGTTAATAACTTGATTTCATACTTTAACCAATTTGCTCTATGCCCCCAATTTAAAAGCCATGGTTAGAGTTTCTATAAATTGAATATCTCCAACTGTCAGTCTGTCAGTTGGTGGGGGGTTTGAAAGTGCTTTTTTGTTAGAAATAATGGTTGAACAAGACTAACAGACAACCTTGTCCTCTATGAGGGTGAACAAGTCTGCTGTCAAAATGTGAAATCATCTTTTTTTTTGGCTTAACCTTGTCACTATTATGGTTAAGAGAGGAATGCAGTTGCTTAGGAGCAGCTACTTTGAGGGCTTTACCTCTCCTTTAAATGAAAAGTGTAAGTGTTTTAATTTGATAGAAAAGTGCTGGGTGACTGGAGGACACGCAGTGTTCCTCACCACTGCAGAGAGGCTGGGGACAAACTTGACCGAGTTCTGGATGTCCTCCTCCGTCACCTCCACCACAGAGCAGTGCTCCTCCTCCAGAGGCAAGGGGTCAGTGCCTCCCTGGGTCACCCACTGATCCATCTGTGTACAAGCACACACAGACACACATATTATATACAATAGCATCATAATGCAAAGTATTTTGCACTGCATACTGCACTGCATGTATATTTTAAACCATCATCAGATTTTTTTTTTGAGTAAGAAAAACAGTTTTGATTTATACTTATGCATTTTCTTTAAGACAGGCAGCCATCTGTTAAGATTTATACCGTTTTGTTCAAACAGCAAAGACTGAAAAGTTGCTGGAAACAAATAATCCAACACAATAAGCATCCAGCCTGAGTTTATTTTTGTAAAGTTACTTCATGGATTGTCACATTTATTAAAAGTACAAGGCTGGCTATATTTTATATTTATTCGCTATTTTCAACCAACTTCAGTCAAAATAAGGCCAAAAAAAACAATGTGATCGTGAGTCTCTCAACACGGACTTCCCCAGATTTTTTTTGGCTCTCAGCCTCACCATATTCATTTCTACCAGAGTTAAAAAAAACCACTTTTTTTGGGACAATCTTCCACTGGGAATTGGGTTTTCTTGAGAGTATTTTAGGCAGCAGGACACTTTTTGAGGGATTGCCACAAGTTAAACTACAGTTTCCATGTTCACTGCTTTGTAACAGCCCACTGATGTGTTTACTTGTACTAGCATAATAAAGGCCATGGTGCATTCACTAATAGCTGAGAAGTTATGAAACCAAAACTTGCATGATAACTGCAAAGTTTGTCTACTGATTTAGTGGCAATTCAAACTTAAAACAACCAACTATGAACACAATAAAATACATTGTTGCTCCTTCAAAAATTGTGATTCATTGTTCTTTGAAATAAAAGTGATAAACTCCCACAATCCATTTACATCCAAAATATCTCATAATGTTTCCAATCAATGAGCAGTTTCATTACTTAAATTCAATCAGAAAGGATAGTAATGCTTTGCAGTTTCTGCAAGTTTATTTTGGATTAATAATAACATTTAAAAATTTAAAAAATAACATTGTGCATACTAACAAGGAATAATTGCCTATAATCAAACGGTTACATTAGAACTTCTCTCTAAAGTTTTGCTATATATGCTGAATTTAGAGGATTTTACTTAGCAGCATCTAGCAACTGGAAAAGTTGTGTTTGTGTGTGTGTGCACAAGATTACACATAATGCATGACAGCCTAATTATCTCTTGTTCCGTAAACACAAATAGCGTCTCTGGTGAGAAAATGACTCACTGACACATGATTACATTGTGTCATGGAAACACAGCGGGGAGCAGGGAACGACAAGTGTTCCTGGTCCTGGTCCGCCCTGCCCCTCTTCTACTAACTCAGTTTCAGCATCATTCTCCATCGGGACAAACATGTTTCATCACGCCCTGGAGCAACACAACATGTCTAATGAACCTTACACTGTGGACCACAGTGAGGTCAGAGTCCTCTGAGCCAATCACATCAGAGAAAAGGCACAGTCATGTTGTGTCTGGACATGAACAATTAAGTCCTTATTATGATCGCAGTAAACATTCTAAACAAGAAGCGACTAACCCTCTGGTCTCATTTGATATCTGCTTTGTTCTCTATGTTACCTTGATCTCAGGGATGGTGATTCTCGCGTCGGGGTTCTTATCCAGCATCCGCAAGATCAGAGTCCGCAGCTCTTCACCGATCGCTGGTCTGCATGAAACACGAGATAATGAGACAGCTTGTTTGTACATCTGCAACATGATAAGAAAACATAGACCAAAGACATTCATGGGCCATACGTAGGCCAGACTGTTTCATGCATGCTGAGCGTTTCGTTGTCTAACATAGTCCTTACATAGTCTCACATGAAAAGGCAGGTGAATTGGCTACTTTAAAAGAAGCAATGTCTACTTGAGTAAGCTATCTCCATGAGTTGTGAGCAATTCAAAAAACGATTAGAGAATATTCTTTCTTAAACTGTTAAAAAATCTTTTTCAGAGTCACAGGATGTACCCTCGTCTTTCAAAGATAAAAACAAATAAGAGGAAAAAAATTACAATGACTTATCAAAGATTTATTACTACAGTTGTATTTTTCAAATTGGGGCTGGTTTCTCTGTAAAACTACTGAGAGTAAAATTTGGGGGGTTTTATGTTTTTATTGCTATGCTTAAGAATAAGAGTGATTCATAAATTTGGTTCCAATTTTAATAATTTTGTAGAGCCACAAGAGACATTAAAGTCAGTTAAACGTGCCTCACAAAAGTACTGATAGCACACATTTTATATTCCTTTATAATTAAAAAAACAATGTAGGTCCCAACACTCGCACTACCTATGGGATTTTTTGTCATTTGTTCATTTATTCCATTAACTTTGTATTCAGTAATTATGTTCAGTTGAAAAGAGAATCATGAAACATTAAATATAAAAATGACAGTTTTTTATACAACTGTAGTAATAAATGACATTTTTTTTTATATTTCATGACATGTCATGAAATATTTATTTATATTTATTTATTTATATTTATTAATATATATTTCATGACATGTCATGAAATATAAAAAAAAAAATTTATATTTCTAAACATGTCAGTTTTTCAGTGCAAATTTAGTTTAAAAAGCCTCATTTTACCTCCATGTTATTACAGAACACAAGAAACAAATAGTCATGTTTCTTTCAGTTCCTGAGCATATTATAGAACAAGCCAGTACAGTGCATGCACTGAGTTACATTATTTGGTACAGTTTAAAAGCCACAGTATCTCCTGTACAGTTAACCATTGTTTGCACTGGACACAGTTATTACATACTTTGTGTCCACCACAAAGAAGTACGTAGTAGTAGAAGAAAAAAGTACGCAGAGGCTCTTATTTTCTAACCTCTGAGGGAATATGTGTTGCTTTAATTGCTCAGCATACAGTTGAGTGTGTGCTCGACTTAGCAGCAAAATAAAAGACACTTATGATGATGACCTGTGGGTTAATCTGTTCCCTGTGTTCTTGATACATGCCTAGTTTCCAAAACTTAATATGGCTGCATAGAATGAATTTAATTGGGTTTTGAAATAACTAAGAACAATTTATAGTAATTATTTCCAGGCAGGGCTGCTTGAGTCCCAGGGGAGACCTCTGCAGTTGCTTGGAGGTAAGAAGGAAAATTGTGGAGTGGCTAATTTGAATTTGAAAAGAAAAAAAATCAGCTCAATGTAATGTATGAACTGTAATGGATAGGCAGTTAAAATCACTGGCAAAACAAGTAGTTAGATAAATGCAATGAATAGCAGTTAAAATAGTAAGCTTAAAGTAACTGATAATCTTTTAAAATCAAGAGCTCAAAGTGGTAGATTGTTCAAATGGTTCAAATAACCATGCTCAATGTGGCAAAAATGATAAGTGGGTAAATAGTTAGCTAAAAATGATGGATAAACAGTATCATACAGTGATGGACAGGCAGTCAAAATAGTTAAAAGTTTAAAACAAAGTGTTGAAAAGGAAGTTCAAAAAAGCTAAAACTAAGCATTTACAGCAACTAAAAGCAACAGAAACCAGAAAACAACAAATGGTGTTGTCAATAAAAAGGAGTTCATCTGACAGGACTGTGAGGGATTATGTGACAAAAACGCTGAGAGACAATGAGAGAACATTTTCATGAGCTGCTGTTAGTGCAGTAAACGCTCTAAAATACTTAAAATCAGGAGATAAAACCCTGGTAAAACAACAATAACGGTTTATCATGCTTGTGAAATAATGCATTCACTGACACTAGAAATGAAATGTGAAATGAATGTATGATTGGAAAAGAGGTCATTACTATCTCAGTGAAATGAGTATATGTGAGCTCAGCCACTGAACATAATGACAGCGGCAACACTGAATGATACTTCTAGTACAAGGGCCTCATCAGTGTCGATAGCAATGTGCTGATAACTGTCATTGATTATTAGAGTGTGTGTACGTTATTCCATGAGGTGATGTGATGTTCTGTTCAGTGGGAGGGTGATGTTTAATGAACAAGCTTTCAGCACAAAGGAAAAGAGTCCCTTGAGCTACTTGTTGGACGACACTTATCATACACGTATGACACCCTTGCACTGAAACACCACTCACTGTCCTCTCACATTAGCTGCGCTTTTGCCTTATAAGTTTTTCCCCAGTCTGACAACCTCTTCCTGCCTCCTACTGCTCTCACTCTCTCTTCAGGATCTCACTTAAGAAGACCCCCATGCTTTGATTCATGCAAAGGAAAAATAGGGGAAGCACAGTGGCCTGCACTGTGTGTTTACGCCACAGGGACCCCTGTTAGATTTTTAATGATTGTTAATTACATACAAATGACATTAACTGGCTGCGGTACCATGCTATTCATATTTTGCACAGAAACTACAAGAAACCAAGAAGACAATGTTTGGGTGCAACTGGGGTGCGGATTTAGAAGAAAGATAAGATAAGATGATGACAACAACTGTTGCCTGGAGGTGGCTGGAACATCCCCACTGTCTTTTAATAAGGTGGAAGGGGAAAGGATGCTGGAGATGGACCTACGTTTCTGGGAACTCCACAGGCTTGGTCCTTATCTTATTGTGCAGAGCCAATATGTACTCGTCAATAAATGGGCACTGCAGGTGAAGCAGAGGAAATAGAAAGTGAAAAACACAGAGAAGGTACATTGAATATCCTACTGTGCCAAAAATAACATCTGTATCCCGAAAGACGACTGGAAGAAACAACAACAGCAGTATCAGCTTAAACTCTTATTTGAATAATGATGCTACGAGATGGCTGACGTTTAAAACACAAAAACATACACATACACACAAGATAAAATAAAGGCTTTTCACTGTTACCTTTTGTATACCACATGGTGATAAGTAAGAGATAGAAAATGTGCAGACTTGCCTTTCCGAAGACGAAACAGTAGAGGGTAACTCCCATGGCCCACACGTCCAGCGCCTTTAAGAGAGTGCCAGGAGTGACATTAAACATGGAGGCGAACAGCACAAAATATATACATCAAAAGACATTCTGCAGTGGTAAAAACACCAAGCTGCACAAAGACAGACAGTGATCTCCAGTAAATCAGTTCAGACTAAGAACAGTGATTTTCTGTGACATTCTGAGGTTATTTTTTGGGGACATCTACCATCAGAAGCCTTGCAGATTGATGTGTGTGATCAGATAGCGGCACTGGAGATATCCATCAGGCTCTTTGTCTTCCTCTTCTCTCTCCCTGTATGAATAGCTCTCCTAGAAATTCATTTCTGTTCCTTGATAGATATTTTTAATGGCCTAAATTGATACTAGGACTGCTAGCAGAGGTAGTTTAAATGACATATGAGTGTCAGACATTAATTGTTTCACTGCTGATTTGCACCAAAGTCACAAATGTTGGTGCAAAATGGACACAAAGCTTTATGAAACACGGCTTAAATGTCAAATTCAAATAGAAAAAATTGGGACTAATCAGAGAAAAAGGGGCCCATCTGCTTTTAAAGTAGTTCTTGAAAGCTTGACAGAACAGCAGGCTGAGGCACTTAAATGCCTCTTACATCCTTTCCTACTGTAATCAAATATTCTATTCTGGCCCCTATTTTATGGACATAAGAGTCTGCACTCCAGCAAATCCATCAGCCTGCCACAGGTGAAAATCACTGGAGGAAGGAACGTGACCTAAACAGATAATGTTGGATGGGAATAGGATGTCAGGATTGAGGTTTACAGATAAACAGGGATGGTCTCTGTTAATTGCTCATAACGTAGCAGGGGGAGTAGATTTATCAGCTTAATTAGGTCTTTCATATTACAAGAATAACACAAACAGGAATTATGACAATTGTAGAGGCAGGTGGTAATCAATCCAATCGTTATGGTGGAGTGGTGGGTGATAAACATGACTGTTCATTACTTGAATATAAAATTGGAAACAGCGTAATGATGTGAAACCTTCCTAAATCGATATCAGGTATGCAAAATCAATAGTCTTGTTCCATGTCTTGACCCAAGTAATGGTGCAGTTTTCAGTTACATTACTGGCTTCCCACATATTAGTATGAGCTAACACACAGGGAAAAGACAGACACTGACAGTTTTCTTCTGGGATTTTTGGGCCAGCAAAGGTCTAAAACACTCATCTTGATTTAATGGTTTTCTTTTTCAAATTATGAGGTTAAGACTTAGGCTGGCGGCTGCTGTAACCATGGGAGTGCAGACCCAGGCGCTCTGACAGAATACCAGACAAGCACAGATGAAGCACTCTACATTCCTGTTTGAATGAAGAGTAAACTCACTTTTCCACTGAAACTCTTCCGTGTGTCTGATAGGGTTTCTGGTGCCATAAATGCAGGAGTGCCAGCAGTGCTGGAGAGCAAAGCATCATTGCCCTCAAACTGGTTGCTGACCCCAAAATCTGCTATCTTCACATGACCATCATCCCCCAGCAACAAGTTAGATGGCTTGATGTCGCGGTGGACAATTTTCTGGTAGTGCACTGAGAAAGATAAGGACGAGAAGGTAAACTTCCAGATTTTAAATCAAATTAAATACATACATTTTTAAATCATATTAAATACATACATTTATGTTTTGCTAAGATCCTGATTATGGCTGTTAACAAACTGTTCATATACTTTACTACTTTACTATACTATGAATGGTGTGAATACTTTAAACCTAAGATCATCCATGACTGAAAGTTAAGTGCCTCTGTGAGCCTGAACAGTCAGCAGCTGTCTGGATCTAAGATGTGGACACTTCACTGACTGTTTATGTGCTGCCTTCTCACCTAAAGATGTCTCACTAAAACATGAGGCACTTGACCAATTAAAGGCCTAAGCAACTGAATATCAGTAGCACTATACCACTAACAATAGAACCATACAAAACAACAAATGATATTTATAACAGGCTTTTAGAAAATGTACTATTTTAAAAAATATTTAGTATATGTCTTGAGAAATGATTAAAACTTAGCTCATAATAATGCAAATATTATTTTAACCATTCTCATTTTAAAATAACTTACTATTAATTCAAGTTCACATTTAGTTCATATTTGATAATATGATTACAGAATGCCTTTTTCCATGGCATGCCCCCACAAATGGTTTCCACAATGTAAAAAACTAGTTTTGGTGTCTAAACTTGACCAAATAGCACCCGTTCAAGAGTCTGCTGTAACATGTAGCTCGTTAGCTGTGGTTAGCTTAAACAACAAAAGTGTCAAGTCATTCTGAATCAACAAGTTGCTGTGCTGTATCACACACAGTACACAGACACAGAACTAATGTCTCCTTTTATGACATATGTCTGCCAGACTTTAATTTGTATATGTTTCATAGAGATAAACACACAGCTCTGGGAAAAACAAAGAGACAGATCGTCTTTCTTCTGTGGTCTCTCAGTACAACGGGCGCTAGCTAACACTGTTAACGAATACTCTTTACTGTAAAGAGTTTACTTTAAAGAGGTTTAGTCACTGTGACTGTGTTTATATACAACAGCTGCCAGTAAGTGGGCTGAAATCAAACCAACTGTAGCACTGTTTAAACTTTAGCTAACGTTTTTCTCAACCACCTTCACAGTTAATAATAAGTAAAAAAAAAAATACTGATTATGTACAAAATAATTAGCTCATACAAAGTGACATTTCATAATAAAGTTAGTTTCAATAATTTCCTTAATTTTTTCCATGGTTGTTTATATATATATATATTTTTTTACCATATTAATTCCTACTTATTTATGGTATCCATTAATTTTCGTAATTTTTATTCATGTAACATAGGGCACTTTCTACCACCATAATTGCAGTCACCACAGTTTTATTTAAATAATTAAACATTAAAGATAAAAAAGATAAAGATTGTCAATAAATAAGTGCATATATAAACAAACAGTGTTTTTTTTCAAGAGGAAATACTCTTTAGATTGAAGGATCATGGTCAACATCCTTGAGCAGGAAATGTTGAGCCTTAAATGTAATATCCAAAAGTATATCCTAACGTGTTTTTTCCACCATGAGTTTCAGTAGCCTTTTTTCAAGATGGACCTCAGAGCTCAGAAAGAGGCAGCATTGATCCCTAATCATTAAGCTCATAGCCCAGTGAAATAGATCTAGTACAGCAAATGAGGACACAGTTGAGAAAATCTGTTTCAGTGGACAGAGGCTCAATAATGATCTGCAGGCAGACCCCAAGGGCGGTGAAATACAGGGCCAAGAACATTATGTTCTTTTACATAAAGAAGGACAGCTCTACCATATCACACAGTGGCCCAAATGTTTCTGCCTTTACACTATTGAGTATTAACAAGAGGGTTTCCTTTAGAAATGGAATAACTAATGCAAAGAAGCACCACTAAAAAAGCATGTAGTTCTTTGAAAAAGGGACTGGCACTATAGATTTAAGTCATTAAAAATGCAAACAGTTGCTACTCTTAAATGCTTCAACAGTACGTTTCAAAGGCAGGCCTCAGTCAGTGTGAGATACTTACAGTACTCTATACCCAGGATAACGTCTCTGAAGTACAACCTCGCCTGCTCCTCTGACAAAGGACTGTCTGTTGGCACTTCCATCACCGGACTGCAAATCCATGTTGGCAGCCAGGCAGAAGAACAAACAGACAATGAGGCAGACAAAGCCACTGTTTTGTTGTTTCATTATAAGCACAGGAATCTAATTTCCAAATATGAAGCCACCCTACAAACATCTAAGCAGACATGCACATCCAGATCAACGCTGCTGATAATCAAAAAATCTGTTATAAAATCATCTTCTTTGTATGTAGATCTCAAACCTGTCAGCACTGCAAGCAGCTTAGTATCTGTTTGGATGAGTGTGCAGGACATAAATAAAGCATTATCTCACTATTCCAAACGCCTTCTACAAAGACAGTCAGGGCTGCCAATGATTTTATTATTTTCATCATAGATAAATGCCAGCATTATATTTTCACTAAAGCTTAATTTTAACTCCACCCCCATTTAGCATTAGTAAGCAGCAAGTAAACATTTAATAAATGGCTATTAACATGCAAGGAATTATTTTTGGGTGTATGGAGGGATATTTTAATGCAATCAGGCGTGACTTTGTAGGAGCGCAAATATAAGTAATTAAGTTAGAGGTGGGCGAGACAGTTGTAATACTAAAAACATTAGTCGTAGTTGCTGTGACAATACAAAGAAAAGTACTAGTTGTACTGTTAGCATATTATATAAATGCATAAATACATACAGTTATTGTATTAGGCTTTATGAGAAATAGAGGCAAAATTTATAGCAGCTGGGTTATTCAGTTCATCCATCAGGCATCTCTCTGCCAGGGGCAACAAGAGAGCAAGCATCTTCTCTCATTATGAAAAAGCTAAAAAATGAAGCATAATTTCTCCTTAAAAGGAGAACAAAAAACATAAAATAATACCGGCTAAACCCTCCCACCTCCATTTGCTTAAAATAACAGAAGGTCTCAGATCACTAGATCATCGCAAATTTTAAGTGGTGTGGGAAGGAACAGCTCATGCATCAGGACATGAAACATTTACACGGCTGATTGCCAGTGGTAATAACTGTGAGGACCTAAGAACATTATGAATCCTTTTGAAGTCTGGGATGGAAAAAAACACCCGCACAGTGTCAGCTTGGAGTAATGAAGAACACTGTGGAGACCAAGGCAGGTACAGAGGGATGAAAAAAGAGGATGTGAAGGTGAAGGTACAGAGGGGATGAGCCTTAAATTATTCAAAAAAGGACATGTTCTCTACTCACCCTTTCTGCATTAGCTCAAACACTGCCAGAGAAAGGGAGAGAAGAAGACAGGAATATAAGGCAAAACATTTATTTATCTATTCATTCATTTATGTTTGACCCCTGCTGCCAATGAAACGACACTACAGCATCACATTATTCAGTTACAAAGGCAATGAATTAGCTGAATACTCCACATTAAGCAAATGAAGTGACTTTTTACACCAACGGGCCTCCTGACTGTGACCTGCTGGCACTGCTGATCGAAGGGTTCTGCATAATGTGTGAACCCTGAGGTGGTGTGGAAGGAGGCGAGGGCTGGTCTGAATTATAAATAAGTTACTGAAACACTTGTTGGTGGCATATGTGCAGAGTGCTGAAGGCTGATAGAGGGCCGAAATAAAGTGAAACATGAGGAATAAGAAGATACAATGCATACCCATGTGAAGGTTGTCCTCCGCTGGATCATCCAACACCTGCAACAAAAAAACTTATTCATCATTAAGAGAAAATTTCCAGTCTAAAATCTCAAGGTCCTTAAGGTGGGCATGAAAAATATGAAAATCCACATGGCACGCTTCTTCTCAGGGTCACTTAAAAGGCTGTTCACATCCTTTCAGAACTTTCAGAGCTAACTTTCGTACAAAAGCTAAGAGTTCAAAAGAAGGAACTGTGATGACTTTATCCTTGAAAATTGAAAAGCTTGTTGAGTATTTCCTTTTGGCCTTTTCTTTCATCTTGTCTAAGCTGATTCTGTCTCAACAGTTAGGACGTAGGTGCGTGCTGTAATTTAAAACACTGCATGGCATGTGCAAAATCACAGCTTCAAATGCAGGCAGACTCATTGCTAGATTGGACTGCTACAGAGCCATAAGGGGCACAATTTGTAGCTATCAGGTTCTATCTATCTTCATCAGTCATGTGTATTTGTGATCTGTGTTAGCATGGATGTCGCCGATTCCTGACCATTATTTAAATAAGTAGTCCTATATTAACAACTCAGGTAATTTGTCTTGACTGTGTAAAGTTGGAGCTCTAACTCATTGCTGTTTTGCCAGCTAACTCGGTTATATATGAGTGTGTTTACCTGGCAACAGTTTAAAAACTGTAAATGCCTTAAAGCACACAGACATTTCATTAAAGACTGAATGCAGGATACAAGTTTGAAAAAAAAGGCGTATGAAGTCTGCTCCTCAACTTTACTTGAGGCTACCAGGTAACAGCTATGTTAGCAGCTAAAAGCATGACACAAGATGCATTGTGGGTAATGCAAAAAACCATGTTTGATGAGGATTGTGACATTGGTGAAGAATGCGTGCAACAAACAAGACAAAATGCCTGATTTTGCAACATCAGTTTTGATGGTTGGTAATTAAGCCTCGGACAGGTTAATGAACACTTGTATTCCTTTTGGACTACATTACCCATGCTTTTCTTTTGCGAGGCAACCACTCACGGCATCCAAAAAGCATGGAACACTCAGTCTATCTGGCGCATCTGTTGCAATACAACATCCTAGTGGATTTAAATTACCACACTAAAGGAAAACATCACACAGTACAAACAGTACTGGAAAAACAAGGGCAGGAAATTACCTCGAAGGTAACAGGAACTGTGTTTACTTACGTCAGTTTTAACAGGCCATGAGACAGTCAATAAGGTAATGTCGGCCCATTCAGTCTTTCACATTCGCTTTCATAAATACTGTTTTTTCTGCATGATGTGCTGCTTTTTTTCTTTAATGCTGCCTAAAAAAAAAGCTTTAGCAGCAAATGGCCTGTTACGTGCAAAGTGCAAACCATCAGTAACCTCATAATCCTTATTTGTAGCTGCAGAGTAAAGCTGCAAGATGCTTTAAAGGGCCTGGAATACTTAAGTATCTGCTCTCATAAGAACTGCATGTTCTTGCAAGTGTAAAGCTGGTTTTCCTTTCTCTTCTTCAGTCATCTGTGACAAATGACCATATCATTTTCATCAGCTTTAATCAGTTCCACCCTGCATCTACTTTAATGTTTCAAAACGAGGGAAAAAGTCTCTTCATAATTAGATGGACTGGACTGCAGTCTCACAGGAATCAGTTGGACACCCATAATGAATGTGATCCTGACCCAAGCACAACCCATTTAAATGGATGAACAGAGAGAGATGGAGAGGAGGAAGGCAGGTTTTCCCACACATGCCCATTATGAGAGTGAGAGTGAGGGCGTAAAAAGGAGGCAAGTGATGAGTGTATGCATGTGTGTGTGTGTGTGCGCTTGCTGTTGGAGCGAGTGTGAGCATAGAGGCCTGATTTTTACTTAAAAACTCCTTTATATTTCTGGCACATTCTGCAGACAAGCAAGCCAGACAGCTTTCCTCCTGACTCACTCCCCGAGCTTAACTCCCGATCACGCCGGCAGTGCCCCCACCACCTGGCCATGATTGAAAAACACTCAAACAACATTGCGAGGGAGCGGGCCGCATCTTGAGCCACGACTTCAAAATCGTCTATCATTTTTATAAACAGCTGCCTCTGTGGAAAATGAAATCAATCCATCTTTTAAAATCCCCAACTGGGCTGCAGAACATTGACTACAATCCATTTACAGGGTCAAAGCTCTGTTTCTCCAGAATATTTCCCTTAAACATTATAAATGTCCAGAGATAGGAATTTATTTGATGTATTGTAAAGTTACCCATCTGTTTCCTAGCAGCACAGTAAATGGAGTTTTTCTATGGTCATCTTTAAAGTGCTACAGTAAATAGATGGATTGCTCAGAATGATATGTTATTCCAGTTTTTTTAAACAATTTATGAACCTTTCCTCCCAAAATTCCTTAAAAAATTCTTACAGAATCTAATTCATATCTGCCAGTTAAATTTTCCACAGGCCTGGGCCTTCGCATTACATTCAAATCATTAATGAGATATTTCAGTCAGAATCAAACAGTTTGTCTGACTGACTGACAATGAAATCCATGCTATCAGCATGGTTGAAAACTGCAGAAAAGTTTTTTTTATCCAACTATGTTGAAACTTTTTCAACGTAAATTGCTCATTCAGATTTGACCAGTACCCTGCATTAATCCAGGGGGACATCTAAAAGCAATGGCAGATGTGAGCAGAAAAAACAATTATTGATCTGCTTTTGGTTTAACAACCAAAAACTAGAGAAGCTCTCACCTCAACCAACTTGACAATGTTAATATGGTCCAGTTTTTTAAGGATGGCAATCTCTTGGTAGACCCTTTCCAGGGGTCCTAAGATTTTGGGCTGCTCTCCTTGGGCAGCCTTGGGTCCTCTTGGGGGTGGACGACCTGCAGATCACCACACACACACACACACACAACATTTAACCAAATGATTCAATTGATCATGGTTAGTCCTGACAAGGAGTCAGATACAATTTTTGTAGTGAGCAAAAAGAAAAGTCACAGAGGGGAAACTGACAACAGAATGCTGAAGCCTTAAGGGTGCGGACAAAATATCACTTCAAGAAAAAGGATTCTTACATTTAAAGTAAAAGTTCTTTGCAAATTATTAGTATTTGTGAGCTCTCTCAACCCATTCTCATTCCCGGCTGGTCGCATGTAAAAGCTTGGTCTGAACCCTCTTGACATCACTTTTGAACACACTGAGTGCCCTTTTAGAGAGTCTGCGTGTCACTCAAAGCCTTCCTGCCAGAAAGCCTTGTTAGTTAACTTTGTGAAAAGGTCTTCATTTTGAATAGGTTACCAGCACCAAAACTTCAGGGTTTGGTTTAGGTCAACGGAGCCGATTGAGCCAATGACAGAAGCTTCACAGATAGTGCTGGAAGGATTTGTAATTGTGTTAGCTGAAAGCCCGCTGCATGGTGCACAGACACAAAGGTTAGCCTGTGAATTAAAAAAGTGACACCCAGGAATCCTGACCAAGTTTCTGCAGGTGAGAGTCTGTTGCTCCCCCTGCGTGCTCCACATGTTCATTATGCTGGAGAGGAACTGTTGATCATGCTGTTCCTCTGTCTGTCACAGTTCTGGAACCTGCTCACCTTTACATGACGAATCATCTTTACAATGATCTGCAACCCAGCTCAGATGATTTAAGCTCTCCTGTAGCTGACACACGCTGTCTTTTACTGGCAATGCTTCATGGCAGTGTTTGTGATTCTAATTATTTTGTTTTCTAATTAAAATGATTTATAAACACTCATACAGATGATTAATTGTGTGAGCATCTTCAGCCACATACGTCTCATTCAATGGTGTGCATCATTCATAGTGTGGCTTTGTCTTTCCTCACTTTCAAGAACTTGTAGTGCTGTTAGCCGATCAGCCTCTTGCCGGGTTTCCACTGGGTTTATTTGGTATTGGACTGAGTTATTGGTGTAGCCTAAACTGACAAAGCCCCATCATTGTCTGTGGCTTTTTTCCTTCACCTTACTTTGCTTTGTTTTGTGGTGTCTCAGCCTTGATTTCTCACAAATCATGCTCCGATGTAACTGATGGTTTAGAAGTTAAATGCAGGTGGATTCATATTTTTATGAAATTTAAAGTCCAGCAAAAATAAAGTACACAAAATATAACTTACGTGGAAAACCACACTGCTTCATTAACTTCTTCTTGGACACCACCTTCATGGCCTGGAAAAGTGGAAAATCATTTTGATAGTACAGCATGTTCACACACAGCCAATGTTCACAATAAAGCCTCAACACAATCATTTTTTCATGACTTATGTGCTCTTCAGGATACAGTAAGAGCTATAAGATGACTGCAATTGCAACAGAAAACCTTGAAGATTGAACAAGATCGCTGATAAAACCTTGTCTTTTATGTGCACAGTCATCAACTGGGAAAGCTTCAGTGTCAAAAGAGGTCAGTAGAGAGTCTGAACACAAGCCTGGGACAGCTGAATCTTTACTGGAAAAACACAAATGCTTTTTGAAGAGAAACTCTGTGTGTGTGTGTGAGAGAGAGAGAGAGAGAGAGAGGGATCCTGGAGATGGGAGATGGAGAAAACATCATAACATCTTGTTATAATGAATTAGCTACTTTAAGAAAGATGTGACTAAGTTAATAACACTGGCAACTGGTTGCATTCAGTCATTTCTCCAAAATATTAGAGCCACTGTCTGTTCTAACTCACATGATCACTCGCTAAGGTGGAACTACTTTAACACATTTGCTGAAAGAAAGCCAATAATTTCTCTTTAATCTGTACATTTGTGGGAGGTTGGTTAGTCAGCCAGAGTCATCCGGCAGTTAAAATACTGTCTGGCAACGTTTAGAGTTATTGCAGATTTTACATTGCAGAGTTTATGTCACCATATGAGCAATATGACAATTATATTATTATTGACCATATCAGAGTTTGTTACATAATAGCTGCCATCTCTGAAGCTCCATCCTGACTGTGTAGGTAGGTGTTGGTGTGTCATCACAGTTTTACTCGCAGTAAATGTATTTTACCAAATATGACATTTTAAACATCTTCATTTTGATTTTCAGGATCTGAGTCATGTGAGTTCAAATAAGAACCCGTTTTTCTGGATAATGTGCTGAGAAGTAGCCTGATGGTGAGCAGTGTGTGGTACTGATCAAAGGCATCCTGAGGCACGACAGCAGAGGGTATATGTTGTAGGAAGTTTGATTTCATATCCCTACTGTGTCTTTTCTGTAGAAAAACAAGTTTACTCACAGTGAACAAGACATTTGTGCCTGTTTGTACGTTTGCTAAGAGATGAAGACCAAAAGTGTTACTGAGTGTTGTCATCAAGATATTTTTAACCTCTAAGAAGGCTGCAGGGCCAAAAACAAGATGCTGGCCACCTTGCAGTTCTCTTGTTTTATGTCTTTAAGGTTTTTAGAATTTCAGTGAGGAAATGCAAAAACAGCTAAAAGTACAGAGGAAGTCAAAAGTAGTTTCCACAGTTAATATTAGGCAATATTCACAGACTCTGTTTCAAGGTTAAAATTCTAACTTTACTTTGTAATCTTAAAAATAACAAAAAGTTTGATTTAATGCCATGATCACTCTTCAAGCAGCATTTCTTATGGGAAATATAGCAGTAATGCGGTAATAACTAATGGATCTGTGTACAATGACAACAAATAATAAAAAAATATGTGAAGAAGTCAGAAGTCAGAAGTGTCTCCTTGTTTCTTGTATTACCTACCTAAAGCTGATCTGCTGATAAAATGAAAAAAGGCATAGGACGATAAAAGAGTGCATCTTTTAAATAACTCAGTGCTTTACTCAGTGTGAATCCACTGTGTTCCAGCAGGCAAACAGAATTGTGGGAATGGAGGACTCAGTCACTAACCGTAGAAACTAATATAAAGAAAGGAACTAGCTTTTGCTTAAAAAGCTAACCATGGATAAAATCTTAATTAATAAAATCTTAAGAATTATACCTTAAAGGTCCATATATTGTCAGTTCATGATGCGCTTTATTGGTTTACTTGAGCAACCAAATTGAGCAAATCAAATCACTGGTGAACTTTGGGCCTTTGTAGCTTTAATGTATTCAGACACAGAAACACTGTGAACACTGCTGTTGATACAGAATAAGTTAACATAAGCAATACATTTTTAAAGTAAACAGGATTTAATGACCTTTAAATTCACAGAATGAAACCAAAAAAAGAGCCCATAGATCTGTAAATACTGGCATTATCTGTGTATTCTGGAATTCATATTTTTATTTTTTATTTGACAAAGTGCCAGAATATTCTTTACTTTCACTGCTAATCTGTATGTGTGTGTGTGTGTGTGTGTGCATGCGTGTGTGCGTGTGTGTTTCTGTATGTGAGTGATCCTGTGTGTGTGAGTAATGGGTTCATGTGCCTTCAGACGTCTCCTGGAAGTGACTCAGAGTGACTCTTAGAGAAACTTATAAGGGAAATAAAAAGAGAAGTACACACTCTGTCTTTGCATCTCAGAGAAAATATCTGCTAATAACGATCCTTCTAAATTCATCACTTCAACCATTTTAAATGAGTTTGAGTGAATTCTGTCTGAATGTGGTTCACTTTGGCCTCTTCAGTTTGATAATTTGTCCTGCTGGATTGGCAGGCATTAGAATTGAGGGCCTGCTGATCGAGTTTTGAGTATGGTAATTACGCTACACAGGACATCACAACAAACACAATTCAAAGACCTTAATCAGTCATCTGCTGATAAAACCTCGTTTTACAATCACTGGCACAAAATAACATTGATTTGAGTTTGTCATCACATAGTCTTTCCTGCGGTTTTTCAAGTTATTTTCCATCCATCTTTGAACTGACCACTGCTGCTTTAACATAAATATTCATCAGCTTTTTTCTTTTTTATGCCAAAACCAAAAACTAAACAATGCACTACAGCTTTATATCAAAACAAAATCATTTCTGAAGGTAATTTCTTTTGCACAAACACTCATCACCTTATTGCATCTTTTAAAATGTGCAGGCCCATGGTAAACAAGTAGATGCAGGTGAACTGCTTACAAATACAGGAGCCTCTCTTGTTTAGATAATATCTTTCCTGTTAATGGTATTTGTGTGTGTGCAAATATATTTGTGTATGCCGTATGTGGGCTGATGCTGCAGATGCTCTGCATGCAAAAATCCAATCAGTTTGGTGTGAAACCAACTCAGATTGCCAGGAAATACAATCACCCTTCCATGGCGTCATTACTCATCTCCTCTCCTCCTGATTCCTGTCTTTGTTATTTGAGCCAGCCAGCATCAACCCACAGTCTTTACCGGAAGGTAAGATTTTCCATCAGTGTCAACAATCAACATCAGATATGACAATGCTTACACACAAAGCAGGAACAAATACGCAAACTAGAAAGCTAAACGTAGATAGATGCGCAACAAACATGAAAGCTTTATATGTCTTTTGACATACAGATGCTTTGGAGGCTGATGGGACAGACGGAGGTGGAAGGAAGAATGAATTGCAAGGACATAATCCAAATCCACATTTCTTTCAGAAATCATTATCAGGAGTGATTCTATCAAAAAAGAGACTCTGAGGCTTCAATTGCTCTTGAATTCTCTTATACTGCAGTATCAACAGTAGTCAGTCAGATCAGATCAGTATTATCAACACTGTTTCCTAGGAAATAAGTGTTGACACTACTGATCCTTTTGAGGGGAAAATTCTCCGTCATTTCTTTCTGCCATTTTGTAAGAAGAGCCAGATGTATGTGCCATATGTTATTCAATTTGAGGAAGTGTAAGTGGATAGTAGGTGTATAAGGCAAAGGACTTTACTCAGGTTCTCCTCCAAATGTTATGCAAACTTTCAAATAACCTGAGAACTTGAGATTTTAATTACCATGTATTTCTATCTGCTATTGTTGTTTCAAAACAAACAGCTGGTGGTGTTCACTCCCACTCAGGTGCCATAAGCAGAAGAAGAGAACATAACAAGATTATGTAATTCAAACAGGCGGTCAAACTTTAGTAGGATGGAAACGTGATGAAAATACATGTGTTCCATGAACCCATCAGTGAACACAGATCTGATGTTTTCACCTGCTTCATTTTTTGTCACTTTGGTGGAGCAGAAACTTGAGTGACACATAAGTTACAAGCCATTTACATTATGATTCATATGCTATGCATGTTTGCTTTCTTTATATTTTGTTTCATTCTGTTTTTATTCATATGTAATTTTCCCTACTTTTTTTTTATTTCTGGATTTCTAAGAGAGAAACTAAAAAATATTCATACAGACAAGTGGATGAAAGTGCAATTTTGATAAGGATGACATTGCAAATCATATGGCTGCTTCACACACTCAGATACACAGTAGTATGCGGTTTCTGGTCTCTCGTGAAGCTCCCACATAGTTTACATACTCTGCTCCACCTAAAAAGTCTTTTTGACGTTAATGTGTGTAACAGAATATTTAGTTTATTCACTGTGGCACAGTTTTGTTTCACAAAGTTGTCTTTTTAATAACATGGTATGTGTTGTTGTAACTGTTTGAATACAACTCTGGTAAAGTAAAGTGAACTTCAAGTGTAATATTGGAGGGGTCCTTAAAGGCTATAGAGAGGTCGCAGTATCAGTGAAAACATTAATAAAGTAAACACAATGAGCCTCATGCTTCAAGTCACTTTTGACTTTTCTGAATATCAAACCAAGACCATGAACTTTGCTTAACTTTAACCAGGCGCTGTGAGCTGCCTAAACATAGCAATAAAATTTTGAATCATGCTTTAGTTTTGGCAAGCAAATCTTTAAACAGAAACACTGCCAGTTAGCATTTCTTTGCTGATATATTCAGCATCAATGTTTTGCCACTTGCCAGATATTATAATGACCAGTGCTTCCTCATTATGCTGGTAATAAATGCAGTCTGTGCAGCATTATGTGTCTTTCAAAACAAATTTGCCTTTTTGCAGTGTAGAGACTGCGTTACATTCTGCAGCACCTCTGCAGCATTTCATTATTCCACTCCAGAGGGAAAGGTTACACACACAATGCAATAATTCAAAGATCTTATAAGGCTGACCTTTGTCCTTACATTAAACCCTTTGTTTACCAATCTGCATCTGCCCATTTCCAGGCTGCCATTTTAATATTGGGTTGTGTTTAGCTTCAAGCTCCAACTGGCTCCAGTTCAAAAGTACATCTTAAACCCATCCAGTGTTGGCAGCGTAGATGGCCATGACTCATCTAAACACTTTCATTGTTGTTATTGTACAGGGCAGCTTAGCGATATTCAAACATAAAACTGCTTACATATTTAGGGGCTAAATTTGCAGAGCTTTTGCAGGGACAAATAACCTTGATGAAAAAAACACCTAAGATGACCTCATCTCAGTGTGCAGGCTCATGTGAGATTCTCCCTTGTGAACTGACCTCAAAGCAGCCACCTCATACACAAAGCAGAACTACATTACTTTGAAGACAGATAATAAAGCCTTAGATGCATTTTCAGAGGCACAGAAAGCCCCTCTCTTTTCTTCCAAGGCGGCTGAGGCAATTTGATAGGATTGGAGTCACAGCTTGAACTGGTGAGATGCTGTAAAGCTTTTCTGTGCCTGTGTTAATCAGAGTATCAGTAAGTATGTAGAAAGATTGCATTGACTTACATAATGTTTGTCATCATCCTCATTGTAGGCAAGTTTGACCACACCATAGGAGCCCTGCAATAAAAAAAAAGAAAGAAAGAAATTAATTTTTCCTATATAACCCTGGGCTATGATTACAGCAAACAATTATAATTTACAATGTTACAGCCAGTGTTTGTTATTCAGCCCTATGTTCAAACAAAAGTGGGTCATCAGCAAAACTGGTTGGGGATGCTGTTGAGACTCCTAAAGCATCACTTTAAAAACAGAAGGCAGCAACATACTGATAGAGTGTTTTAAAGGCAGCACCCTTTCTATTCAAAAACAACATTTTTATTCCTTGGCAGCGTAGAATGACTCCTCCTACACATACGCACACACACTGCCCCAGGATGTGTGTTTTCCACCATAGTCCTTTTCCTACAGTGCATGGTTTTGTCTCTGATGAGTAACAAAACTGCTTGAAAAGCTGATCGTACAAAAATTACATAAAGAGAGTTATATCATTATAAAGTTTTGTGCAGCCAAGTATGCCAGCTGGGTGATGAGAAATGACTCAGAATATTTTCCCAAGAAGGGACTGGTCATATTGGCAGCCAAAAATACATTTGTTGGCTTTTGTCAACAGTAGGGGAGTTTAAATTCTACCAAATGTGTGTACCAAAGGTTTTTGAATCTGACAACGACTGCTAAATGATCAAAATCATGTATGTGTCTCCTGCAGATCATTCTTCTAGTATTTATTGTGAATTTATAGCAATATCTATTTTTTTCTTAAAAAATGATTTGATATCAATTTTTATGTCTGACCCGAAAAATTTCAAGAAGCACTAACTTGGAACTGTTAACAAAATGTATAAATGCCTTTTGCTTCAGGTGAAAAACAAAATAAACAAAATATAACTTTATTTGTCTGGCCTTTTTATGTAAATGTGCACTTTGCTCCTTTCACAATGAAAGTTTTTTCAATTTTTCATCTCTTTTGTTGCAACAATAATACCCCAATGTTCTAATCACGGAAGTTCGTGAGTAACTTGTTAAAATGCATAACAAAAACTAATTAATGAGACATGTTGTGGGCTCTTCTGTAAAGTTTTGAATGTTTTAGCCTAAATTTTGCATTGAGACTTTCAGTTTTCATTTTATTTTTCACTGCTTAAGCTGTCCAAGCTTGTATTACTGCTACAATGCTGGAGTTGTTTGTATTTTGCTTGCTATGCTAGCAAATATTAATGTTGGTCTGCTGGTCAGCCACCACTACAGTCTTTAGCGACTAAAGAATAGATTAATAGCTTCAGCTACGCTCCGTGTCCGTGTGGTAACTGGATACGCTGCAAAGCTTAACATCAATGTTTTTGGTTCCATTGTGAGCATGTTAGCATGTTGTTAGCCTTTAGCTCCAAGAACTGTTCTGCCAATGTGCAGGCTCACAGAGTGGCTTGCATGGCCATATCTTATCTGATAAGTGGTTGTTACTTTTTTTTTCTTTTTTCAAAAAAAGCAGAACTGAAGCAGGTACAGATACAGAGGTAGATGAAGCCAACAACGTAGAACCTTGTTGGAAAAAAAGATAAAATAACCCCACTGGAGAGCTTTGAACTGGAAAAAAGTCAAGTGTCTCAAGCTAAAGCCACAGGTCTATAACGAACGGACACAAAGCGTTTACCTGAACACCTTTAAAAACAGAATTTGCTGTCTACGTCATAAATTTTTTTTCTTGTAAATATATCTGCAAGCTGAATAACAGATGCAACTTTAATTGTGCACAGGCTGTGAATGATTTTGGTTTCTCACTTAACAAATGGTGACCAAGGGTTGCTTTTCTAAGCGGCAGCTATTTTTTTTTCAAACCACTCAAAATTGAACAGAGGCAAGGAAAGAAAACCGACAAACTTACCTTTCCAATCTCACTCTTCAGCTTATACTGATTCAACTGGATACAGTCCTGTAAAGGGGAGAGAAAATGTAGGGGACATGAGAAAACTAAGTCATCAACATAAACATGATCATACTCAAGCAAATTTTTTGATCATTTACAGCAAAGAGAGACATGCTGGCCATTGGTACAAGAACACAACGATCCCGCTGTGAATGTTTGTACTCGTGCTGAAAGTCATTTATTTCTGAGATGCAGGTAACGTTGCCGTCTGCAGTTTCTGTTTACTGTCTGCAAATCCATTAGAGTGCTACTGCTTAAATGGCTGATTTGCAGTTCCATAGCAACCACTGCTACAGCATCGAGTCAACCAGGGCCACGTCGGAAGAGAACAGACCACAGCAGGACAGAGAGAGCGAGGAGGGGGCGAGAGGAGAGTTTGGTGATGGGGAGCATTTCACGGGGATGAGTGGAGAGAGGGGTACACTGACAGCAAAATCAATGAGCAGAATGTGAGCAGTGATGCAAGTGTGAAAAAAAGGAGGAGATGAAGCTGCGGAGAAAAATGGATTGAAAGCGGTTCTCTCTCATCTCAGGCATCATTGAGGGGAGGGCGTTGACTTAGTGTTTGTGAGCCGGACCACTGCCTGAGGCTTGATACTGGAACATGTTTGCAGGATGAAAGGAGGTAGGAGAACACAGAGGTAACGAAACAGAAAGTATTGCACCAACTCATGGTGCAGGTCAGAACTTCACTCGCCACCAGGCAGGGTTTTTTGGAAAATATGACATATAGTGGGTTACATAATATGCTGGTTATGCACTGTTGGTGCTGCAGGAGAGGTGAGGATTGTAGTCTGCACTGTAGGGTATGATGGTGTGAAGTACTGTGGGCAGGGATTATGACAAAGGGCGAGAGATAGAGCAAAAGATGGCGTTTGGTAGGTGAAGCAGGCAGTCGAACTTGATTGGTTGAAAACTGATAAAGAGAGAAGAAAAATAGGTCGGTGAAGGATAAAGGGAAAGGCAAATGAGGAAAATCCAAAGAAAAGAGCATCAGGAGGGATTGTTTGAGAGGACTTCACTGTGTTCGCAGTTTGCCTGCACATACTTAGTGAGCGCTGCACTGCAGTTAATACTTTGGAAGGACTAATGGATAAAGAGGGCCATGCAGAAAGCCTAAAATACATCTGCCACACATGCACATGCACACACATATGGATCAAACTAAAATGCACCACTGGGAAACAATACATCTTTACAGAGCTCTTTCAGCCACACATTAGACTACTGCTTTGCATTGACAGCACAGCACCACTGTCTGCAACAGCATGCAACACACCCTGCTCTCCTCTAACTGCTTCCCTTCTCATCTCACTCTGCACCCTATTCTGTCTCATCTTATCCAAACTCTCCACATCTCTCCATCCATTACCAAACTGATCAATAACAGTGCAAGACAAATACATCACTGACAACGTGCCATTTCAGTAAAATAACCAGGCATTTCATTCTCATGATAAATTATAAACGTGCAAGCCACAGGAGGTCATTAAAAAAGGGAATTTGTGTTTGATCACATTTAAAGCCTGTACCTGTGAAATTATTTTCAATGCCTGACATTTTATAATGAATTTTGATAGTTTGGTGTTAGAGCTCGAGCAAAAATGAGACAACTGCAGGGGAGGGTGGTTTATTATATGTTGCTGTATGTCTGATGCAAATGGAAGAAATGTGCAGAAATGACTCAGTACAAGAGAGAGAGATATCATCTCAAACAGGAAGGACCAGTGCCGTACTTACTTTTTAATGATGGCATATTAAATTAACACAGATTCTGATCTGCATCTGCGTCCTCTATCTACTGCTGTGTTTTCCAACCATCGAGATAAACATTCATTTACTGTTCTAATGTACTGTGACGATGAGTAGATGTGACATTTAGCTTTGCTCAAGGGGCTGCCAAAGTTACTGATTTTCAAATTTCTTCTGCTGCTAATTTTGATGTACAGTAAGTCAGACATACTCAGCAGAACACACAAGAGTGCATAAGCATCCTACCAGACACTTTTGAAAGGCATGCAAATACAGTTCATATAGGCTAGCTAACACAGTCACTTCTCTGGTGTATCAATTTCCAAAATCACAGTGGCAATTTATTTTCCTTACTGAGAAAACGAGTAAAGAATTTCATTTTCATCAATTCTGGTTTTGGAGAGAAGTTGCTCTGAATACAGAGTGGCCATTAATACAAATACAGACTGAGAGCTGCAAAAATCTGTTTTGCAAAATGACCCTTTCAGTCCTCACTGCTCCAGTCTGATTGAAAATGTTAGTCTCCAACATAGACAGTATTATTGGTTGTTAAAATTGGTCATCGTTCTGTCCCTACAGCCACCTAAGAAAAACATTTATTGAAGTGATGGACGATATTAAATCAGACTTCGATCAAAATAAGATGCAAACACAAGAGTTGATTCCTGCAGTAGCAAAACCCCTCAATAAAAATGTATATAACATATTGTCAATAGCAGGGCTGTATGTAGGGCAGGGGCATATGAACAAAATGTTGATATTGACATTGGAGCAATACTGTGAAGATGAGCACAGTTGTTTACCCAAAATATCGACATATTGGGATTTTTGAATAACACTCTCCATTAATGTGATTAGAATGATTAAGTGGATGAAGGCAAGTACAGACACAGAAAAGAAAAAGTGTTTGGTTAATTCAGAAAAGTATATTATTCTGCTGAAATCCAGTCTCTAAAACAAAGGAATATACAATACTTAAACCATATCACAGCATACACCAACATAATATCAAAATTTTGCAAAGGCCCACATTAGGCCACAAAACAGACATGTAAATGTGCTCTAAAAAATTACTCCTCTTTCAACAAAATTATACACATCATGTGCACCAAACAGATCTAAATAGTCAGGAGGCTCAACCCCCAAAGAAGAAGTTTATTGCAAAATCAGAAGAAAGGCAGCAAGGCTGGTGTGCTTTAGCTAAACCATTATATAAGCTTACAGTATCTGCTCCTGTGGCTTGCTCATGTATAAGTCATCCTTATACATTCGTCCCTTGTGTGTTGAGTAACAATGGAGAAACTCAAAATGTCAGTCACAACTGACGTTTCAGCAAGCAAGAAATGTTCCTCTTTCTCTCTCTCTTTAGCTCTGCTGTGTCATACTGTAGATCCATGAGAGCACTGAAATACAAGCAACATGAGCTCTTTGTATGGTTCAGTGCGAGATCTGCAGCTCCATTTTCAGATAGGAAAGGACACAATGACATGTCTGCGAGTCACTGGCAGCAGTCTGTTAAATTTAGAGGGGTTTCACATCCTGGCAGATGCCATAAATTTTTAACGTTCACTCTGAATTGGAAAAATTCAGAGGAAAATGGAGATTTAGGAGTCACCCACAGCAAAATGAGAAGCCTGTATTCATGGGTTAGCACAAACAGATGCATGCATGGTTTCAGCATGTTCTATATAACCATTATCATCATAATTGATAATCATCTACAAGTATCTCTGCAAGCTCAGTTTTACAGTCACATTTTTATTTTTGGTACAAATTCTTCACTTTCTTGTTAAGTGACAATCCTATTATGATAATTGTCATTCGTTGAAATAGATATTGTCAGGCTAAAAGAAGCACAGCCCTACCAATATTACTGATCAACACCAAAGCACAAGCTGATCAATCGGACAAAGGGAATATTGCATACCTCTAGAGAAAACCAGGTAACACATTTTTGTCTAATGCACCATGGACAGGGGGAGACACTGGGTTAGAAACCTACTAGCCTTAGAGTTAGAATTGATTGAGCCCATGTTAGTTTCTTATATGTACATGCTAATTATGGAGCAAAAGTCTGCAGCCAGTAGACCAGCACAAAAGCTAACCAGCTTTGTCTTAAGGTTAAAAAAAAAATCTCAGTGTTTCCCAAAGTCTCGAAAGGTTATTTATGACACTCTGTTCGTTTTGTATTTTCTTGGCCAGGTCTGCAGACTGGTTGTAAGGTTTATAAATAAGCCTCAGATGTGCCCGTAGGGAAATTCTGTTACCTTCAGACAGAGGAAAGCCAAGCTTTCTTTGCTCTGTCCAGTCTCTATGCTAAGCTAAGCTAAGCTATTGTCTTATTAATAAGCACATTTCACAAAATGTCAAATTATTACTTCAAGGAACACAATGCCTCCACCTGTCATTACAACACACATCTCCTCACTGTGCAGAGCACGGTGTGTTATTTAGGCTTTGTGTCCTTGGCAGAAGCTGGGATAATGTTGCATTAACATACATCAGCTAATACACAGAGGCTTGTTTCTCTGACGGGTGCTAATGGAAGAATAGTGTACAGACCTTCTTGTGTTTCCCTCTCCCTGTCATGTTGCCTGCTGACCTTCTGCTCCTCTTTCTTTGGAAATAATGCAGTGGAGATATTGAGCTATACCGAATTTGCATCTAGTTATGAACTGCTCTCATGAGCACAGAGGAGCTGCTTTCTCTCTGTTTGTGTTTCACTCCCTGCTATGGTACCACCTGTCACATCCAACCACAGACATACATGTCAGCAAATGTCCAAATCAGAGGTCTGCAGATAAATGACATCTCTGAAGATTCACCTCAGACCTCTTCCTTAATTTAATGACTACTAGATGAAATAGATAAAAAATGGCTTCCTCACCTGAGAGTCTGATATGGACACACGTTTAGACTCCACAGTTGGCCTGCGAGCAACTCGAGGGGAGATGTGTGTGTAGCCTCCACCAGGGCCTGACGACAGGTAAGTGCCTCTCTCCTGAAGCGACAACTTCCTCCCAGTCAGATGAGGCCGCATCGGATGAGTTCTCTTGACCTGAGGTCCGCAATTCCTCACGCCGTTGGCAGCTGAGCCGTCCGACTCTTTTGTCGTCATGGCAGCCATGTTGTCTGTAAGACTGGTGGTCTGATTGTCAGAGTCAGGGTCCAGCCTCTCACAGCCAGGGTCACTGCTCATAGCCATGGCGGGTGGGGAAGGTTGGAGTGGCGCAGGAGCAGGTGGCAGGGAGAGTACTGGAGAATGCCCACCAGCATCAACGTGACCTGGGCCAGACCGCGCTCGCAATGTTCAGGGTCCTACCAGAGCTGGAAAGACAGAAGCAGAGACTGTGAGAGCTCAGTCAGCCACAGGGAGAAGAGTTTTTGCACAGAATATCCACATCAAGAAAATTAATTTACCATCTTGGTTTTAAAATGCTTGTTAAATAAATTGCAGCATATTTATTTTCCTATGGAGAGAGGTATGTTTGCAGCTCTTTGAGAATGCACACAGTGGTGCTCTATGCTAAATGCTATCATCAATTGCGAACACAACTATATGTGAAAAATTATGTTTCAATAATGTGATTCTCAAGCTTTTGAATCACAGCCCTCTGGCTCTGCACATCTCGCAGCAGGAGTAACTCTGAGACAGGAGTGTAATCACCCAGACTGATAAAAAGGAAAATGTCTCCTCTTTCTGTGTGGGTGGTTTGGTGGGTCAAGTTACCTACAATAGACATACTGTAGACAGTACCCATAAATTTAAATAAATGTCCCCATGACGAAACCCAACACAAATGCTGGAAAGCTAATTATGCTCAGTGCCTTTGGTTATGGCTCCCTGTATCTCCATCAAATGTTTGTGAGTGGGCTGACTCACATGGAAGTGCACACATAAAGAAGGCTGAGGTTATTGTGTGCACATACTTTGTGTACATATCCTGATATTAAGCAGGACTTGTGTGTCTTTTTACCCTTTTTTTTAATGAAAATCGAGTCAGCGGCAAATTGCCACAAAGTGGGAATATCAAAGCTCTCTTGCACATTTAGTTCACATTATTGTTCTTTACAACACAGGTAAGCAATGTGAGCCTCTGTAAATGCAGGAATCAAGAGGAATAAATGTGGTTGTTTTTTTATCTCCCAGAGGAGCCACCTGGGTCTGCACATGCATCATTAAAAGGCACAGACTGAGAAGTCACAATGGAGTAAAATACAAAGCCAGAGTTTGGGCTATTAAACAAGAGGTGGCCATTAAATGGGCCATATTATGCTATTCCTGATGTCTGTCAGGAGAGTGTTGCTTCGTTTTCAAAAATAACACGGTGTTCCACTTTGTCCAGGTAGGTCACACTCATTCATGCATTTGCAGAGCCGTGGCTTCATACCAGCTTAGGTGAATCACATCTCTGTCATTCTGCCATGGCTCTGGGTAAGGAATTATTGGATACTGGTCAGTTGGTAGTTTCAGCACGTTGGTAGAGACTTAAGTATCAGATGGTAATGAAATCAAGTGTTTGTATATTAATGTCCAAGAATGTTCCATTAATGTCTCATGTTTCTTTTTGTGTTAATGATAAGGTCCATAACCGCCATTTTAAGTAACATGCCAACTTTTGAAAGGACAGCTATGATTTTTTTTTTAAACTTCTATTCATTACATTCTTATCTAATGCCGTCAACATGTCCAAACCTCTCTTTGGCTTTGGTTTGCAACCGTGTACCAGCAAAACTAATGACATTCCTGTCAGCCACAGCTGTTGTGTTAAGTGCTAATTAGCAAATGCTAGCATGCCAATACTCAGGAATGAGACAGTGAACATGGAAAACATAGTACCTACTAAACATCAGCATGTTAGCATATATAAACATCGAAAGAACAAAGATTATGGTGATTTGAAGATATTACAAAGAGCACGGTCATGTCACCTGTATGTATGTCTACTAATAAATGCTAATCTTAAATGCTGGTGTTCTTATGAAAAATGGGTGGTCATAACTGTTTGATTGTAATAATATTCGTGAATTCACTCTTCATACGAGAACAATGGTTTGTCGTGAGGCAGGGACACTGCTTACCCATTAAACACAGGTATACACACGTGCGCACTCACGCGCGCACACACACACACACACACACACACACACACACACACACACACACACACACACACACACACACACACA
>JAQNCA010000006.1:3853154-3884047 GCA_029783725.1 Acanthurus tractus
CACACACACACACACACACACACACACACACACACACACACACACACACACACACACACACACACACAAACACAAACACACAACCTGTCATCCATCTTTTGCCCAACATTTGCATATTACAGATGACTATTATTCAATCTATGTAAATTTCAAGGGTAGGAAAAAAGCTTTTTGAATGTCAGCAGTCAGAGGTAATGTGTTATTTGACTCCTGACTCATTTGGGCAAAAACAAAAAGAAACTGTCATATTTCGCTAATTCTAATTACAACCAGTGATTATCTGTCTCTTGAAATGGGTTGCTCTCCACTACAGCACCATTCAGCCTGCTGCATGTGGGAGCAATATCCTGGCAGAAGTGGGCGGCAGAGGAGCTGCAGTGGTCTGGTTATAAATTTCAGCTGCACTGAGACCTTTATTTGTTTAGAGAGGCAGGTAACATGTTTTCATTATGGAGGATAATTTTCCATTAGGTTGAAATTTTTTTTTTCCATATCTACCTTGTTATTTTCCATGGTATCCATCCATCTTTCTGTACCAAATGTTTGGAGATTAAATTAAACACGCTTGCCCCCATACAGCTGGGACATATTGTGTAAGAAATAATGTTAGTGTTAGATTCAGTTTCTGTTATATAGCAGAAAGCAGGCATATAAAACTTTATTTTATACCGCAAATTTCATTTCAGGTAGAGGCACCATGTGTTGCACTGAGTGTGTGCTACTACAAAATTTCAGCCATAAACACCGTGTGGATTGTGTATAGATCAGCAGCTGGCAGATGATGAAGTCAGTTACTGTGAACCTGCAGTCTGTGATGTTTTGCCCAATGAGCTGAGGACTGTAAAGCTGCATTTACAATTTAAGTCCAGCTCTAAAACCTTTCTGTTCTTTCAGTTCTTTTCTGTTCTTTTTCATATGACTGTTGATGCACGTATGCATGTCTGCTATTTGTGTGTGCATGTCTGCTTGTGTTTTTAAACCATCCTTTAGAATTGTACCACTATATTGCAGTTTTTTTGGGGGGGTTGCCTGTTTTTTATGTAAAGTAAATTCAGCAGCTTCCCAATGAAATGTACTCTATTGATAAAGTTGCCTCAACCTGCAAAATATGAATAAAGAAACACACTAAAACAAAAATGTGCTGCACGCAGCGCTAGACTGGCCCTCGCACCCTGGCGCCTGAGCCGAGGGGCTTCATCAGTTCATGCGCAACTGATCAGAGTGAGTTTGTCTGGCAATGTCATGCAAAGCCAGCTCTGAATCTCTGTGGAAATGTTTCCAAATAGGCCACTTAAGGGTCTTTTGTTGTGTAAGGTGTGACTCCGGTAGAGACCCACCCCGTTAACGACAGTCATTAGAGGCGTTAGGTGCGATAAGGTGCCGACTGAGGACGACAAACTTTAGGGTAGTCACACAGCTGTTGTTTAAATGAATTGATGAAGCTTCTTGGATTAAAGGAGAAACGTCTTCACGGATAAAATGACAAAGTTCAGTTCCTTTCGATTTAAGTGTCAGAGCGCATTCATGTCCTCTGTGTCAGCACCTTACTGTACACTTCTCAGCATCACTACTGTCAATTTAATTTCTATGTTTTGTGCTACCACACTGCTTTGAGTCAACAGCTGTAGTCAATCCACAGTCAAATGCTGTGCGATACACTTACACTTTTACAAAAGACCAAAACCATACGCGATGAAACCTGCACATTCCCGGCCCTGTTCCTGTTACTGTGAAGTACAAACGAGTTAAACTTTAATGCCAGTTTACACGAACGATTCCAGCGAGACGACTTGACACTGACAACTGCCTGAGTCACATGGATGTTTACAGGAGGTCAATTCATACCGCCGCAATTCCTCGAGACAGCCCACTGTTTCCATGGCAACGACTCTGCTTTTACGGGCTTTTTTATATGCTTGACAGATAAAAAACTTTGTGCAAGCTTAAACGACATTGCAAGCACCAATTCATTTTTTTCACATTTATACTAATACAAGCTAAATCTAAAGTTTAGCTAAGCGCTGCCGTTGCAGTGAGGTTCAGGAACAATTTTTGTGTAATTTACGCCAACGATATATAAAAAAGATATTGGATATACGAGCGGTCGTCTCTAATTATTTGTTCTAACGCGGAAAAAAACTTCTCTCTACAAAGTAATTTGCTGTTGAGACATGAGAGTACTCGTGTAAAATAAACTATGGTTTATTTAGAATCTACTTCCTTGTCTTCACATAAAAAATAACATCAACATCACCACCTCAGTAGCATGTAACAACATACAGCAGGAGTAGTAGTTCTAGTTGCGCGATGGATCTACCAGGTTACTGACCGATCTAACCTGATATCGATGATTTCACTTTAAATACAGTTTCGGTTGTAATGATCAGAACAAGTAGAAAGGATATTGCAGAATCATTCTGTAATTTAACCTAAGAGTTAAATATCTATAGTGAATTACCGCACTTTAAAGTGCACACAGAGTTGAAGCCTAAGAACAATATTGACATCACACATGCACATCAGGGCTAGCAATGTGTTACCGACGTAAAAAGTGATCGCAAATGTAGTGGATGTTCAATAGCTGTCTGTGTGATGTGGCACTTTTGGTTAGGCAAGGCTTGACATTCTTGGACTTCGGCCCATAAAGTCATATTAAAATGCAGTAACTGAAAATACTAATCGACTGTTATTGCGCAAAAATGTTCTTTCGTTGACTTGACTATGACTTTCGCAAATATCTCTCAGTAAAACTTAAAATAATGCCCTGTTTTTTTTTTTTATTTAGAAAAAAAATCTGAGGTAACTGTTTTCGGTTGTTTTGATAGATGTGAGCACAGTCAAACCCTGAACCTTTTTATTTTAAGGATTTTCTTGGGCTTGATTAGCATTACTTTTCCAATACAATGTTTTATGCAGAATTAAGTGTAGCAATCATAGTTTTTGTACTTGAACACGTAGCATAAAAGAACTTCCCGAATGTACAAGTCATTTGAAAAGTACATTTATCAAAGATGTTGGTGAATGAAGTAGCTTTTTAAATCATCAGCGAAAAATGGGCGGGAAAAGAGGCGGGACTGACGCATACCTGCACCGCCATTACATATAAGAACAAGCCAACGGCGGAATCAGTATCATTGCGCCTAGTATCTTCCGGACTTCGTCGCCATTTTTTCACTGCACAGTCAAAGTATCCAACATAGACACGCTACATCTTGCTTTTACATACTGCATACATTTTCAGCAGACCGAACAATCACAACTTCAACGAAAAAAAAAAAATCAAGATTTTTATTGTGCTATTTTCTTCAGAATATGGCTTGTCTACCGGAGTTGGAGTCCATTGACGACCCAGAGGTGATGGTCATTCGTGAATCCTTGCTGCGTTTTATGGTAACTACACTACATGGTGTATACATGAACAAATAGTACTTCGAGCATATTCCTACACGTCTTTACATAAAAAAAACATGTCCATAAATATCCCCTGTTGTGTGTATGTTCCAGCATGACCTGGGGGACCTCACCGTGTCGCGCCAGGCCCTGGTTTCCCCGTGGGAGCAGATCGCTGAGGACGTGGTGGATTTTTTGGAGCGGAAAGAGGAGCAACGTCGCGCGCTAGAAAAACGGAAGGCCTTGTCTGCAGAGTTGGCTAAACTTAAGAAGGACTCACATGGTAAGAAGTTCTGCTATAGAGTGTTTTATTTTGCGGAAATGGTATCACTCTCTCACTTAGGGGAAATTCCATAGTAAGACACTGGCATCAATTGAACAATAGGCCGTATTCCAGGTGCTCTGGTTTAGAGCTTTTAATAGTGTTACAATTCACTTCACACTTTGATTGCAATCGGTGTTTACTCTATTGCATGCTACACTTTAGTTTAGTTTAGTCCCCATACAAAATTAATTTATTTTTCTCTTTTGTTCATCTTCTTCTCTTTATTGTTTTCTTCTTCAACTGCTTTTTCTGTTAAACGACTACCAAAAATAAATTGCATTAAACTGTGAACTACTCTGTTTGCATACATTTGTTACAATATGTATGTCACCATTTCCTTTCCTTCAACCACAATACCATGCATGTAAATAATCCATATTTTCACACAAAATATGCTACTTTTATATTTTAATACAGCAATAACAAGAACTGAAGCCAATAAAAAAGCTCAATTCTATACGTAAAAAATAACCCCAGCAAACCTACTACTACTTATAAGCACAGCTTAAAAGGACAGTTTATAGTTTAGTTTGTAAAGACAATAGAACTGTGTAGGATGTCCCAGTGGGTTGGGGTGTAAAGACAAAAGGCTGTTTTAACATCGTGTAAGGACATGATGGGGGTAATGGCCAGCTCCAGACGACCAGAGGAGTTTAGCTGGTTCGTAGCTCCCATACATGTCTGGCAACTAAGAGATACTTAGGTGCCAGACCATGAAAACAAGCACTAAAATTTAAAAAATCAACTTTAAAATTAACTGCTGGCCAGTGTATTAACCTCAGCACAATGTCTGCACAATTTATCCCAATGTATTTCCTTTTCTTCCTTGGCAGAACCCTGATTTATTTACTATCTATTGAAAATAGTGTTTTGTTTTTTTTCCTGTTATTGGTGAAATGATTATTTATGAGGCACAGGTGTAATTGCAGAGATTAATGTTCATCCCTTGTCTTTTCTTTAGGAGGCTAAGCTAAGGCGGCAGCAGGGTGAGCAGGATGTTCCAGAAACGCTCCCCACAAATGTCCAAGTGTCCAAGTTTTCCTGGGTGAAAGATGCGATGAGACATGGAGGTTGAGGTGGTTTGGGCAGCAGACCAGGATGCCTTCTGGCAACCTCCCTTTGAAGGTTTTTGCAGGCAAATCCAACTTTGATTTTTGCACTGGATGTAGCCTGTGTATTTTTTTTGACCGTAACACAGAGTTAGTTGTTCGTATGTAGTCACTGTAAATAAATACTTTTTGGCCTTGAAAAAACTGAGCCTCTATTATTTTAGTTACTCATTTCTTTTATGTTGTGGACAATGACCCACTGCGTCAGAAGCACAAGAATTTTAATTCAGATTTGGATCCAAGAAGCATCTTCTCATTTGCTGTGAATATCTTATCTTACATGATCAATTAATAAATAAGGGAAAATATTTTTTAAATGTGTCCTGCAGATGTGGAGCTGGCAGTTCATCCAAAAGCCTATTATCCATCATGCCACATATAACCTCAGCATACGCCCTTAATTCAAAGCTTTTATAAGTGGTTCTTTTGGAAATACTACTATATATTATATATGTTTAATTCACTGCTTAATTGTCTGTGTTAAACTAAAAACACACACAAAGAAACAGGATGAAATAAAACTTGCTCTAAGCAGCTAAAATGAATGAGGCTCCTCTCAACCGAATATGCTGCACTTTAATATTCTATGCTCATATGATTGTGCAATAGGGTAAACAAAATGAGAAAGGAAAATAGGTTAAACCAGCACGAACCATCAGCACAGTCATTTTCAATAGCCGCCTTTTTTTAGCTGGTTTAGATGGAGAGAGGCTTCAGCAGAGCTAATTACAGTAGGAGGAGAGAGGGGGCCGAGGAGGGTGAACAAATGAATCCTTTTGGCTCCATTAGTAAACCACTTTCACCCTTCACCTTCTTCTCTGCCATCATTTTGTTGTGTGCAGACAGCAAACAGAGATATCCAACCCCATAAAGCTAAATGAATTCTTCATTTGCTGGCAAGAAAGTCAGAAAAACCTGGAACAAAGCTCACTAATGCACCCTGAGAAAATCTTTCATCAGGCAGTTATTTGTTTCTGTGGTTCCAAGCAGATTTTTATGTTTCTCTTTACCTCCTCTGGGGTCCTTGCCAAAGCATAAAGAGCAAATATATATATATTCAATGCAGAGCTTTAAGCCTCCTTGCTTTGCTTAAAAGCCCATGTTACCTTGCAGACTTTCAGTTATATTTCATTATAGAGTTATATTTTCTGTAAAATACAGCCTTTATCCTCAGAAGTGCACTATACAGGTAAATGCTGAGAGCAGGGGCTGAGGCTTCATGCTCAAAGCGATAGTTTGGTGCTATCTTCCTTTGATAGGAGGCGGCAGTGAATTTCTTCTTCACTGCCGCCTCCTTTTCTTATGCAAACTACTCATCAACTTTGAAACTGAAGAGCTGAGCTGAGGTGCACCACATTTCTAAACAGGAACAAAGACAATCAACTTTGATTGTTCACTGATTACAAAGACGTGATTGGGAGGCAATCTGCATCACAATGGCTTGAAACCAAACCACTCTCCTTTTTTTTTTTTGGCGTATCCACGTCGCATGAAAAACATACTGAAAGCTGTGATGGCCTGCGTTTTAAGATGAGTTGCATTGGCTCATTTGATTATGTTGACAAACTATGATGTTCTATTGTAGCACAGAGCACATAGTGACAGACACCATACTGTGACACAAGCCTATGGTGTTCGCTTAGTGAAATCTATCCAGCAGGGGTCGGGCATGGCACAACACCTGAAGGTAACCACAGCGTTCCATATGGAAAATTACAATGTAATCATGTTAATATTGATGATACATTGTTTTTCTTTTGTGAACAACAAGGGTTCCCATTTTTTTCCATGGCAAGGCCCCTCAAATAGCATTAGAACAAAGCGAGCTCCCCTGTTAGCAAGATATCTTTAAAAACCCACTGATATTAGTGTTTATCCATACTTAATATACCTGTCGCCTACATGTGAGTTTTACATGGCCAGGATTTCTTGATATGATTTGTAGGTAAGTGTTTTTTTGCTGAGCTGTTAGTCTGTTCATCACGTCTTTTTTTATTATCGGATTAGAAATAGGCAACTTCATTTGTCTGCACTAACCATAAGTCACAGCTATATTCTAAATAACTGTAATAAAATCCATTAAAAGACAATAAAATTCCTAGAAGTATATTGAAGACGCACTCTAGCATTTATTTTTGGCAATATTTTTTATTGGTTGCACTTCACTTCACTGTCGTCTCTCTGTGAGATGTTAAGCTGTGTGTGCGGTATTTTCTGTGAAACGTAGGTGAACAGACAGTCTGCTGACCTGCAGAGAGCACAGACCTGGAAAACATACTGCAAGGTAATCTAGCCACGCTAAGTAAATGTCAGCTGATCTACAGACGTGAAATGTCTTATCTTACAGCTGAAAGTACAAGCTGAGTGTTTGAACTCTGATCCCCTCTGCACCTGAAAGAGAAAGTCAAATTATAAGGGTTTATGGTCTGACTCATCCTGTTGGATTCCTGTGTTATTTAGATTCAGCTGGGGCCCATTTTTATCAGTGCACTGATTAAAAGTTAGTGTCAGAATCATTTCAGTAGACTTTTAACACTCGAATGGCAAAACAGCTCTGTCTCCTCTGTCCACAGCATTATGAATGAGAAACATTCAAAGTTCATTACAGGGCAAATGTCAGTAATAATTGTGAATCTAATTACAGGGCACTTTCATAAAATTGACTTCATTACTTCACTGAAATCTACTGAACAGACAACTCAAACCCTTTTCGTGTCACAGTTGGGGCAGTACAGATTTTTAAGGCAGACCACTGGGACAGATCTTATGACATAAATGTCACAAATCTGCCCGTCTGCTATACTTGTTTTCATTAGAGACCATTTTAATGTCAAGCCAATTGTAAAATCAGTAGGATGTAGCTGCAGCGTTGGCTGGTAGGACACAAACTTAATCCAGACAAGTGGTAATAAAAAAAACTCAACTAATAAAATTGTTTTCAGCACAGAACATCTTGTTTATCTTCAATTAGGGAGACACAATTAGACTACAAGGTTTTACAGACTGCAGATGCCATTTTTACTGGATCTTAATAAAAGGCCACAGTCAGCTCAGACCAGGCTTCCTCTTAATATCAAATCAGGGATCTTAGAGTGGAGAGGATTTTTTTCCTTCGTGATGCTCCACTTTTGCCGGGCCCACAGGTGGATCGGGCCCCTTCTCTCCTGTCACCTCCTTCCTGTCACACGTCATCTAACTCAAAAGAACAATAGGTCACGCAAACGCAGAGGAAATAAAACGCAGGGGAGAGGAGGGAGGGAAGCCCAGCGGGGACGCTCGTGATGGGTGGTAGAGAGTGCCGCTGGGAAAAGCTTGGATTTGCATGACTTTTCTATGCATGCACACACGCACCTGCCCACTCTAACAAGCCATCCCACACACACAAACTTGATTTTTCCTTTTAGAAAGGGATTAAGAGACACATATTATCCCTCTACACACACATACACACACACACACACACGTGCACACTGGAATTAGTGTTTCCCTATGCTCCTCCAGTTGTGGGCAGTGATTAAGCCTCATCATCTCTGACTGACTGACTGACTGAGTGAGTGAGCCTCATTTATATGGAGCAGTGTGTGCAGCATCTTAAGGGGCCTCTGGTAACAGTGAGAGAGTTAATCAAACATCAGCTGTGAGCGAGAGAAACACTCATCACAACAAATGCTGATGAATATATTTCATGTCAAAGACAAGCTCTTCTAAGAGGCAGCGGCAGCCGACACAAGAGTGTCTGAAAGGCCTCATCAGAGGGCAGTCGTGTTGGCTGCGTCACACCAGCAGTGGCAGAGAGCAGACGACGGCCCCCGGAGCACAACAGTGATCCACTCAGGAAATGAGAACACAACATCCTAAAAGTGACTTGCGAGACTCGATGTGAACTTACTGGTTGAAAAAGGGAGAAGGAAAATCCACCATCCTCCATTTCAGGAGCTTTTTCAGAACTAGTTACACGCAGACTTGGAATCAAGTTAAATGTTATTACTGGAGTTTTTTGAGTTAAATTACAACACTGTTTGCTTTGCAGACATTAATGTTTTAATTCAAATAAATGTGATTTTTCTTTGAACTGACTGTCCTTCGCTGTGTCTGCAAACAATCATAAATTACATTTGTTCATGTTCAAGGGAAACAGACCTCCAGCAGCAGAGTAATTATGACACTTTTATCAAGGGAAGGAAACAGTGTGATATTACTTTGGAGCCACAACAAACTGTTGTTTGCTTCCTGTTTCCTACCAACAGCCCATGATGGTCTAAACCATGACCCACTAACCATAACCAAGTGTTTATTTGATATAAACCGTCTCTCCGTGAGCCTAACCAGCAACTTCAAATTACACTCAGACTCACACTGAACAAAATCCAGCGTGTACATGACCAACACTGGTCCGCTACTAGTTCAGTTGGATGATTGGAAGGTGCTAAGTTTGTTTCTTTTGAACTCCGCTCTCCCAAATGTGCTTCATTTTCAAACTTACAGTTGATGGGTGCCAGATCAACAAAGGATTTCATGGTCTAAAAATGGAAAACATAGCGCATCAGATCAGAAAACACTACGTGTCATATGTGGACTATTATTTAATTTGTCATTAAATGTCATTTTCTGTCATATAATTTGGTAGACTTACTGATGTTATACATACTATATAATAACCGCATCGATAAAACAATACAAGGCACTTTACTACAGCTAATCATCATACCATACCAGTATTTTTATTTTAAAAAAAGAAACTTTTAAGTTCTCACAATGACATCAAATTCCTATTTATGAGAAAACAGGAATGTAATGTCTGGTTGCGTTATGTGAGCTCTGACTGTATGTACACAAAAACACAGTGGGAATATGTGAACACATCAGTCACTGTGTCATTCTCAGAGCTAAAGACCCAAAGCAAATAGAGCCAAGGTCCGGGCGCACACAAAGACTCCATTCTTCATATTGTGGAAGATAAACAATTAAAACTGAGAGCACAGTGAGTCTATGTCCGTCAACAAAGCCACCTTTAAAAGATCCAGCCTTAAGAACACAGGAGCAAACACCATAATGGCAGTGGAACCACTTGCCTGTGTGTTCACCAGTCACAGACTAATCCCTGGAACTCTTTAATTCAATCCAATGGATTAACAGGCAACTGTACAGACACAGCTAGCTGTATCCTTAAACCCCTTAAACACACTCTTGTATAGCCAATCAATGGGAATGCGTTAGAGTAAACAGGCAGCTCGGCTCTCCGGGCTAGACACTAGACACAGGCTCCATGAGCGGTGATCAATCTGACTGGACAGAAATACACTCTGGGACAATCCGAACCAAAGCCGGGGCCACCCTCTCTGAGGTTGGCTGCCTCAGGCAATAATAAGCCCAGGATTACACAGGATATAAGAGTGCAAACTGGCAAGTTGGACGAGCCAATTATTTCTCCTCTACTCACACTGACAATGAGTCTGCAGCTTCCAGCATGGCTGGCCTTCCTGGAATCCAAGAAATGTCGCCTGACAAGGGGTCCGTCTGACAGAGAGAGACCGGCCCAGGATCGCCTCCCCCTGCTCCCAGACAACGAACTGTTCAAAACCTGCCTGCAGATCTGTGTTGTAGAGGACTTGTTATCTTTTCAGGTGGGAAGGGCTTTGATGATGATGATGACTCCACCCTCTGTCCTTGTGACCCTGCTCAGGCTGTTCGGTAGCTTGATCTGCTACTGGTTGGTCATCTATTTTTAGGAGTTAGTATCAGGCTGAGTCTGAACAGGACAGCAAGAGAGGCTAAAGGTCTTAATATTGAGGGGAACACATTGCAGCACATCCTCCATAGACCTTCAGATTCCATTTCAAAGCCTTCAATACCATGATGCTGGATATCTGGGATGATGTGAACCTGCAGAGGATTAATCTGTTGCTGCTCAAAATGAGAAGCCATCTATCTTTTCCACTAGGAGTGATACTCAATGCCCTCTAAATCCCTGAGGGAGGCAGAATATCCCAGTGATCTCTCTCCCCTCTTGTCGCTGTTAGAAACCTGTGGTCATGTGGCAGGCAGGCTGCCAGGTCGGTCCTCACGCACCGAGGCTGGAGCTGACTCTCATCTTCAGCTTTGGCGAGCTGCAACCAGCCTAGCTTTCCATTCATTACAGACTTAACAGGAAAAAAATGCAAGCTGTGTGACCAAGTGCTGAACCCAATTCATGTGCAGACGTTTTTTTTAAATTAGGAGTTTTAAGGAGATAGAAGGATTGGTGTGTCTATTAGCTGACCAAGACAAGACAGAATTTTAAGGTAAATATATATTTCAAATCAAATCCTCTATCAAACAACACGACCAATACCTGCAGTCATGCTAGCAGCACTCAGAGACTGTAATGAGGCACAGCAGCGCTTTAAGCTAAATACCAAAATCTGAATGCAAACATGCTCAAAATCCAAATGCTATCATGCTGAAGAATATCAGGTGCAACATTACAATGCTGACTTATAGTATGCGTAAATATTTATTAGAGATTTAACAGCAATCCATCATACATACACATCCACACAGCCAGAATAGCTGAAGTATAAAAAAATAAAAAACATGTAAATAGCAGATTACAAAACAGTCTAAAAGCTCTGAAACCAGACAAAACATGGTCAAATATCATTATTATTGCTATTATTATTATTATTAATATTATTGCTATTATGCAATATCCACTGGTGGTGCAGATATTAGGCTCAACATTAAATTGCATCCAATATATCTGAAGCACATATGAGTTTTTCTAGTTTTTATGCTCCGTCGTTTGTTCTTCCAAGAAGTCCGGAGTTACCTTTGATAACCCTGGGGAAGGTGAGTGCAGACTTAACACTCTGAGAGAACACAAGTGTCAAACTATGAGAGCCCAGATGTTCTCCTCACCCAGCACACAGCCACAGGTGTTTCACCCCCCGCCTGTCTGTTCAATCTAACGAGGATGACCTGACTGTGTGAAGCTGAGTGTGTGTGTGAGTGTGTGTGTGAGTGTGTGTGTGTGTGTGTGTGTGTGTGTGTGTAGTGGGTCAGCTGCAGGTTTTAGTAAAGGTGCTTAAAAATGGCAACATGACAAACAAGGTTTTCACAGCCTGTGACTGTGGAAAAAGGATCTAATGAATAAAATTAATCACATAATTACACTTGCTCTGTTTAGTCATTTAAAACGAGCAAAGACCGCTGACAGTCTGACTTAATAAATGATGTCTTCTGACCTGGTTAGAGCCTTGATGTTAGTCACATTTAATCATCACTACATTTTGTACAAGCATTAATCCTGAGCTGAATTTCAGAAAACCATCACTAAAAAAGACCGTAAACAGCACTTTGCCCTCACTAATCTGTCTCTCATAGCATTTAAACCATCAAAACAAAATGGCAATTTTTTTTTGAGCCCTTATCTTTCTGGAGCAGGTTCCTAAATGTGCTCCTGGTGGCTTAATTTAAAAACAGGGGGAAAAAAAACAAGCATGAAAACCTTCTGAGAAACAAATCAGACTGGAGGTTGTGTTCTTTGTCTGGGGAAAGGTCACAGGCAGAGGACTTCTGGAGGCATCACCGCCGACAGACTGCTGGTATCACAGCAGCCCAGAAGCCCTTTGGTGTCTAATCCTTACAAAAAATGTTGTCCCCTTTAAAGCAAGAGGATCATTACTTCAAAACCCTCATCTACATTTCTGAAGCTCAGTTTACTTGCTGCTCTGTGTCACACTGACAAATAATTATCTTTTTAAATGTAGCAAAAGTCAAAGTCAAGTCAACAACCTAAACTTACAATAAGTATCATTTCCACATTAAAATGTGTAAAAACGACGACATCTTTGTTATATATGCTGTTGAATTTTGTTCTTTCATTATCCCAAATGTTAAAAAATAAAACTTACATTTTAGTTTAAGTTACTCTTTCCATTAGTGGGATGTAATGTAACATAAATAAAACTCAAATACGTTATTTTATCCTTGATGAAATAACTTCCGCCTAATTCAGTCTGATAGATTTCAAATGGCAAAGGTGGCTGTTTAACAATGAAATGAATAAACCCCATGATCCCAAACTACTTTACTGAGTAATCAAACTACATATTTTGTTCTCATTGTTAAGATTAAGAGATCTCTAGTGGCAGAAATCACAAATGGGCAGCTAAGTCTCTGTTAATTATATCATCTTAATCTAAGCACTACAAGAATTTGCCAAATTCTCTATTGACAATTTGCTTAATTATTTAGGAAATTTTTCAAGCAAAGTTACATTAAAAAAAGCATTTTGTCATGCTCTCAAATATTATAAATTATAAAGATTTTTAATTATCATAAATTAAATGTCTTTAGCTTTCAGATGCTTGGCCAAAAAATGACAGATGTAAAATTATTACCTTGGACAAGTAAATACATATTTTCAGTTTCTTAACCTTTTATGAAATAAATAAATCAAGAAATAATGAGCAAAAAAACTAATATAACACTTTATAGTTGCAGCCCATCATGATTTAAATGAGCTCTTACAAAGACTGCAGTGGACCAAATAGAACATACAGCACAAAGCTTCTTAACCTTTAATTTCTTCGACAATATTGATGGTTTTGGGGGGGAAAAAAAGGTTATTTTGAAATTGCAAAATCCTTTTTTAAAACACAAACATGACAGCACAACCTTCTTTTGTTACAAGTAAAATATTATTTTGTCCTTTTCAGGCTGTGAAGGAGGAACACAAAGTTGCTTCAACTAAAAATACAATCGAGCGACCTCACATTTTGCTAAATAAAAAAGGACTTGTAATGCAGCACACAACACTCAATTTTTCCATTTAGTAAGCTGGCTATGCCTTCACAGCATGAGGGCCAGATCCTTCAAAAGTTTCAGTCCTCTGAGCTGTGAGCCTCTTTCTCCCTTCATCAATAATGTCGGCGGCAGCGTTAAAGATTCTCTTATTCTCCACCTCAGTATGAAGCTACAAAGAGAAATTTAGATGCAGGAGCCAGGAGAGAGGTGCCAAGGTTGGTCGATTCTCCAGAAGAGGAACGGTTTGCTTACTAAAATTGGTTGCTTACTCAAAAGGAGAGCACTGGTGTCAGCTGGCCCAGGGTCAGATTCTGCCTCTCACTCCTACAGGATTTCATCAAAAGGACTACCAGCTCCACTCTTTCATGCTATTCCATCATCTACACAGAGGGAAATTTATAGCGGTCCACAGCGAGGGGACCTGAGCAGAAATGGTAAAGCATGTCATACAGAGGAGAGTGCTGTCAGCAGAGATTTTACCCGCAGCTCCTCTTTAGCTGGCAGAACTCACTGAAAACACAAAAAATCTGTCTTTGGAGCCATGAGAGAAGATTCTTCCCCCGTCAACACTGTCACTGCAAAGCCCTGGTAGATAATGTGCCAGAACCCCTCCACCATCACTGCACATTGCATTTATAGAAGCGGAGAAGGAGGAAACTTTTTTTTTTTTTTTAAATTTATTATTTAGCGACTTAATGTTGGCACAGCTCAGGGAACACTGGAGAAACAGCATGTTGTTGCAGGCCCCAGCATACTGTATGAGAATCCATCAACTGGTAAGGATGCAGGACCTGTCTGAACCCTGGTGCACTGTGTGGGCACAAAAGACAAAAACTAAATCCAATACTTCAGGAATGAAAGCTGCATTCATTGTCTGCTTTGTCTCTCTGACAGGCACCGTTTAAAAAAGAGCCACCTTTCTGACATTTAGTAGCCAGTCAACGGAAAAATGACAAGCATGTGACAGGGATAATTTCGCCATTATAACTCCTGACATTAAATTTGCGTCAATGAACACTTAATGTTGAGGTTATATTTAGCCTTTTTTGTGCACATGATGTGGTGACGGAAAATAAAAAAAAATAAAAAGATTTCGGCAACATTTTTTCCAGATTGAATTGGGATTTTAAACAAACACTGCAATACATCACAGGCATCTGCATCATAAGAATGCATATGGAATTAATACATTTCTTCATAAATTCAAGTCAAATGCTGCACACACCCTGCTGTGTGCATCACAGTCGATTATGGCACAAAAAGTATCCACATAATTAAACCAAGTCCATCCATGTATCACTGGAGTCAGATGTAAACAAAGAAAATACCATCTGTTCAAAGATATCTCATTACTACTGTATGTATCAGATAGTTCCCACATGTGGGCTGGGTGGCAAACTGCAAAAGCCTCTGAGAGTGTGTGGGCATTTACATGAAATTTCAGAGAGAAGCACTTACTATTTTTATTTTTATTGAAGCTAAAATCAATAACTTTCTGCACACTGTTGTACACTGTTCCTTTAGAAGGAAAGTGAAATGATGTTCCAGCAAAGATCGGCCACAAACCTGGAGAGATGCAAGACTCTGACGGTCTACGGTTTACCCAGGGATCCTCTGCGACAAGTGGCCACTGAGGAAAAGCTGGTGTCAGGGTTTGAGGAAGAGCTTTGGACAGCACAGAGACAAGCTTCACCAGACACACATCCGTCCAGCCATCAATTATTTCAGTTAGCCAGCCATATGGAAATAACAGCAGGGCTCTTGGGACACACAGCAGAATAACACCTGCACCTTAGCCACATGCTAACAGGACATTTGGATTAGACAAAACTCACAAAGATTAGGCCTATTGTTCTATGTTAAAGATGACAAGGATGGAATCTTTACTCAATCTTTCTCATAAAACAAGGTTCTGTCGATTCATTGTTTTGTAAGCTGTTAGTTTTGTTGACCAGAAACACAACAGGATTTTGTTGCCCACTTGCTTTCAAAAGCTAACCCACCCCACCCTCTACACTTGCTGGATTTGACTCTCTGCGGCTTCTTTATGCTCCTCAAAATGAGGTTAGGTATGACATTATTGTATGACAAGGCAATTTAACCTCAAGTTCTTACTCTTCAAAGTTATACCTTGCACCTGCTACATGCACATTAAAGCATGATGAATGCATGTCTGTGGCCAACAGGATCAATCATGGAATTATATAGTATGGTACCTTTAAACATTCAAAGCCTAAACAAGTAGTGGTCATGTTGGACTACAAAACTCAAATATCAAATAAGGATTTGTGGTTGACGGTGCAGTAAGATGATCAAATCCAACCTGCTATATAAGGCTAAGAACTCAATTAAGCAATAAGAAGGCAAAAAATAACAACTTTTCTATGCTTTTCTAATTAACATTATCTGATACAAATGAACATGTGTACATTCCCAGAAAATGTCTTCTTAATGCTGTTGTCTCTTGTTCCCGGGTTAATGGGAGAAGTGGACATCGGGTTGAGTGCAGGCTAGACTTGGATGAGGTTAACTCAAAGATCTGACAACCCCCTGAAGTCCTTACTGGTTGTGCTCTGAATAATAAAGGCCAATATGCAGATGTGGTTGTGTGGCTGGCTCAGTATGAACTAATGAGGACCTATAATTGAATTCATGTATCCACTCACCGCAAACACCCAAATAATGAGAAAATTACTTATCTCCCCTCAGGGTTATCTTCTTTTTTTTTAAGAGTAGCTGACATTTGAGTCCCTCTGGAATAGAAGCAAAAATGTAAGTGAGAGGTGACATTATGGAGGTCCATTTTCCATGCTATCTGCTCTGTGAGACTGTATGGCACTGCAGCACTTTGTGCTAAATGCTCATGTCAGCATACCAACACACTCACAGTGACAATGTTAGCATAGCGATAACTGGTATGACGTTCATCTTATTCCTCATCTTATTTGCTAACCTGCTAATAATTGACACAGAATATAGCTGAGTCTGAAGGGAAAATTCTTGTAGATTAATAGGAATTTGTTCATAAACCAAAGCATTATTAAGTGTTAACGTTTGGACTTATAAGTGGTACAAGATTAAAAGTTTTAAAAAAATCAACTAATTTGGGGAAAATGGTGGTGAAAATTGGACAAGGGAAGAAAAATAATGTTTTGAATATCTATCCGATAAGCTAAATGTTGCTATATTTCACAGCTCTTAGGGTGTTTCAACACCCAAAACGTTTGGCTAAAATGAAACTTGGTGCATTTGCAAGATTCATGCTGTTCATTGGGCTGGTGTAAAAATGTACAATTTTCTCCTGTATTTTATTATCATGTGTCTCCAATGATAAGCATAACAGATGAGAGTGGTGCGATGGTGCAACGTGTCTGTGCGCGTCTAAGCATGCATGTCATTACCTGCATAGTGAAGTGTGTTAGCTTCCTCAGAGTCGTAAGCAAGTAACAGTGTAGGTGACACAAAAAGACTCAATTTAAAAGTATAGTCAAGCAATTCGGAGTATGCTGCCAACTCAAAAGTTTATCAAGTTTATCAGTTTATCAAGACTAAATCCCAGATAAAAAAATACAGAAAGTCACTGGCCACTTATTTATAGATCTGCAGCCTTGTGTGGGTCTGTTGCGTAAATTTACATATTTTGCTCCTATTTTTGACATAACAGAAAAAAGCTAGAAATTATTTTAATTTCCCATTGCACGGTGTAAAGAGTACATGAAAGCTTTTCAGTTTTCTTTTTGTCTTGCAGTATGCATCGCCAAAACTGAAATAGTACAACAATGATGCCTGTGCTGCTGGCAAGACTGATTAGCATTACAGCCTAATATCTGTGCTTGATTAAATTCCAGCCACTGTTTTGAAACTGTTTACTGTAGTAAACAACTCTGTGCTTCTGTTTCTGTCTCTGGCTCCCACCTGGTTGACAATGTTACTGTATCGGATGATATTTCCATAAAATTGAGCTTCTCTCAATTTTTGTCTGTTGTTCCAATGAAGACTACATCACTCCAAATCATTTTTGCAGCTTAGCATAGCTGTAGTATTATCATGCCAACGTTAGGAAATGCTAACTTTTACAGACCAATACATGACACACATGCTGAGTGTTAACAGGTGTAATGTTTAAAATGTTCATCATCAGCTTACATTGGCTTGTTAGCATGCCAGTATTTGTAATAATAATAAAACAGAAACTGTAAAAAAAATCTGAGCACTTTTATCAATACGTTTTCAAGGGCTTTTCAATTTGTTCATAAAACACTGAGCAGACACAGAAAAATTCACGAATAATGAGAGTTAGCAAAAAAGTATGCTTGGGGAGGCACAATGGAAACAGATCAAACAAATTCAAGTCACATGACTTAGTCACTCAAGCCTATACTGGAAGAATAAGAAAAAAAATCAAAACATCAAATAAGTGTGGAATAGTAAGGAGATTGCAACTTTCCCTCAATAAATGCAAGAAGCACACATAAGTGCTATGCTAGAAGGGAAACAACAAAGAAATGCCATCATTTATCAAGAGTTTCAGAAACAAATGTTAGACGTAGGCTTTGACAAATCATAGAAATTGTAAGTAGCAAGTGGAGGAGTCTGAAAGAACGTTACATAAGTGTGAATCTGCAGATGACTTTTTAAATCACTATGTTGAATCCTCTTCTTCTGCAGTGGTATTATCCATCGAAAATGAAAAACTGGGGCCACCAACTGCTTATCTTGATAAACCAACTCCTAGTATTTAAATAACAGCAGTGGATGGAAACATGCATCAGTTTGCATTTTCTTTTGCCAAACTTCTGCAATATTAGGTTGAAATATGCCCTTCATTGGATGAATCAAGTAATCATACAGTTGTTTAAGTATTACATTCTGGTCCGGTTATCAGTTTCCAGTTCAGGCTTGATGTTAAATATTTGAAATAACCCTGGTTTGCCCTTTTAACGTCATCACAGAGACAAATTGCTGTGTTGAAGTTATGTAGATTGGATGTAGACCACCAAAAGAGCCAGATCTGAAAATATGCTACAGAACACAAGGTGCTTTCGCTCACTGCTGTGCTGCAACAACACAGAGAACAACTCGCTTTGTGTCAGTCATCTCCACACAAACGGAAAGCTTGCCTGTTACACTGTTAACTTGATGTGTTGATCAACCCTACAACATTGCAAAAACACACGCGCGAATGATTCCATGGAAGCGAAGCCTCACAAACACACCTTGACAGCTTCAAGGAATTGAAAGCCGATTCCACAGAGGAGTGACAGATGCGGCACAGATAGTACTAACTTTGAGAGAGAAACACTGCGGCTGGTACAGTCGCTCCTTATTTCTCAAAGCTGTGGCATAAAAACCTGTCAGGCTTCAAATAGAGAGCTCTTCTCTGGATTCCACAGCCTCTTAACACTCTAGGCTGGAAAACTCAATTCACACATTAAGAGTGAGGGACACTACTCTGTGAAAGTACTGATACTGTTTTATGCCGTTCTCCTGAGAATGTTTTTCAGCACAAATCATCACAGCTGCTGTCTTCAAAAAATGAAGGAAAATAAAATTGCCTTTCTGTTTTGATTTTAGGCTGCCTTTCAGTTCACTATTTGTGACATTTCTCACACATACAGTTAATGGATGTACAATCAAAGCATCAGACTCTACTGATGCCTAACTCCTACAGGTCAATTTCATGCTAGTTTTCTTTCAGATGAAGTGCCTGTAAAATTCTCTGAATGGCAAACAACACACACACACACACACAAAGCCTCCAGAGCTGTAGCCTGCAGAGCCTGATACATTTCACCTGTGAGATGCATCGAGCAGTTACATGCTGAACCGACGCAAGGTTCGACTCTATCAAACAAAAGAACTTCCTGCAAATTCTGTGTAGCTCTGCGATGATTAAGTGTTCACAATCAATTGGTGGAATAAACGAAGAAGGAAAATTGTCGCAATACAAGAAGCAGCAGGGCACCGCAGTGTTCAGCAGCCAGCACACACCAGTCGCAGAGCAGAGACACTCCCTGTTCATCCTCTCATTCTCACAGTTTAACTAAACATGACATCATTTGGATGAAAGATGTCCAGACCTGCACATGTAAGACAGTTTAGGACATATACTAAAGACACAAATATACTTATAACAATACACACACAAACCTGCACACATTCACAGAAGAGTACACACACCTAAATACACACACACTACCAATTTCTCTCTCTCTCCTGTGCCTTACTCAAGTGATTTCCCAAAGGGTCTGAAGGAGCTGAGAGCTGTTGACATGTCCTCTTTTACAGTCGCTGGCTCTGGTATGATTCTTAAAGCCCACGTGAAGAAGTGTTGAGGGGGTTACACTCATCAGCACATTCAGCAAGAAAAGTGGGCAAGAGAAACAGAAGTGAGACTAGTGTGGCTTTTTTTTTTTTTTTTGTTATTTTACTGAGTAAGCCAGTCCGTCTTGAATATAAAACATGTAATCACACGGAGAATTGACTTGACACATTAATGTAAAACTAGTCCTTATTTCATCAAAATTAACCTGAGATTGTACATTTTTTGAGGATTCCTCAGAGGAAAACCGCCAAGACAAAAACAGAAAAAAGAAAATCAATTCGAAATGATTCTTTCGAAACAGCCTAAGGCAATGCAGAATACATTTCTACACTGTCTGCATTCTGCTCTCCTAATACATGACTGGCCAAACCACATTTTGCTGCAAGAAGTGCGGGTACAACATGACTACATGCTCTTAGTCCTGATATGGTCATTTTATGTATCTCAGTCTCATTTCTGGCATTAAAAGCTCTTAAAGTTGCACACAAGAGGGAAGTTAACTGCTCAGCAACAACACTCACAGAAACATCAGCACAGCAGTGACACAGCCTGCATGACCATAAGCAGAGCTCATATTAAACATGGGCCTTTTGAAATTGTCATACTGTCAAAGTCAGCTGACAACTGAAAGCTGAACCCGGTTTTCTCTTTGCTGAACAAACAGTGTGCAGATTCTACTGTTTCAGCATCCAGAGGTTTAAAACCTAAGTGGAGACGCTGCAGTCATCTGTTGCGTGTCATTCATGTACTCCATGTTTCTCAAGGTGCAGCAGAAATTCAAAGGAAGAATTCAGCCCTGTGTCTCATGAAGGAGGGATTAAACAACTTGTTAACAGGGTGAAATGAGCACCACTTATGGCCGGCATGAAGCCATCTCTCATTTTAATTAGACTCCGAGCCACTTTAGTGCACTGATAAAACTACTCTCTCTGTGTTTTTTACTTAAAAACACCCTGCGTGACTGTCCACTGAATGAGTTCTTTGCATAGAAATAGGATCAACATTTCAACTATGCACTTGCTGCAGCGGTCATGCTGTGCGTGCCGACAGGTCAGCTCTGTAACACCTTCTATTGGAATGCAACAACCACTATTATTGAATTAAAGTCAAATTTGCTTTTTATTATTGCTTTTATCAAAATGTCGATTAAAGTTCATTTCTTTAAATCTGAGGGGCATTTAAAAAAAAACAAAATAAATTTTCTATTTATAACATTAAAACAACAAAAGCTGCAAATTCTCTCATTTGAGACGCAGCAAATATTTGGCATTCATGCCCAATAACTGACTAAATTATTCATAAACAACCAGAGATGTTGGTAATTAATTTCCTGTCTAATGATTGATCAATTAATTTATTTCAGCGCCTAAGCCATCTCCCATGTTTAAAGGTCACAGGGGGGGAAACCTGTGATCCAATCAGACACGCCTGCATTGACACAACAGAAATAATCCTGACACGATTGCAGACAGTTTGCTTGACACTACAGTTCAATCCCATATGACCAGAAGGATGCAACAGCATTTCACTACAGGTGCATGACACCGATCAATAGCACATTATTGACGCGCACGCATGGTGCATTCAGTGCAGCCTCCACTTCCATGGTGCAAATGTGCGTGCGTGCGTGAGCGCGCGAACGTGAAGCGGTTAAGATCCAGTGCAACTGCGGTGGATCCTTCCTTTCTGAGCGATTCACTGAACCAAACAACCAAACACGATGAGGAAACACCTGAACTGCACGTTCTCTTTTCTTTCTCCACGTTTACGCAGCACCGGCTGACACTGCGAGCAACGACACTGCGAGCACTGAATTAATGCACTTAAAAAAACGAGATAATCGTAAAAGTTTCACTTACCAGAATGAGCGCTCGGGCGTGTTTGAGCCCCTTTAAGTGATCCAGTCAAAGGGTTCCAGAGGGATGTCCCGTTCGGACGCACGGTGCCTGTTTGATTCACTCTGCTCACATAGCCGATGGTTGTTGACACGGACTAACAGGGAGGCACCACCGTCAGCCTTTACGCTATATGTGTGGCAGGATCAGCTGCTGACCTGAGATGTGTCCCATGTTTCACACCCTCTCTTCCGGAAAAGACGGACAGACCAGCCCACACTACCCTGTGTTGTCTACAGTGCAGCCACAGAGTGTAGACACCCAGCGGCTGAACGCATAGCTACATACCCCGCAGCTCAATGTTGTTGCACCACCGCAATGTGCACACAGCAGCGGTGCGGGGGGGGGCGCTCGCAGAACACTTTGGGTCCGGTTTGTCGCAAGTAGAAAGCGCACGGATAACCCCAACTTTTATTATTCGACCACAAATACAACCACGGGTCCTAAGATCCGCCCTGTTCCCGCACGCTGGCTGTCATCATGTCATTGTTAGCTGCATTATTTTATAGGCTGCTGCAGTTTACATGTAACAAACAGCATTAAATGTGGAGGAATACGGTTACGCATTGAGTAACCACATATGCCACATGTGTTTTTTTTCTATAGGCCACTGCTTCTCCATACAGATTGGATTAGCAGATAGTAAATTCATAGAGCGAAAGTACAACTAGCGCCCTCACTGGCCGTTTCCTATATCATTTCCCAGCTGACAAAAGTCAGATGAACGTCTCAGTAATTAGTGCAGATAAGCAGAGCGGTCATTTCTGACTGCAGAGGGTAACAGATTAATTGCTCACTCTGCTATACTGAACATGTCGTTGACAATATATTCATCAACTATGGCGATCAAAACCAATTAAAGTCACCACAGGGAGAAGTTTAACCTTTATTTCCCATGGGGTGTTTGCTGAGTGCTTTGTACTTTACTTCACATCCATACATTTACACTTAATAGCTGCCTGATGAATTTTAATGTACATAGTCTCCTATTGTTACACACTGAACAGCTCCAGTGGAGCGACAGATTGCAAGGACAGGATTAGAGAGCAAAAAAAAAAAAGAAAGAGAGGAAATCACATTGCCAGCTAAGACATTTTTCTGAGTGATGCTTTGAGACCTATAAAATACTTTGCATGGATCATTTGTCTGATATATTTTTTACACAAGCTCACTCAACTAGCTCATACAGCTAAAATAACATCAACTTGCTCTCCATCTGGATGTTTTAAGTTTCTACATCCTGATCCCCTTATTCATATTCAACAGTAGTTTAGGTACATACATGAAAGTGTCTCAGACCAACATTATTGCATGCTATAGAGTTGCTCACCCTTTGTATGGCAGCTTTTTTGTTCAATATAGATGAAACCTATGACACATTCCCATGCTGTGTGTCCTCATTCCTGCACACTGCAGGACCTTGTCTGAGCTGAATGACCACAGTGATGGATGAAAGGGAGACAAATGAAAACATACTGCACTGTGTGATATCTGGGGACAAACTATAATCTACATAACTAACTCACTGATGCAGGGACATGCTGCAACATCCGAACTCAAGAGAAAGCTGATATGTTGGTGGATTGCATGCCAGCAGAGGACTAACAGACTAAAGCTTGCTGACATGTGCGGGCATGTGTCCACATGACTCAGATGCTTTAAATAAAGTTTATTTTAATATACGACAGAAATCACAATCTTCCTTTAATCCCAAGAGCCACCATCTCTATTCTCAATATTCTAAATATGTTAGCTGAGTTCATTCAAAATGCTTCCCTCTTGGTGGTATGATTTGGAATTATCTAACTTATATAAATAACACTTACTACACACTTAAAATAATTACCAATTAATTTTGGTCTTAAATTATTTACTAAGCTTAAACTGTTATTTTCAAAGTGGGGGGCCTGGTTTACCAGGGGGGCTCAGCATATAGTAAGAGGGAAGCTGAGAGAAAATGCTAATAAATTAATACATAAATTGAAATAGAATTATTATTGTGTAAATGATAAGATACCATTCTTAATAAAAACATATTGCAGTCTTGTTTGCCATGGCCTCCTTTCTAGTTACAAGGTCATCAAAACCTCATAGCTGTCGGTGTTGACCTGGTACAATCTGAACTGCCACACAGCTGCTCTGCTCCTGTAATTCAGTTTACAAGGACTAAGACACAAAAATGGACAGTTTAAAAAAAAAGAAAATATCTGACAAGCAAACTAAAAGCCCGAATGAAAAATGGCTCTGCTGCAAAAAATCTGAGGCGAGTCTTCTCCTCTACCTCACAGTAAGAGGCTGCATCAAGTATGAATGTACTGCATGCTGTTTCTTTTAACATTTTGAGCATTGTAACAATGCTGGCATGGAGAGGTTTTGAAACCCCTTATATTACTACAAGGTAGATCAGTCTACCACCAACTATTAGACTGCTAAAGCTATTCATATGTTTGGAATACAATTTTTTTTAAAGCACTGTACTTGTTTAATAAGTAAAGTGCAGTAAAAAGCACAACATTTCCCTCCAAAATGTAGAAAAAAAGATTGATAAAACAGCACAAGAGACATATACTCATACAGGTACCACATTATGTAACTGCAGTCAGTAGACACTGCACAGTATATCAGTTTATCAGCAGACAGTGGCTCCATGGGTGCTGCAGTCTTTGAGGGTCGGATCCCAGAGTTGTGTCCCAGCTGTTGGGGAAGTTCATCGCAAGTTCACTCAGCTTCTTGGCAACAGCTTCAGCCTCATGGCACAGCCCTGCATGACACCATGGGATAAGGGGCAGAATGTCCTCCCTCACAGCACAGACACCTCCCAATTTTAAAGGCTTTTCCAGCCTTTTTAGTCTCATGGCAGTTTTTAAATGTGTCCTCAGAGAGTTCCACCCCCCCCACCCACCCCCCCAATCCCTGCCCAGAGAGCCGCCTGCATTTATTCTCATATGAGTCAGACTGTAAATCAGCCACCACACAGCCTTGTATGCGCACAGGAAGACCAGCAACAGACCAGTCCAATGCAGGCATTATGATCTGTGGCCGCTGCTTGTGTTAAAACACATCCATTCTCTGTGAGTCTTAAATGAAAATAAGATATGTTTACTAAGAGGGTAAACAAATCATAAGAGCAGTTGTCAGATTCAGAAAAACAGAAAAAAGTCTGAATCCTAGAGGGAGATTTAAAAAAAACAAAACAGAAAAAGTCATAAAAATCCCCTTTTGCTTTCGGCCCTCTCTTTTTAGATCTTTTTGTCAACCCAGTCTGGATTTTGTTTGTGCTCATTCTAAATGTAAGCCCTCGGGGTCTTGTTATTTCACCTGCACAAAGTCCCTGATGTCAAGGCTTTTTTTTGTGTGTTTCATCAGTATTTTATAACTCTTTTTTTGTGTATTATATCAGCAAAAATATCAAAAAAAGGACTGAAATTGACATTTTTTAAAGGAACTGATTAAAAAAAAACAATCCTAGCCCGACACCTTTCTCCCTGTGTGACCTTTACATTAGTTTGTCATTTTACAAACCAGTTTTCACAGCTGCTGTCCTTGGCTTGTGTGTGTGTGTGTGTGTGTTTGTGTGTGTTTCACTGGGACATCGTCCCTGCTGACTTTCCCTGTCCTGCATCCCTCTGAGGCTCAGGGTGGAAATAACGGGCTGGTACTAATGAGATCCTCTTCTATCCGTTGGGATCCAACCTTCACTCTGGGAGCTTCCTCTGGGGAGGGTGTGTGGCATTCTCACATGTGAGATCTGAGGAAGCATGACAAAGTAGTTATGGCTCTGTGGTAACAGGGAGTCAGACAGGCAGGTGTAGGTGCATCTGAATGTATTTAGGCAGCCAGTTTAAAGATCTAAAGGACGTCTGTGTGTTGGAAAAGTCAAGGATCTGTGTGTTTTTTTTCTTTGTGTGTACACGAAACAGAGCAGCAAAGACTCCTCAGGTGGCCTCCATCGTACAAAACACAACAAAGCCAGCTCCCACTCCTTCCACTTCAGAAAGGCAGGTATATTGAAAACAACCTGATACGACCCTACAGCCTAATACATACAGACAAGGTGGTGTAACATCCCCCCCTGCTGGTCCCAAAGGTTCAATGCAAACACAGTTTTTTTTTCTGTTCATTGAATTAACTGATACTGAAAATGCATGGATGACGTAATTCATAAAAAATGTATAATTTCTGGTTCTTTTTGTTTACACAGTTGTGAAATAAGAAGCACCATGAGAGTTTTCTGCTTACAGTACTGTCTCAATGCTCCTAATGAAGGTGTGTTATTATGGTATTCTGTGTAAAAACATGTTTGACTCTACTATCAGTAGGAAATCACATGTTAAGTGCATATTCAAGGTCAGTTAGCTGAGTCAGTGTGCGGTGGGAGGGTATAATATCTTAACTTTGAGAAACTAAAGAACTGATAAGAGATTTAACAAGAAGGGAGGAGGGAGGGGAAACAGATATTTTTTGTCGGCACAAATGTTGGTAACTAAGCTGCAGATATCAAAGATCATAGCAGAGGTTTTTTGCAGGTTATTTAGCTTTTGAAAGAAAGCTTTGATCCAAGTGGAGACATTTGCTGTAGTGTGCTCAGTTGATCACAGTTTGGTTCGGTAGTCTGAATGCTGGCTGCACAGTCTCTAATTTAGAAAGTCTGGCTTCATCAAAAGGCACATTTTTGTAGTTGACTCTCACTCAGCAGCTCCTCTCTTGAAAGAAAACAGGCAACTCTGTTAAAAACCTGAGAGCTGTGAAAGATGTTCATTCCCTGAAGCTATTGGTCTCTTGAATAATAAATCTCTCACCTGTAGCCAACAGTTTGTTTTTGGTTTTACGAATTAAAAACCTCCTTGACTGCAAGGCTCATTATTTTCTGCATATCTTTGTGTATTTTAAGTTCTTATGTACATGGTGGCTTTATTATTAGTGTGCTGAATGTTGTACAGTGACACTAAAGTCCAACTCACTGAAGCAGATCATTCTATTGTAAAGGCAAAACAGTTAACTAAAAACCCTCTCAGTTTATTTAAACTATCTGAGCACATAGATTATCACTACAGTTAGAGAGGTGAGATATGGAGCAGTTGGCAGACTGACTTACATTTTTCTGTCGAGGAGGGTTTCCAGTTCTGCTTATCACTGTTAAAAGTATGCAGGTCTGGAATTTTGATCTGATGTATTTGATTGTGCTGTCTATGATCTGAAATTGAAACTGTTTTGAATCAGATGTTACTTTTTCCAACGCCAGTATGCTATTGTTGATGTATTGAAGAAGTTTTGTATACAAATGCTTAATTATTGCTAATTTTTACTTTGGTCATTTGGTTAATTTTGTAAAAAATAATGTTGTTAATGTATAGTTTTTCTCTGGATGGGTCATCAGAATTACTGTTTTCATTTTTTATTACTTGTGTGCTTCATGCATCATATTTACCGAAATCTACGATACATTAGATTGAATATGTTTTGTATAATATTTTCTTAATATTTTTTAAAGGCTTGTCCTGTCCCCCTTACAAGAGTATCAGACAGCCCTTTTCTGATTGGTCCAGTCGAAGGGCTCACGACTCTCATTCATGCAGACAGCAGCCACCTGAATGATGACTGATGTGTTTGCGTTTTACAGTAGATTGTTTGTTCTGCTTCCTGATGTTCCACAAAGATCTGTCAGATCCAAACGTTGCTCTGTTTACTTTCAGTGGCTCTGTGCGTTCAGTGGAGACAGATCGTTTGTCAGACTTCTGCCGCCTGCCATCCAGGTTCGTGATCGAGCAGCTTTTTAATTGCGCTCGCTCTAAACTCTGTCATGAAAAATTCAGGGAAAACAACACCTTTCGGGGTATGCACCTGTTGTTTTGCAAATGTGTTTGATGTGTGACTTACTCTTCAAAATAGATCATTTATTTCTGACATTGCATCTCAATAAAAAAACAAGAGAAAACAAAAAGAAAACATTACCCTTTCCCAATTTATCCTGAGTAACTGGGTTTTGAGATATCTCACTCTGAAACCTCGAAAAGGATTTTTGCTTGAGATCTATAAAGCAATAAAAATTGACATCAAAACTTATCAGATGTTATTCAAGATTAACCAACAGTTTTTTTATAAGGACTGTTTCTTCAGCACAAAGCAGTTCCAAAGAAAAAATGTTCCCAAAGACAAAGAAGCATCTCATTTTACAAATGGTGTGTGAAAAAAAACACAAACTCTGAATAAATAACAAGATAAATTATCTTTATTTCCACGTCTTTGTCATTTATAAAATCATGTGTCCACAATTAATATTAACAAGGCAATACAGAGAATCCTTTTAATTTCTCAGAGGTGGAACTCAGGCTCCAGAGACTGTTCACTCTTCTCAGAAAGAGAAAAGGGGAACCGTTGGTCAGATGTTGTTGATATGAATCTGATCACTCATTCACTGTTAATCAGGGTGGTTCTTATTTTTTTTAACAGATGGTACAGGACTTTGAATACCACGCTGGAAGAGTTGTCAGACCGTAAAGGATTGTCACGGGTCTCTGGAGCCTGCATCCACACCAAGCCCTTCAATGCACAGTCGAAACTTCATAACCCAGGATTCATCACTGCTTATCGCTCAGTGTAAACCAGACACAGTTCATTCACAAGTTCTTGAACATTCTTACACCTGGTAGCCATCGCTGACATGATCAGCGTCTTCGTCATTAATAAGCGTAAGCATTAGTCTTGTCTATCTTAAACATGATAACGTCATATTCTTTTTCCCTACAGTAAAAGACACAAAACCCCAGCAACTGTAAAAACCAAACAGGAACAATGAAGAAACAACCTTTTCTATTCTACAAAAACAAAAAAAAAATGAGATCCTTAGATACCATGTGCTCAAAGAAAAAATAAAAATGCTTTCTCGCAAGTCCGTCTGTTGTTGGTAAGTAACTGTCGTTGATGTAAGTTATCAAAAAATTAAATATTATATACTGTATAGGTTATTATTACAGTAACAAGGTTCCATGCGATCATATTCTCATCTTCTGTACAGAGTTGAGGATTCAGTAGTAAATAACAAGGCTATACAGACCTATAGTGCCTGGTGGCCAGAGTGCCAGAATGTTACAGAGCCATGGAGAGCTGGGACAGGGACAGGAGGTCTGCTGGTCTGAGCAGAGGTGTCACATTTTCTCACGATGGTGGGGGAAAAAAAAGCTCAATAAAGCTGTTTCATGTTCGGTAGAATTAAAGCCAAGCCAGTATTTTTTTTTTTACTTGAGATAAAATCCAGCTTCTGGAATAAAATGATAAGTGTCTTCTCACAATGTCAGAGGTCACCTGACTGTGATGTTCAAAGCCTCTCGGGAGTTTTGTGTGTCTGTGATGTCTTTAAATGAACTCTTTAGTGTATTTTTCTTCATTTTGCTTCACCAGCTTCTGCTTAAGTGAATGATTTCCTACTGTACATTTTTTAAGAGTGACCCCAGAGAGCATGTGGAAGTGGAAATATCTAGATTTAAAGATCTAATGCCGTCCAGATGTGGCTAGATATCCCTTGGAGTACAAAACATCGCCAAGCAACAGGCTAAATGAATACAACTACAGAGTGGGTGTTTATGGACTGTTTTTCCCTTAAATTCTAAAACATGCTCTATGTCAAACAGCAGGAATCACTTCTGCTCGGCGAAATCAGGTCTAGAAGTGAGAAAAGGAAGAAAAAAGGCAAAAGATCTGCACAGTTTGTCAGTAACTCCCAACGAAAGAAAACTGCACAAATATCTCAATCGGGCAACAGTTGCCTTGAAAATATCTGTAATCAAAATTAGCTTAATTTAATCAATTAGAAGCAACTGACAGAGTGCACAGATCCAAGATCCTGTGTTTGATCCAGCACCTTCACTAAGTTTTTTTTTGTTTTTTTTAAATGTGCACATCCTCCTCTTTCCTATGTGGAAGCAACACGAGACCAAACACACCGCTGACCCAGTCCACAGAGCACCAGGAAGCCCAAAACAAAAAAACCCCCCATAATTAAGACTTAAAGACACAATCCAAACCCCGTGGGTTCATTCAGTCAAATACATTACTATTTAGTCATTAAAAAAAACAATACCCAAGTGAGTTCGCTAAAGCACTGAGAGAGCAGGAGGAGCTGAGGGAGCAGCGCACGAAGCACAACGAAAAAAAGGAGTTTCCTATCAAACATGCCTCGAACAAGGTGGACATTCAGAGTCTTTAGACCTCAGGTGGTCAGAATGAGCATCACCGATAGGGCACGTATGAGCGAGAGCGGTGGCGGTGGCTAAATGGGTAATTAAAGGTCAGCGGAAAACACATTCATTTCAACCACATATTCCATGTGGAGGTGCAGTGGGCTTGTATAAGGCATTGATGTTAAATGTACTTAATATATAAATAATTCACGAGCAAGTGAGACTAAGACAATCAAGCAGTTTAGTTGCCAGTCCTTAACTTACTTAAACTAAGCCTACGTCATCTGTAATCGAGTCAAATTAGACAAATTAATTCAATTAAGGCTATATGCACACACACACACACACCTTAGAGCTGGTGCAGGGTTAGAAAGAACTGCATAAATTAAAGGGAGATCGACAACATGACGCTCCAAGACAATTATTCTGCACAGAATGTCACAGAGCTCCATCCCATTGTTCGGATCTACGTTTAATTTAGATTTCTGACGGCTAAAACTCCAGCAGCAGCACAGCACACGGACATTTAAGTGAGGCTTAACAGGACCAGCTGGCTGGACTGGCTGACAACTACTCTACTGATATGCTGGTTTGGTTGACGTTCAACATTTTTTTTTTTTTTTTTCTTTAGCTTTTATTTTATTTGATTTATTTACTTTTTTTTTTTTAAAACCAAGTCTGTGAGCTGACCTCAGCTCCTCGAATTAAGAGCCGAAAGAAGCGGCCAAGCAGCGTAAAGCTATTCACACCTTTAGGTGGAGCGACGTCGCCACACCCTTGACTGGAGAGCCCAGTAACTTCCCCCACCCCCCCACCCCACCCCATTGGGCCCACAGCTGCCTCCTCGACAGAGAGCGAGAAAGAGAGACAGAGAGGGAGAGAGAG
>JAQNCA010000006.1:3884147-3894685 GCA_029783725.1 Acanthurus tractus
CCCCCACCCCACCCCATTGGGCCCACAGCTGCCTCCTCGACAGAGAGCGAGAAAGAGAGACAGAGAGGGAGAGAGAGAGAGAGAGAGAGAGAGCGAGAACGGGGGAAAAGGAGAGAAGTTCTGCAAACAACACGGCCGGCTGGAGTTTGACTGTACATGATGAGAGTGAAGACGAAGACGTGAAGGAGCAGCGCTGTTACCAACTGGCCAGAGATACAAATGTGTTGTGCTGACAAGGCCGTGTTCTTGCAGAGTGGGTGTGCGTGTGGGTGGCAGAAACCAGGGCAGTACCTCCAGACACACACACACACACATATATATGTACGATGGCTCTCCACACTGGTCATCTGGCCTCCATTGTTCCTGCTGATGCTCTTCTCTTTGCCAGTGTGTCCACCAGTCTCTGCTCCACAGCAGGTCTCTCAATCTCTCTTTCCGTCTCTGTGTGTGTGTGTGTGTTTTATTTTTCAATTTTAACCCCCCCGTCCCTCCCACCCAGTATTACCAACCTGTCCCCCCGTCCTCCCTCTCCTTCCCTCCCCGAAGTCCAGTTACTGCACCACTGTTTGTGCTGCACAGCCAACAAAAAAAAAAACAAAAAACAATGAGCAGAAATCCACACAACCCCATCTTCCTATTTTCTGCTATTGTTTTTTTTTTTCGCTTTTCGCAACCATAAAGACAAGCCTGCAGCTACCTGTTCACACACATACACACTGGCATAAACACAGTGCTCACTCACTCACACACACACTCACACAGAAGCCATGCTCGCAGGAACAGGCATGCTCTCTTTCTCGCACACTCCTTCTCATGCAAGCCACTGCTCATGTCTGGTGGTGGTCTGTTGGACATGCAGGAGTGGGGAAGGAGGAAAGGGGAGAGAAAAGGTTCCTTGTTCATAAAGGGAAGAGGGTAGGCGTGTGTCAAAGTGTGGGAGTGTGTTGAGGAAGAGGTCTTATTTCAGCTGCCATCTCCTCCGATATTTCCTCTCTTCATCACCTGCAGGGGACAGACCGAGAAAATATTAACGAGATTATAAAACTACACAACTTCTGCCATCCATCTATAGCTAAGAGTTTCTACTGGAGAGAGAAGAAGGCTTGAAGGGATTGGAAATAGAGTACCTTTTCACAGAAGGTGAGATTAAAAGAATTTAGGCTGAATGAGAGATGAAAGAGAGAAAAAAAGAGCAGAGGAAACTTGTCAGTAAACAAGGACATTCACCAAATTATATATAAATATCAGAACTGGCTCATTTTTGACTCAGAGCACCTGAATATGTGTGGGTTAATTTATTGGAAAAGTGCACAAAAAAAGCTCGACATACCTTCTAGATGGTTCCTGGAAACGTATTTCAGTGCCTCGTCCAGGAGGATGACTGGGATGGAAATCTTGAGGACCACGATCCACTGGGACCAGTGCAGGGGGGTCACCTGGAAGATCAACTGAGGGACAGAGGGAATCAAGAAGTCAGATGTTGTACTGCTATAGCATCAGATGGGAGGCAGAGCATCATCAGACACTGTAACACAGACTAACATCTCAATTCACTGCAACGTCAGGAAACAAACAGGAAAAAAGAAGACAAAACACCAGACATGACAATGACATATGAAGTATTTTTACAAACATGATGCAAAGACAGAAAACAAATAGACTCAAAAGAAGCAAATTCAAAACAGTGCTCCAGATTTGGAAAACAGAACTGATTCCAGAAATGCCGCAGTTGCACAGAGCAGAAACCAATTTTCTGGGGGACACTTAAAGGTAACAAACAAGCCCACCATATTCAGTGACTCCTGGAAGCTTCTGTTGTTGTGGAACTCATGGTGTGTGTGTGTGTGTGTGTGACTCTCAGGGGTCATTAGGATGGGATGTTTTGTGTATTTGGATGTGTTTTCTCAGGTCAGGGTGTGCTGAGCTCTCAAGGCCACTACACTTTTTCTTTTCCCCCCATTAGAAGCAACTATCAAGTTAACTTTGTCAAAGATGGTCGTGCATGTGAGCTATTATTTGTACAAGTATTATCTGCATGATCACTGTGTATTCTATAGCTGAGCACTCACCGGCAGGGGCTCAACGTAGAGGATTAAGAAGTGGAGGGAGAGGGAGAGGATGATGGCTCCCAGCAGCCAAATATTGACCCAGGGAGGCATCCTGAGCAGGGACTGGTTCTCAGACAAACTGGCGGTGAAAAAATATCAAAAGATCAAAACATGCTGACAAGTTAGCAGCTCAATTTGACATTTAGAGACTAAACATGGAAGCAACTGTATAAACAATTCTGGCAAACAGAAGATTCTTTTAAATTCTTTCGAAAAGAATGATAACTGTACTATAAATAAAAGAGCTGACAATTAACATTTAGTTGCAAGTCATCAATTTGAACACAAAATGCAAGTCTGCTTCCTTACATGGGAGAGAAACACCACATAAACATGTGTCCCCTCTGACAGTTTTACAGTCTGTCTTGACTTTGGATAACATTTTCATTGGTCGGGAAGATCTTTATTTAAACCCTCTCTTTCTTAGATTCTTTCCTAAATGAGACATAAGCATCTGTTTCTATCAGCAGCCGCTGACAGACTTGCTCCATGAGCAATCTCGGAAAAAAACACGAGGAGTGTTCCCATCGTACCACCGATCCTTTTATGTTCTGCCTCTCCAAATAAGCACTATTCCATTTCTTGAGGTGCGGTTAAGCTAATATAAAACCAAACGCAGAATCTAAAAGACGTGGGCTTTCTAAACAGCGAGGACGAGTCCTGCAGCGGTTCAAAGACTTGGCGTTTGTGATAGATGAGTATTTCTTGTTTGGAAACCACACTGTTTTTCCTGCCACAGCTGTGTACTTTCCTCTCAGAGGGGGTTCTGTCTTGTTAGTTTCCGTTTTTTGTTGTTGTTGTTGTTTTTTTGTAAATAAATCTTTGACAGTCGTGACATTTAAGAGACACCCCCCCCCCCGAAATCCAAACAGAAGATGACTGACCTGTTGAGTGCGTTGAACATTTCGATGGTGACCAGCACAGACAGGGCCATGGTTGTGGGATAACGGGATTCAAACACCTCACAGTCAATGTTCTGGAACATGGGGTTATCCTCCGTACACTGCATGAAGTGTCTCTGCAGAGAGGGACAGGCAGCCGTTAAGTGTGTGTGTGTGTGTGTTGTGTAAGCATGTGCGCACATGTCTCTTGGCTTGCATGTGTGTGTTAGCAGGATGACACCAGGACCTCTGGGACCTGATTTGATGAAGCTCAGATCTGATGGGGGAACAGCTGCAGAACCTTGGCCTTGTTCCCACTCTGTGTGCAATCAAACCACATGGGTCTTACTTCCTTTTCTATTTCTGTATACTGCTGGGATCGCCAGATATTACTGTGTCTGACAGCAGGGAATGTAAAGAGGGCTGAGAGGGGGGGGAACATCATGAAATATAGCAGGAAAAAAAATACATTCTGTGGACGGGAATGTGCTGCAGCCTTCCTAACACCGGACGACTGAGCGGAACAATGTTTCGCGTCTTACCAGCTGATAGAAAGTCACTTGTGGGCCTTCCTCATCAAACAGGTACCACCACGTAGCAGCCCCGACCGTTCCGAGACCCACATATCCTGCAGGAAAAACAGGAAGAGACATGATTATAGATACAGATCATAAAGAGCAGTCAGGAATAACAAAAGGATTCAGATATAACTCTTCTAAACACACTCTAGATGGTGCTTAGTTCCAGGTGGAAACAGGTTTCTGGACAACATCTTTATGAGATGCATTTGGTTTGAACAGAAGCCAAATAATGAGGAATTCAATAAGGTATTTTGATTTATTTTAAACAGAAGTTGGAGAGGCTGAAACATTTGTTTCAGGGTAAGAAATCTCACACTGTGACTGTGTGTTTACAGCTCTTTCATGGTTAGTACAAGACTTCATTGGGCTCTGATTTAAGCTTTGGCGTTCGGTTTGACATGAGTTTAGACTGTTAGTGTGGGACCAGCTGACAGCTGACAGAGGTGAAGGACTCATGGCAATGAGTGGAAAATGCATTAAGTTGTTCCGCTGATCATATTTTAGAGAAAAAGAAATCCTAAACAAATCCCTTTCCAAAATCCGTTTTGGCTGATGAATAACATTTTTTTAAATCCAGTACTTCCACAGTTAGAGTGTGTGTATGTCTGTATGTGTCTGGTGTACTATGATGTAAACAGCAGGACAATCTTCCATAAATAATTCATACATGATGCTGTAATATTCAGGATGAGGGACTTCTGTAACTTTTGGAGGCAAACAGCAGAAATTTCAGCTAACATTGTTGAGTCTCTGTAGGCATTAGAACTATTATCAGCTGTATTGTCCACTAGAACTCCACATATCATGTTAGCTAGCTAGGCTGCTGAGCAAAGACAATAATCTTTACAGAGTTATCCTACTCTTCTCCATCAGGTTAAATCATTATATTACAAAAACTTACATCTGGTTTACTGTGACATCACATTGCAGATTCAGTCTCAGTAGTTTGTTCTGTAGTTTGCTCAGGTCAGAGCTAATCTTACCTCCAATGGCTAGATATCTGAAGAAGAGCCAGCCAGAGATGAGAGGCTCTTTGGGGTTGCGGGGAGGTTTGTCCATGATGTCCAGGTCAGGGGGGTTAAAGCCCAGAGCAGTGGCTGGAAGGCCGTCAGTCACCAGATTGACCCACAGCAGCTGGACTGGGATCAGAGCCTCAGGGAGACCCAGGATGGCCGTGAGGAAGATGCTGGAGACAGGCAGCGAGAAGACACACGAACATCAGCTGAGGGCGTCAGATTCAAGTTAAAGAATGTGTGTGTTTCCGTTCCTCACCAGACGACTTCTCCCACGTTGGAGGAGATGAGATATCTGATGAACTGCTTCATGTTGTTGTAGATGGCCCTGCCCTCCTCCACCGCAGCCACTATGGTGGAGAAGTTATCATCAGACAGCACCATCTCAGACGCCGACTTGGCCACAGCTGTGCCGGAACCCATTGCGATGCCGATCTCTGCTTTCTTCAAGGCCGGGGCATCGTTTACGCCATCTCCTGTCTGTGGGGAGAAAAGGTTGGATGTGTCATCGAGGCATCAAAAAACCTGAGTCACAGGATTATATTTCAATCCCTGTCATAAGAAAACAATCCCAAAACATTACTCACAGAGAACTCTAATATCTAGGCCCAGAATTTTGATAAGATTCTTTTTTTTCAATGTTTTTTTGCAAGCAGAATCGTATTTTATAGACATTGCAAGCTTATAAAGAACTTCTTTGAAGTAAGAGAGACATTTTCAGGGCTAAAAAAGTGAGCAAACCTCTTTGAAGAATAAAGGCTCAAATAACTCCCTTGGCACGGTGCTGTGTTGTCACTTAAATGTCAGAGAAAAACAAAACCGAAAATTCTGCCACTACTCTTGCCTCAATGTGATTACTCATAAAATACTCAGCCCACATTACATTTTTAGGGAGCATTATTCTTTTAAAATAATGGGTCTAACGAACTAACAATGATTGAAAATAAACCTCATTATGTAAAGTCTCATTATCGCCTCAGATCCAGACAGGATTAAGCTAAAGCTGAGCAAGTGAGATATATTAATCTGTCATGGCAGGGCCTAAAGCGGCTTTAGACAGCAGTGAACGGCGGAGTTAGTCTGACAGGCAAATGGCGATATTGTTGTCTTCCCTCCCTCCCATCTTCCACCCCCCCCACCCCCCGATCAACCCCTCTTCTGAGACGCGTGTCAGATAGGAAGCAGCGAAGCAGGCCAGAGATGACAGCTTTTGATAGCAGCGTCTGAGAGAGCAGCCTCACAGAGACCTGAAACATGTCACGCCTCACTGGCCTCTTCTCAACATCTCCACAAGTCATTTGAATAAAGCACAGTTGAAGGAAGGAGATAAGGCCTTTTTGTGCCCTGCAACAGGCATAAAGAAGTACAGTATGTCACAAAAGATATATATATATATATATATATATATAATGTGTGATATGCAGGAAGCAGAGAGAATGGGCGGGGTCCGGCCAGGAAGGAGATGTGGTGAAAGAACAGAATAGTTGCAGCATCACTGCTCCTCACCATGGCAGTGATCTCATCGAATGACTGCAAGTAGCCCACGATCTTAGACTTGTGAGCTGGCTCGACGCGGGCGAAGCATCGCGCCCGTTTGACGGCTTCTCTCTGGGCATCCTGCGGCAGATCATCAAACTCACGGCCCGTGTAGGCCTTTCCCGTCACGTCCTCTTCCTCGCCGAAGATGCCGATCCGTCTGCAGATGGCCACAGCGGTGCCCTTGTTGTCACCAGTGATCATGATGACGCGTATGCCTGCCTCGTTGCACAGTTTCACCGACCCGATCACCTCCTTCCTTGGTGGGTCCAGCATGCCCACACAGCCAACAAATGTAAGACCCAACTGTAGGGAAACAGAGAAAAACAGAAAGAGAGAGATACAGAGCTGCACATAAATATATCCCAAAGTTAGCTCACAAAAAAAGGAATTCATCATTTTGTATTTGTACTGATGCTGTAAACATCTTTACTTTCTATGCAACAGAGGAACAGTTCCAGGGAAGCTCATCAATCACAAACATCAAGTCTTTTAACTGCTGCAGGACTCATCCTCGCTGTTTACGTGGATAAAGTTTCAGTGACCGTGACTCAACAACAGATAACACAGCAATAAAGATGGCATCAATGGAATACTTTGGCATTTTGGGAAATATGCTTTCTTGACAAGAGCTAAATGAGGAGACTGATGCCCCTTAAATCTGTCTGTTAGATATGAAGCTGCAGCAATAGATGGTTAGTTTTGCTTGGTATAAAGAATGATAACAGGGAAAGAGCTAGCATGACTCTTTCCCAAGGTAACAGAAAAACTTCTTTCCAGTACGTCTACGACTCACTTGATGAAAAAGTTAAAGTGAACTTGCAACTTTAAGACAGTGCTGAGGGAAAGAACCATTTTCAAAAGCTGATTTACATTTAAAGAACCAGGACTAAAAGAACAGCTTATGTTGACAATATTCTTCTCTCAGATTAAGCTCAGATGTCAGTCCTACCTCATACTGTACAAACTTGCTGGAATTCTCCAAGTCCATGTCCTCTTTGCGTGGTGGGGAGTCATGAGTGGCCAGAGCCAGGCAGCGCAGTGTGTCCCTGCCCGTCCCCCAGTCCCTGATCTTGGACATTAGCTGCTCACGCAGGGTGGGAGTCAGTGACACCTTTCCTGTTCCCACCCGCAGGTACAGACACCGCTCGAGAACAGTCTCTGGAGCCCCCTGAGAGGAGGAACAAGAGAACGTCAGTCAACGCTGATAACAAATAAAAACAGTGAGAAGTAATGTCTGTGTTTTTGTGATTGTGTTATTTATTCATGCCTTGATGAACATCTTGCTCTGGGAGCCCGGCTTGACGGGGGTGCAGTAGACTGACATGGACTTGCGATCGCGAGAGAACTCCAAGGTGAACTCCTTCTTCATCAACTGACGGATCACCTGATGGATGCAAGGAAGAGTAAAATAAGTGAGTGACAAAGAGCCGGAGTTTGAGCTAAGTAGCTGTATTTGTGGGCATCTGTCAGGGTGGCAGCTGGTGGGAGATTTGGCTGAGCTTGTGACAGCTGAAGGATGGTGCTTTAGACCAAGACTCAACCACACTGTTGATGTCTGCCTGCTGCCGCAGATGTCTGTGCACAACAGCATGATAACAATGTAGAGCTGGCTGAGGATGGTTGGTGGAAAAAAAAAAAAAATGAAAGTATGTGAAAAACAACCACAAAATGCTAACAAAGAAGCAGACTGCAGAATAACTTCCCAAACAGAAAATTCAACCTGAAAACATCCCTGTTTCTTACACGCTGTAATATCTCCACTGAGATCCAAACCTCGTCCCACCACTAGGTGTCCCTCAAGCTCACAGTCTGTGCTGAAGCCAGTAAACACTGAAGCCTGAGAGTTAAACGCTGCTCATGCTCTCTTGTCCAGTCAGACTGCTGTGATGTTTACACGCCCTGTCACAGGACTTCTGATGGCTGGCCTCAGATCTGTCAATGTGACAAACCTCCTCTCTATCAAACACGGAGAATAATGACAGTTTGTGTGGGAGTGGCATGATGGGAAATTATTCTCTTCCTCTTTACTCAGTTTTGTAGCGGTGTATGCCCAGCAGCAGAGATTTAAAATCATCTCATATTAAATATTTATCCAACACTTGCGGAGGAGACATGTAATTAGTCAGCACTTATTTACATATCTATTGAGCATGTGCAGGTCATGTCCATCAGCACCGCTCCACCAACAACAGTGTGTCTGAGTGATCCACTGGTCACTCAGACACACTCTCATGCAGAGATCAGGGTTAAAAGTTTCCACCTGAACCTCACATCATCTCAAAAGAGATCAAGTGCTTTATTTTTATAAGCTGAAGACACTTTTTACTCTTAGCCAAACAATCACATGGTCACACCTTGAATCCAAACACGCTTTATTAAACTGCCAGGAGTGAGACACGAAACCCTAACATGTCGACTCTTTGTAAGTCACTCTGGATAAAACAATACACAAGTGTTAAACATCACCTTGGACAAACATGGGGCGCAGTAGGTCATTATTTCGTCCCCACAGCCATGCAGAGTACAGTAAGGTATAATGAGCAGAGTAATTGCAGTCTCATTGGCTGTTCATGCTGAGAAGTGCAAAGCCTCCAGCAGACATACCGGTTGTTGAAGCCGTGGATATGCTCACTGCAGAAGAATGAATGAGTTCAGATGCGCCCTGCACAGATCTCAGACATTGTCTGAATACCTCATACAGCATCAAACCACTGTACTGATTTAGCCTATTACGTTGTTGGATTGCAGCAGAGCCAGACATACCCTCTGCTTCATTCAACAAATCCTACATCCAAGTCATTACCAAAAATGCAACCTGATCCACGACCGTCTGGGCTGCAGATTTGGCTGTTTTATGCTAATAGCCGCAATTATGGCCTTGAGCACGAAGCCTGGCAAGTTAACTTCTTTCTAACTTTTAAAAAAAAAAAAAAAATATCACACACACCATCTCCACATGAAGCTTACCGCGTTGCAGCATCCAGCACGTTCCACCTTGCTGAGTCCAGACAGGTCAGTCTTGAAGACGTTCATCTTCTCCACCAAGGTTGTGAGAGCTGTCTCTGTGGCTTCACCAACCTTCTCATAAACCCCTTTGGCCTGTAAGAGTAAAAATACATGAGAACAGTTTCTTGAATTCACAAAGTATGTAGTAGAAAGTAAGTGATTCAGTTAGAATTTCAGGCTTGAGTAACTCCTTTCAAAGCCCTTTTTATAAGTCAGATCAGCCTTACACCCCTACACTGTCTCTGCTGTTAAATATGGACGCCCCTCTTCAAAATGACAGGAGAAATTACTTCTGAACAAATCTGTGGTTCATTCACCTCTTCCTCTGCAAACCATGAGTCACGCATGCAAAAGGTTTTTAAGTGCGTGCCCCCTGCCAGCTGACACGTGGGGTGGGTGAGAATAAGCAGTAATGGCAAATCACACATGTTGGTGTGACTGAGCATGGACGGCAAAAAAACATCCCGCTCTCCACCAGCACCCGGCTGCTCTGCCGCCCGCTCTCTACCAGTTTAGCACAATTTGATCTCACACTTGGGCTCTTTATTCGAAAACATACAAAAATGGTTGCGAAAAAAAAAGGCCATTTATGAGAGCGGAGACAGTCGGTCTGGGAGGAAGCACGGGAGTTGAGAAGTGTCTTATCCCTGGCCTCCCTCCTCAGCATGGTTACCATGATACCATGGTGATGACAAAGAGGTGAGAAAAGCAATCCAAAGCAGAGAAAAAGATCATACCTCACATTAAAATTAGCTCAACTAAAAGAAGATAAGAGGAGAAGGCTCTCTGTGTTATGTGTGTGTATGTGTTGTAAATCTACATTTTATGGACTAATTGCTCATAATGTTACTGCCTGAGGACATTAACAGCCTAACTTAAACAATGCTCTCTGTGTTGCAGAATGGTTTATTTAGCACAGAAGCTTTAAAAGGATGTCAGGTGTGGAAGAGGAGAACAAACTTTAACTACATTAACATCTGCACATCTGTCCGCACATCTGTGTGTCTTAATCACCTCATTGTAGTCCAGTGAAGAGTCATTGCACATGGAGCAAATAGTGGCCAACTCCAAAAGCCCGTCATAGTCTCCACACTGAACAGGTTTGTCTCCTTTCAGTCTGGAAGGACAATACACACGCACATAGACACACACGCACACATACACAAATGTCACTCACAACAGCAAAACAAGGAAACAAACATTTCACAGTTCACTACACCTCAGACACAGCAACCTCATTAATATGTATGAGCGAGAGAGACATTCAGTTGTTGAGCATTCCAAAGTTAACTGAAGAAACAGTGGTTGTACAGTAGTAAACAGTGTTTGTGTATGTGTGTGTGTATGTGTGTGTGTGTGTGTGTGTGTGTGTGTGTGTGTGTGTGTGTGTGTGTGTGTGTGTGTGTGTGT
>JAQNCA010000006.1:3894785-3936081 GCA_029783725.1 Acanthurus tractus
GTGTGTGTGTGTGTGTGTGTGTGTGTGTGTGTGTGTGTGTGTGTGTGTGTGTGTGTGTGTGTGTGTGTGTGTGACAAGCAGTGCTGATTGCATGACAACCATGGATCCCTTCCCAGTAGAGACTGCAACCGTTGCTAGTGAAGCTCCCACACAATAACCCACACTCTGCTGTTATGAAATCGACAGGTTCATGCAGAGTCAGAATGCTGTACTCACCGACCAGCAAAATAAACAACATGCACACACACTGCACCATAGAAGCTTTCTCCTACCTACAGTGATGTCTAACCACCTACCTATATTCCTCCACAAGCACTTTTTTAAAATGATTTTAACATTCTGACATGAAAGATCAAAATGCTGTCAGTGTATCCAAGTTAGCGCTGCACCCCACCACTATTATCACCGAGCCGCTATGCAATGCAGTAGGTAGAAAGTGTATCTGAGGTGCAATGGTGTAATGATTTCACATCATTATTGTGAATGTATTTTTAAGTAATAAGCGGAAAAACCAATATGCAGCAGCAGCATCCATGATTACTTTTTCCCTGGTTATTGCAGAAATTGCCATAGAAACACATAAAGTAGAGCTAGAAACATTTTCTTTGGGAATCATTAGCACAGATCTAACAAAATCTTGGACAACAGACCACATCACAGTTTGCATGACTACATCTAATTATATTTTATTTTATTTTCTTTTAAGGAGAAAAAAGCTATTAGGAACTCCACCAAAGCCAAGATGGGGGAAAGAGGGTGATGGAATTAAATTTCAGTTCAATTTAAAATACTTTGGTGTATTTTGAAAAGCACACAGGCATTATTCATACATGTCTAATGAGGTATTAGGGTGGAAAAAGTTTGATCCGAATAAATGTAACGCATCTTTACTCCAATTATGACACTTACATTTGTCCCTCAGGAGCGTATGTAGATCCAGTTATAGAGAACTCATGAAGTTTGCAGTGAGAATCCTCCAACTTGTCTGCGACGAACATCTGGAGAGCAGAAAAGGCAAACACAAAGAGAGGCAGTATGGTTAGCTAATTGTTTACTACAGAGCAGGCAGACATAATAATGACTCGAGTGAAGTCAGAATGTTGCTTGAGCATGAATTGTTTATCCGCACAAATAGATTTTTTTCCTTTGTCTTTCACTATACATGTATATAAGTCTGTATTTACATGGCAAAATGGTTGAGTCACTGCATGTGTATAAAATGTGTACAAAATGTTGCACAGGATACTTAAAACATTTGCCTTTTGTGTACAAGTACAGCTGAATATTTTAACCAAATACAGCCTCAAGTAACAATAATTGCACAATTCATGTAAAATTATTGTGTAGTATAAGTATATAAGAGTCATAATGTCCATATAGCAGCTCAATGATGTCAGTTACACAGCAATATCTATGCAAAGTATGCTAAGTTTAGCTAGCATTAGCATAGTAAGCTACTCATAGACCAGGAAAGGCTGTAGAACAAAAACCTGTGGGAGTGTTGAATTATGCATATTATTGCTGATTAATTTAGACATTCATTTGTATACAAAATAATGAGGTGCTGCTCTTTAAAAGGTTCCTTTTATATTAAAGCATTAAGCTGAGCATCATGGTTTGAGAGGTTAATCTTTAAAATGTTCCGCTTTATGAAAGCTGGTTCTCAGAGGCAGCTGCGAGGTGTAGGCAGGTTCTTAGGTTGAATGTGTCCACAGTGGTGATATAACACCTTTGTTGTCGCAGTTTGCTGACTTAGACTTGTGGTACTGATATTAGTGCATCTTCAGCAGTCGAATTGCCAAATGTGACTAACTACCATGGTAGCATCAGCTTCCAATTCACACATAGGCCCATGGTGTCAAAACACACTTCTGATAAACAGTGAAATCTGCATCTTCTGTAAATACTTAGAAATAAGATACTGCTACCAAAAGACCATTTACTGTTGCCTTGTATCTTGACTTGCTCCAAAAAACATAGTATAAAAATCAAATACTTGTTGGAAAAAACGGTCACTGGGGAGATGGAGTCCAAACTGTGATCAAGAGTCAAGAACCCCCCCCTTTCTTCAACCGAGGGCACCCACTTACTACCAGCCTCCTCAGATTGTTTAACGTTTCTATACACGCAGCCGACATGAGAGCCGCTTTGCTCACACGTCTTGATGTGAAGCTTCATCAGTCATTCACACAGTCAAACACTTTCCAGTCAAGTGCTGGAGAACAAAGCATTAGGTCAGAGCAGGAGAAAGAGCTGGAGTCCCACAGCTGTCCAAGGACTTGCTTTGTTGACTGCTTTGTTAGCAAATCTTCCTCCTGAAATTCCCCCAGGAAGTGCGGTTCACAACGTGCCGATCATATTAATATGTGGACGAAGCCCGTGGAGCGTTGTGGCTGGTGGTTTATAAGAAAGAAATACATCACCAGTCACAGTCCACAGCCTCCTGGAGCTTCTTCACACCCTATCTGAATAAATGTTCAGCATTTATAGTAACTTAGCAATTAAGCTCAGCAAACAGGAAACACACACAGAGGGGAAAACACCCCATTGACCTAACTTAACTCTGTTTGAAACTCCATTAAACTGACTGATTGAAGAATTAATGAAGCAGCTATTTGGTTAAACTTACCGCGATTTCTTCCGCCAGTGAGTGTGTGTGCATGTCTGTGTGTGTGTGTGTGTGCCATAAAATCGATAGCAGACTTGAGATGAGAGGTAGCTTTTGTCTCCCTCACACACACACAAACCTAAAAGGTACATTTTCACCTTTTAATGGTGTAATTATCCCTTAACAACACTGTAGCAACAGGGTTACTACACTTAGACTACGTGATGAAGTCTAGTCTGGACATGATGAAAGTCAGTTATAAATAACTGTCATGCTGAATAATGATTATAACCTCTAAGATTATAGCTTTTGTGAGAACATGTAATTTTGCATTTGTAATTTGTCACATCAGTGTTGACGTTTTCTTTTTTAACTATCATACACACTGGCTCTGTTGAGAGGGAGATTTTAAGTTGTATCTCAACAAGTTTCATTCACTTGACTTGTGGTTTTGCGTGGGCAAAAATGTCAAGAATGACTTTCACCATACCCAAGACAAGTCTGTTCAAAGTACTATTCTTAAGAATTTGATCAAATAAAACCCTGTTTTAGATTCGAAAGTCGTTATGATCCGCAATTTTCACTAACGGCCATTAAACAGATTTACATTCTGTAATTATCTATTTATGTGCTGCAGTACTTTCAGTGGTGGAGTCTACATTCTAACATAAGATTCAAATCCCAACTACAAGGGCCTCTGAGACAAAATGCATGCATGTAGGCCAGAGTTAGTGTTTATCACAATCTGATCAGCTTTACGGTTTCCTGCTCACTCTCTTAGCACAGTATCAGAGCTGTATTAAATTTCTAAACAGAAACTGCTAATGTGTTTCCTGCAGCAATCATTTATAACCTTTATTTGACTAAAAAGTCACTCTGAGATTAAAGCCTCATTTGCAAGTGAGACATAGCCGAGGCAGTGAAACAGCAGCATCAGGCACGCAACAGGACAGCAACACCCAATCACATCAAACTACTGTCACTCATGGGACACCGCAGCAACACCAAGTTCAAACACTTGGAGTATTTCAGTTGGAGCATATTCTTGAATTTTTCTGCTTAATAAACTTCAAATTGAGCTAACTGAAATAATGCAATTGTTCACTAAAATGCAACAGAAAATATAAAATATGGTAATTTTGAACATTTGGACAATATTGTTCATTTTCTCAGACACCGGGGACTTACAATTTTCAAATACTTAAAAAGTACAACAAATGTTACTGCTATTAAACTCTCTTGGTAATCATTTAAGAGTAAACTCTAGGTGCATGTAACAAATGCTGTATCACTCATCTTGTTCTACCTTAAGCCAAACTTATACCATCCCTTGTAGGTTTAATACCGAGGAGAAGGCAAAGATTTGTTAGCTAGCTAGCTAATCAAAGCTAATGAGAATGTGAATCAGGCACAAATTGGTGCGTGACGCATGGTGTACAGCACCACCTCTGGGTTAAACACCAAGTGTTCGGGGAATCCCCCCCTGCTGCTGCTCTGTTGTCTGTGACGGAGAAGTTGCTCAGAGCGTTTGCAGTATTAAGACTCACATGTTGATACCAGCGGTAACAATAGTTGTTGCCAAATCAACCAGGACTGAGAAGATCTAGTTTAAGTTTCAATTTCTGCAAACATTCAGAGCGTAAACTAATTTGTTTACGACTGTTTTGTTCTATTTCTGCCTTAGATAAACAGCTTAAACCTGCATCAGCAAATGGGGACAGAAGCAAAGTACTGAAGTTTAAAAAAAAAAAAAACTCCTGAAATTACTATCAAATTCCTCATTGAAATATGGGCACCGACAGCACAAGTCTGCCCATTGTTTCCTATAGTTTTCTTCACAGAATCTAACTTTTAGTTTGGGCCTGAATCAAGCTCAGTACACTCAGTTCCACTAGTCTGGAACAAACCAACAATCACTACTCACAGATCCAATAATTTCCACAAAAGCACACAGAGCACACACAAACCGGGGCCTAAGAAATAAAACAAGGTTATTCTTTCATCTGTGGTCAGTTTTCCTCCTCCGTATGATCCGCCGTGGTCTCCAAGGAAACAAGGCTCAGTGTGATCCATGTGACTCAGTGGTAGTGGCACAAGTGTGTGTTCTTCTACTGGCTTCCTCTAAGCTCATGTGTGGATAAGTAACCGCTAACACTTTTTATGAGTGCATGTGTGCATGTCTCTTTGTGTGTGTTTGTAAAGGGAAATAGGAAGTTCTGTGTCAGGATATGAAGGGGAATCCCTGGAAATCCTGCGGAAATGGGGATACCCCTGAGGCAAGGGAGACACGTGGTGCCGTCAGGGCCACTGGCTGCGGACCAGTCCAAGAGTAAGCACAGATGGATGAGCCTGGGCAAACATTTATGTGGCCATTCAAACCCTGACGCACATGAAAACATTAAATCAGAGCTCATGTGGCTGACGTGAGGAGTTACGTAGCCATGAAAATAACTATCTCCAGGAAACACTGTGACCAAAAAAAAAAAGAGCTGAACAGGGAAAGTTCAATTTGTTTTTATAAGAGCATGAATGTGTATGTGCACCCTTATCTCCAACCAGAGGACACAGAGCTGCAGGACAGGGAGTATAGGTGGAGGCAAAAGGTCAATATTTACCAGCCTGACTCGCTCTTTTCCTGTCCAGGAAGGTATAAAGGTTGGGCTGAGATCACTTTTCTGCGTCCCCCCCTGCTGCTAAAGGGAACTCCCTGCTGCTACGCATTAATCACACAGATACTCCACGTCATGCCAGGGCACAAGGGGGGAAGGAAGGAGTGTTTTTAGCACGAGAGTGGCGAGAGCATGAGTTTCTGTTGTACAGGAAATGGATAGTCCTCTGATGCAAACTCCATTTTGAAACAGCTTGAAATTAAAATGCATGCACAGAGACAAAAATAATGGTCCTCCTTGCTTTTCTTGACTGCACAAAAAGTCATGAAGAAAGTCATTTTTAAACTGCCAGATCTGCATGTAGTCTGCACCAGGATCAGCTTCTGCACTCACCTTAGTCATGTGGTTTACCAAAGTCTTGCAGTTTTTAGGGTGAATCGATCAAATGACTGACAATGACACTGGTTGTTTATATATTTTTTCAAACAAACTGCTGTACACACTAGCACCCTCTACATCAATGCTTTGACAAATCAATAACAAACATTCAGATTCTATTAGTAATGACTTATTAATCAATAAACAAGTGCATGAGATCCACCTTTTCTATTGGTTAATCACCAACTGAGCCGCCAACACTGTCCGCTGAGGCTCATCTTGTCTGGACATGACTAAGTGCTGGCCTACTCATGCTGGCCAGGACCTGTGAGGTCATTAGCTGAGGTGAGAGGTGAGATGGAGCATTAAAAAAAAAGGTGTTAAGTGTGATCATATTTATATGTTAGTGTGTGTGTGTGTGTGTGTGTATTAAACAGGAGCCAAGACAAACAGCAGTGCTGGCATTTACTCAGTGCTCTGAGCAAAGACGTCCATCCAGCGACACACACACACACACTCATGCAAACACACACACACACAGACAAAGGAAAGGGTGAGGCTATGTGCCACAGAGCGACTTGTGTTTAGTTGTGGTGGACGGGAACTATCAGTGTTTGAGGTTTAGACGCGCTGTTTATACACTGAAACTTAAAGAACAGTTCAATTCACTGTGTTTTATTTTTTTTTTATTTCAGGCAACGGGACGCTGTGGAAACCTTCACCATGTACGTGTGAGCTGATCTGTCGTAATACCGTAGCACTCTGGGTGCTGCTGTGTCATTCCAGCTGGTGCTACTCCACCAGCAGCTATCACAAACCTGCCAAACGGAGGTAAACATTACAACACCACAAGGATTTTCCGTCCCTCTTAAAGCCCCACTTGTATGAAAAGACAAAGACTTCAATGGAAATGATCTCTCAGACTTCAGCTCCTAAAGACTTCTTCAAAGAAACTTTCCAGAGGCTATTTATAAAGTGTTGATCAAACGGCAAAATATGGTAATTAAATACGTAGTATTTGGTTTCTGCTCGATCCAGTTGGGCTGTCGGCTAAACATTTTTTGGGTTTTCCTGACTGACACTCACCCTGCAGACAGACATCTGGTTGGTGGTGAGGGTGCCAGTCTTGTCGGAGCAGATGACAGAAGTACAGCCCAAAGTCTCCACTGAGGGCAGGCTGCGAACAATGGCGTTCTTCTTAGCCATGCGACGTGTGCCGAGGGCCAGGCAGGTGGTGATGACGGCAGGCAGGCCTTCTGGGATGGCAGCCACAGCGAGGGCCACGGCGATCTTAAAGTAATAAATAGCCCCTCTGACCCAGGAGCCGCCGTGGACGGGGTCTCCGAAGTGGCCGATGTTGATGACCCACACAGCCACACAGATCAGGGAGATGACTTTAGAGAGCTGCTGGCCGAACTCATCCAGCTTCTGCTGCAGCGGCGTCTTCTCTTGTTCTGTGGATGCCATCTGATTACGGATCTTACCGATCTCTGTGGCAACACCAGTAGCAACGACAACACCTATGGCACGGCCCGCGGCGATGTTTGTGCCCTGAGGAAACAGAGGGGAGAGAAACATGAGTGTGAGGGAATCAGGCAGAAAAATCTGTCAAACTGAATGCTAAAGGAACTCAGAATTCATCTCTCTGACCAAGGTGGTTTTAAAATTACTTACATTTTCCCAATTATAAGAGAGATTATAAGAGATTATCCGTAAAAATGTATCGATCAATAGTAGACAATAAAAACCTCCATGTGAATTGAGGTATCTATGAGAAAAATGTCAGGGGAATATAGTTTTCTCTATTGTGACATCAATTCCTAACATAAAAGGTAGAAAATACACATGAGTTAGCAGACTGCAGGGGGTGTGCTTACAGAAAACAGCATGTTCTTTTTGTCTTGGTTGACAGCTCTGGGGTCAGGAACAGGGTCAGTGTGTTTGATGACCGACACAGACTCCCCTAAAGAGAAGACAGTGCAAGACCATTGTACAAGATTAGATCTGTAAGAGCGATGGGCGACCATTAGACCGGCCATGGCCGAGCCAAACAAAGTTCCACCGGCAGTTTCAACAGGATGAGAAAGTACATAATAAAACAGGGACTAAAATTATAGCATTCTTCTAAACTGAGGTCTTCTAAGTTCATTCAATAAAGGTACAAAAAAGTAACAAAGCCTGGAAGCAGGTTTGGTGTCTGAGTAGAGATGTGAAATACCTGTGAGGATGGACTGGTCCACTCGCAGGGTGGTAGACTTGATCGAGGTCACTCTGATGTCAGCGGGTACCTTGTCACCAACTACAAGAAAAAGAAAAGCAACAATTTTAGAATTGCTGCTCTCTCTTGGGTTACATGCCTCCCTCAGCCGATCAAGCTGTCAACTGTGATTTGGACCTCTAATTTTTAGCATCAGATAACTAAATCAAACCAAAACTTTAGAAAAGTTTAATATTTGAGCCTACGCTGGTTTGATAAGAACTACCTGGTGTTCAATACCAAGTTCAATACCAAGTTCAATACCAGCGAGCTTTAAAGAAAAGGAAGATAAAGGGGCCGAAATGTGGAGGCTTTCTACACATCTTTCAACCAGCAGCACAAAATGTCCAAACTGTCGGCTCAGTTTGAAAGTTGACAGCCGAGATTAATATCAGCACATCTACATCTGACCAGATGTGAAAAATGGTCTCAGTCTCCCCTTCTGCTTTTGGGTTATGGCATCAGCTTGTGTAATGGTGTTGAACAACCGCCAGAAAAGTGTTTCTGCAGAACATAATGTCACACTGAAGCTGCCCTTTGACCTTTTGGATCTAAAACATCATTGTTTTTGTCCTCTTAGTGCAAAATTTAGTAATAATTAGTGTGTAAAATTCCAGGTTCTTGGTACCCAAAAAACACATTTTTTAAGGTCACAGTGACCTGAAGCTTTAACTACCAAATATAGCACTAAATGTGCCGCTTTTAATTGAATTTGGGTGTTACTAAGATATTATTTTTACAAGAATTGAACAAATGTGGGGTCACAGCGACCTCTAACCACTAAAAATGTTGTCAGGTTAAACTTCAGTTAAAGCGGACATTTGTGCCAAATGTAAGGAACTACTCTCAAGGTATTATCAAGACACCAGGATTGAAAGACTGACAGATAAGCCGAAAACCAAACAGATAAGTCAAAAACAAAACTGAAAAAAAAAATTGTCAACAACTGTTTTCAAAAATTACTTCTAGACTAGAATTAATGCTCTAGAGACCTTATGGTGCTTCTAAGTGGAGCTGCTGTGGAACACTCAGTTGCACCATAATGAACAACCAACAGCCCATGAGCACAGAAGCACGTGTGGGTTTGCTCAGGCTGCAGTGGCAGGTAAACAACAGCTCCATGTAACCTTGGTGGAGTCACATTGCCATTTTATTGATTGATTATTTCCCCTCTGTTCTGTTCTCTCCTCCTAACCCTCTGCAGCTCCGTTGTTACACCACTTCCTGCACATGTCAGACATAAACTACATACCAAGCCTGCATTAAATCTACAAAATGCATATCATCTTATCCGACCAGTCTTCCTTTCTGCTTATTAAAGCTGCATATTAAACTCGTATTTCATAGCTCGAGCATTATACAATAGGTATCTAATGCAACAAAATGGTTATTGCTTCCTCTTTGTCAGAGCCAGACAATGAACATTTAATGGAAATATTTTTCATAACAGCAGGATGGAGCTAGCTAGTGAAAAATGGATCAGTTGATGTAGTCAAAGATGATGATCTTAGAGAAAAGGAGTGGGAAATTGCTCCAAACACTGCAGACAGATGTAATATTCTTCATTTATTTCTTTCCAGCATGACAGATGAGGAAGAAGAGGTGATCGTTACTACTTTTTGTAATGAGCTTCTTATTAATGCTAACTCAGAGTCATCAGCCATCAATGCTTCACAATGTTAATTACTACAAAAACAAGGACTCATAGTGAATCAACTACTGCTTTTTCTAAATGAATAAGGTTTGGCATTCTTTTGAATCTCTGCTTTTCCTCGCTCACAGACTGAAAGGCATGAAAGACACTCAGATCGCAGTATGTCTTCTGCAGCACACTTCACAGCGAAAACTTTTCAGCGCGGTTTCACTTAGAGTGTTCATTTCTTGATCTTTCTCCATTTCTCTCAGAGCTCCATCATCTCCTCTTGACACCTGCTCAATGTTCTGAGACTCGAGGGGAATTTTTCACAATCTCATTCCTGACGGGACAGAGAAGCTCACAGAAAGCGCGATGAAGAGGCCGCGCTGTGTGCAGTGGAATAGCCTGTACTTATGTCCATATTTCTCTACTTTCTTTCCGTCTGACACCCATGGGTTGTGAGAGAACAAGAGTGGGAGAGGTGGAGGGGGAGAGAAGTGTATGTGATGTGTTTGTGTGGGAGATGGCTGGGGGCTACAGGTTCACGGTAGCAGGACTGGCCGAGGGCAGAAAAGAGAGGCTTTTCAAACGCCTACCCACAGACTCCTGCTCCCCTATCGAACCTCCACTTTCTGCCACGGCCTCCCACATACACTCTCCATCTGCTAGAAGAGAAATCTAAATCCTAATACAGCCATGCTGAGTTCAGATAAGCAGGCTTTTTAATATTAGAAAGATGGGAAACTTTTCTGACTGTTACTCGAGAACCACTACAAATGTATAAAAGTTAGTATCAAACTCATAATTCACGAAAAAAAACAGAACATTCAATCAAAACAAATGAGGTCAGCCGGTTCGGAGAGCGAGAGTTTTCCTTCCATTCGGTAAAACTGGACTCCTGACAAAAAAAGCTTGCATAATATACTGGCAAGGAGGTCTTCATTCACGTGCAGGATAACCGTGACTCATTACTAGGAATGGCGTGGAGTGGGTTTCCATCTCTCCGGGTCCTGCGTAAACCCTCAAGGAGTTCCCGACAACCTCACCACTGCAGTCACTCGGTTGGAGAAACCCAGGAAAGTTCCAGTGGATTCACAAAAAACAACTGTGTCGTAACTGTGGCTGGCATCACGGGCAGTGTACCTACAAGGAGGCTGGCAGGCAGCAGCGGTGGAAACTTAAGTAAATATATTTCTGTTCTCTTCTCTCCTCAAAGGCACTTGTGGTTAACAGTGTCCTTTTCCGAAACCTCCGCACAATTTATTTTACCCCCTAGTATTAAATTTTCATGGAACAACCGCTAGCTGATCTGAAGTACAGGAAAGCCTGGGAAATCAATGGAGGAAAGGAAAATACTTACCTGTTTTCTTTGTTACCATATACCTACATGCTTCAGTAAGGAGGGTGTGCTTGAGGATTCCTGACACACATTTTTTAAGTGTGTGTGTGTGTGTGTGTGTGTGTGGTATAGCACCTACCTCAACTGTTTACCCCTGTTTAAAAGTGCTTGGCAACAAGATCATGTCGGACAGAACAAAGTCCTCCATATATGACTTCATATATGGGTGCAAAGCACTACTGACATAGCTCTTCTCAAAGTTAACTTTGACTCTGAATGCGTTCTGTACTTTGTGCAAGTTCCAGCTTTACATACAGCTTCATCTGTAATAAAGAGTTTCACACTTACGTCTAAATCCAGCCATCTCTACTGGCTGCAGAGGCAAATATCCTCACCCTGTGCTATTATGAAAAATGGTAAAAGAGAATGCACTGTACCAACAACAGCGTCGATAAAATGACTTTTCTACATCGTTATGCCCCTTGTATAAATACTATAACGTCTACCATAAACAATACTATTAATAACACTTTAAAAGAGTCTCATTTTCATCCCCAGTCCATGGCCACTTGTTTAAAAGTGGTTGTGCAGTGTTGTTGCATGCCCTCAATGGGACAGCCACCATAGCAGGATCCATAGCAGCTGCTGACAGCCAGCAATAATATCGAATCCCTTATTCAAACAGCAGATGGTTCATTTCAAGTCATATCAGTCTCTGCTGCACGCTGTCATCACAGGTGTCGTTAAAACCTCAACCCCTCGTGAACCTCGACGTCACAGAGATGAGCTGAGCGGAGCAGGAAGCGTTGGCATGGCGACGTAGTTCGTGTTGACAGTGACGGTAGGGATGGTGGCGGTGGTGGTGGTGGTGGTGTTGAAGAGAGGAGTCATTTGGGTGCTTGCTACCTGTGTGGGCTTGTCTGCATGTTGCCATGTGCGCAAGCATGTGTGATTGAGCACACCGGCTGCAACAAGCCCAAATTCCAGGGAAGCGCTACCTGTCACATTAACACACACACACACACACACACACACACTCACACACACCCACACTGTAGGTGTATTTCATAATTTTCCACGTAAGAGGTGTAACTTGACTCTCCATGAAAGGACTGAGGAACATTTTAGCATATTTGCAGGGTGGGGCAGTCTGAAGAACCCTCAGTGATAGTCTGCTGTCATTTTAAAACATGCTGAAAATGAAAAACGTCAAGGCTTCACTGTTACCAACGCAGCACACTTCTCTCCTTGCCTTCTTCTCCGTGCTCTTATTATGAATGAACGCTGTGATCTCTCTCACACACACATCCTAAGCTCTCCCTCCTTCCCCACACATCACTCTGAGCCGTCTGAGATGAATCAGTAGCCAAAGCTGAGGATTACCCCCTCAGAAGCGGTCGTGTTGATGCTGAGGTGAGCTCCTCCGTGCTCCATGTCTGCACACTCACACATTAACTCTGGCATACACAGATGTTCTGGAACCAGAGTGACAACAAGACTATTTTTAGACAAGGCTGCCCACACATGGGCGAGTTTACAGCAGGGGAATTGTGTGTCTGTGTGTATGTGTGTGTGTGTGTGTGTGTGTGTGTGTGTGTGTGTGCATGTAACGTGGGGGAGTGTGCTGACAAACATCCAGCAGCGTCCAGGTGGTAAGACTGAGAGCATGGAAAGCAAAGGGAAAAGGGGGGAAAGCTTGTGGAAAATTAAACTGGGCCTTAAATACAGGGGGGTGACCACAGCCACTTACACAGAACCTCACACACACACAAACAGAGACAACTGAGTAACAGCTCTGGCACCTGCACATCCACAGAAATGACTCTTATGTAATCTCATTTTAGATATTCCAATAGTGTTTCCAGACTTATGAATGGGTGGCAAAGGGCTGAGCGAGTGTGTGTGTGTGTGTTTCTGTGCACGGCGAGTGGCAGAGGGAACACACAGGCAGCTAAGTGACAGCCGCTAGAGTCCTCACAAGGCAGACACAAAGCATAAATTGGTCTCGGTAAGCGTCAGTAAGAGTTTCTCTGGGTGCAGGCGCAGCTTACCTGCCACCTCCACTATGTCTCCCGGGACGATGTCTCTGGCTTTAATCCTCTGAACAGCTTTGCGGTTCATGCGGTACACCTTCCCCATCTCTGGTTCATACTCTTTCAGAGCCTCGATGGCATTCTCAGCATTACGCTCCTGCACACAGACAGATGTGGAAAAGAGAAAGTCATTAAATTTAAAGTTTTACAATTAAAGTTTTTACAATACATTTGGTTAAATCTCTTACATTAACATGGTATTTATTATTGCTACTGCTATTTATTGTTTATTATTTTCATTAAAACACTGTTTAGTGTTTACAGCTTAATATAGTGGGTCCTGACAGAGCAGTTCAACATGCCTTTTATCACCAAAAGTGTTAATGGTCATCATGTTTCTCTTTCTGACAGCTGCATCAAAAAATTCCTGCTTCCTCTTTAACACAGATGAACCAAGAGAACATTTTGCATGAGCTCCCTGCTTTGTTTATGTTCTGACTTTGATGCACAGGCTCATGTTCTGCAGTGTTGACAGTCTCATCTCATAGATTTAAACACACATGCAGCTTGAATCCGTTTGAACAGAGCGCACAGATAGAGTTGAATCCGTGTATTCTGCAACAGCTGGCGGACACTGGACAGGATAAAATGTTTTTGACTTTGCTATTTTTCCCAGCTAGCGTTAGCCTCTGTAAACATGTGAACACCATGTGTACGTTGCCATTATGTACATACACTTTGCACAGTGGCACAGGACAAAGAGTGTATCTCACCTGCCAGACCCCAATAACAGCATTGGCGATGAGGATAAGAAGAATGACGAGAGGCTCAACAAAGGCGGTGGTTGTCTCCTCCCCCTCCTCAAACAGAGCCAACACCTACATAGACATACAGGACACATGACATTAGCAGAGGATTTATGCTGCAACTCCTTAAGTCCCGCAGTAGCTTAACTGTAAACATTGCAAGAATAGCTTGGAGACATAAAATAAAACAAACCTCGAATGTTTAAGGGTTGAGAAAGCAAATCAAACTCAAGTAAAACTTGGACAGCGGAGCTGTGGCTCAGTTTCAGTTTCCAACATTTTTATCTGATGAAGTCGACCTCAACAGACTCCCCGAAGAACTTGAGCACCCCTTCATTAACACCACCTGTCATGTTCTAAATAGAATTGTTATACAATCATTTTAAAAATGAATGAAATAATGAATAACTAATTACAATCTTGATTAATATTGACTGACCAAACTGCAACACTGATGCATTTTATTTGATTATCTCAGGCAACATGTTAACTTACTTAAGTCAGAAAGTTTTATCTTTGTAAAGCATCATAGTTTTTGTCACAGAACTGGCTTCAGTTTCTAGTGTTTCACATCAGAGATCAGCAAAGCGAGTTGTTATTACCACAGTCTTCAGCACTGGAGGCTAACAACCTTGTCTTTTTTAATCATTTTAAAATTCAGAGGAATGAAAGTGTTCGCTGCTGTTGCTTTCAATTATTAATATGTGCCGGATTATTGTCTTTTGGGTTATTAAATCTACTGTGTGGAATTCCGTTGTAATTATTGCTGCTAATGTGATTGGATATTTTTTTTTTGGCCAGGTCTAATTTGGCAAACTAAGTTTTAATCTCACCATGACTTCCCAGTTGAACTTAAGTCATTAAAAGTAAAAAGTGTTATAATTTTTTTTTTATGGAATTGTATGAAAAAATGATTATGGTAAGTTTCACTCTTTTACCAAGTACTTTTGCTAACTACTTTAAATTGTTTTTCTAACAATAAATTATTTTAACCATTTATCCACCATCTAACTTTAAGCTGTAATTAATTTTTCAACCATTCATCCATTTTTAGCAAAACTATTGTAACTTTTTAATCATTACTTCTAGCTTTTATTCCAGCTGTTTATTCACTGGCTCACTTTTAGCTACTTAGCTCAACCATATTCATCCATGACCTAGCTTAAATACTATTTATCCATAAATTTATGTTAAATGTTTACTAACTTTTTCATGCACTCTCTAAAAGTTCGGGTGAAAGTTCAGTTAAAATAACTTACTTTTATATATGTTTATAAATCAAGTTGTGATTTATACTTTCAGTAGTTGAGTTGCTCTGTAGTTCTACTCTGTCCCCCTCAAAACTGCAAGAAATACTGTTTTCCCTGAGGTACAAGTACCTCTGGTTATGAATAGCTGTTCTACACTTCAGTAAACCTCTGACCTCCACAGCCAAGAGCAGGTGATGAAGTGTGGCTGAAATCAGGAGAGATCCACTAATAGTCCACTCTTTTCACAACCCCAGCACTTGAAACAGAAAGGCAGGGAACCGGCCAGAAGTTCCAGGCCTGTTTCCACTGCAGTGACAACAGCTAGAGGCTGCAAGCGTTTCAGAGTGGGAGAGACTGTGTGAGCAAAGATACTGCAGACCACTGTGAAAACAAATTAAAAGCTAACATTTCTCCCATCCAGCTGGTACGGCTGTGACTTTTGCAGAGGCTGTGGACGTTCAAAACAAATATAATTAAATGGTGCAGCCCTAATTAGTCTAATACACATTTCTCTATCAGTATCTAGACTGTGTCATTCATTTTAGTCGGAATTTCATTTTGCTTTCAAGTTTAAATCACTCTAAATAAATAAATAAATATAATTACATTGAGTCATAAGCACAAAAAATGTAATGACAAAGCTCTTACATTTTGAGCAGCCTAGAGCAGAAAGACAATGGTTTAAATGACAAGAGAAATAAAAATAATTTAAATCCTGCAGGAAATAAGATAACTGGGGAGATCAAACAGTTGGGGTGACACTGGATGAACGGGGCGAATTTAAAATACCTTCTCTCTTCTAAAGCACTGTATTCTTTTGCAGTCACGGTGAAGATAGAGTACACCAAACCTCTTGGTGATAGGAAAATCACACACAAATGAACATTTACATGAGGATTTCGTGAGATCTACTCCTCTCTTAGGCTGCAGTGCCTTTTTTTAAAATGACTGTGTACCAGAACAGCAGGCTTGAGTGGGCTGAAAAAGCAAGACAGTCAGCAGCTAGAAAGTCAAAAAATGAAATGAAATTTGCTTTGAACAAAACTAATTTACTTTGCATGTTGAAAGACAGAAAAGATTTTGGAATGCTTCATATTATAACTTAGCTTCTAGTCAAATATCCCTACCTTAAAAGAAATATGTTCTGCAGGAACTTCAAACCAACTATGATATGAGGATTTTAAGTGTATTAATCAATCTGAAGTATTCATCCTGTTCAAGTGATGTAGAAGAATCTCACTTGGTTTCACCATCTGAACATTAAGTTAATATCAGATTCCTGTCTTATCCTACATCAGATTTAAGTTTTGATACAATTCAGTCTGATCAGGTGATTGTACATATTCTGCAGTTTCTAGACTCAATGCACAGTGATTCCACTCGATTTTCATGTCTTATTTTAGCAACACACTGAACACAGACTCGGGATATGGCGTGCAAGAAAAGAAATCAACCACACAACTCAAACCTGAATGATCACTCTGTCCACTTGAGAGAAGCAGAGCAGCTGTTAATGCAACACTGATATATTATTATCTTTTAAGTTAAATCCCGAAAGCTCCTGAGTGCTCCACTGTGTTAACTGGCTAGTTGCTAACTTCATTTATCTGTCCATTGGCCCTGACATGTATTGCATATTCTTTTGCTCTTAAAACTGTAGCTGAATGTGGTTGAAAACAGTGTTACTGAGAGCAGCAAGAGAGAATCAAGCAGGTTACCAAGATAATGAGCTGATAAAGTCCGAAGACCTGAGGTAAACCGCAGAGAACAATAATTATTCTTTTTGAGTTTTGAGCCATGAGCTGCCCCTTTCCGCTACGTTAGTCATGTGACCTCTTCTTAAACTTAAAAAAAAGGGGTTCAAGCTGCTTTAAAATAATGTCTCAAATGGCTTGAAATTGAAAGGTTGGTGACTGGTTAACATATTTCATATAAAAATCTTATAAGTATAAACACTTAAATTTAATTACATTAAAGGAAGATGTTCCAATGATACCCCTTTGTGACACACTTTCTTTGAAAGACATACAGGGTGTCTGATGCACACATCCAAAACTTATAGATAATACGTCAAAAAACAAACTTAAGATGGATCAATTTGTCTAATTCTTTACTATATTTGTGCCACTTGTTTACTTTCAAAGTACTGGGCACAGTCACACATGCACAAATTCAGGCGAAGGACCACTGAAATCAGTTTAGAGTTTGAAGCCCGTTTGAGGGTTCAACCACAGACACCTCTTCGCTCGTGTTTGAGGCTTCGCTGGTCAAAGTTCACCAAACTTGAACTCCATTCAGAGTTAAGATGTGAAACTGCTTTGCTGAGTGAATGTTTCATTCTCTACTTGGCTCACATAAATGGAAATGAATGGCAGACAGAAATGCTCCGACGCCAATTTCATACATGCGCGACTGTTCCCTAATCGGATGATGACAGATGATGACTGAATACTAATGGACTCTGCAAGCGCGTCACAAATGGCAGTCACTCAGCTTTAGCTGTTATAACAAGCACCGAAATATGGAGATCACAACAGAAAAAAGGCTCCCCAAGGCAACACAGTAATGACTTCATATTTATGTTTCTATTATTTCATCAATAAGAGGTGTAGAAACTGAAATTACTGCACAACAAATGCAGCAGAAAGAGAGAGAGAGAGACAAAGTGGGTCTACTTTCACATGATCTGATGGGGCTTATCAGATGATAAATGGGTGTATTCTCCACAGAGTATTGAGCACCAGAGTGCACGTCACAGCAGCCTGAGCCCGGTCGATAGTTCATCATTCCACATCATTTGGGACGGTAAATCTGCCTTCTGACTTAGCCGAGATTGGAGGGCAACAATGGCAGCCCTCTCAGTGAGGACGATTCCAAAAACACTCAATCAGTACACATTCAGGGAGGGTTTCAAATAGCTAACTCCTACTCTCCAGCTGAATGGGAGTTCAAACGGGCGAATTAAAATTATACTGCCTGCCTTTGCAATCCGAGTCCATAAATAAGCTCAGATTCTACACCGAGAAATCAAACTTCATCCCCAAAACTGACCTCACCTTACAGCTTCAAACATCCACTCCTCAGCCCACACACGCATAACTGAACGCTGAGACACACGTCGACAGATGGAAGACAGATAATATCGGAAAGCCTCCAGTGTTTTGGAACATCACGTGGATGGAAAAACATTTTATTCATGTCAAATTTATCGGGAAAAAAAAACACCGTGAAGGTCACCTATTGAAAAAATGTGCCGTAAACAAAGGAGGCTTGAAATCAGTCAATCAATTCAACTGTCACTTGACTTTTTCAGTCCCTTCCTGTGCTTTCTTGACCTCCCCAACATTAGCTCAAAGTCATGCGGTGACTTGGAAAACCAAATAAAAGATCAGCCCTCTCTCTTCCTTCAGCTCAAAGGGAGGAAGTGCATGATTGTTTCAGGTGGCTTGTGTGGCTCTCTGGGTGCCACCGCTCTGTAAACCCTTGCCACAGAGCTGGATGAGTGTGCAGTTTCAGCAAAATTGGTAGATTACCTAAAGAATATTAAAATGTTTTGATGTACTAAGTTAAAGCTCAGGCTTCACATCCTCGAAATGTCAACCATTCAAATTCCCAAGTATTTAGCTGCTAATTCATGGTCATATAAAAATTCTAAAACATATTTACCTCCAATGTTTTGTCTGATAATAAATTCACTTTTGTGTCATGCAAAAAAGGCAGGAGAGTCTAATCATGATAGTTTGAATATATTCAAATTAACAGCCAAATGAGTCCCGGGCTAACATTTGACTTTAACTCCAGTTCCTTCTACTTTAGCCACTCCCTGATCACACTGGTGACATACAAAACAGTGAGCAAACAGAATCGTTAAAAGGTTAGAGAAGGCCTGAAGGAGTGTAATTCATCAGCAGACAGGCTCTGCAGATGATTGCGTTTAAGACAAGCTTCTCCCGAGTGTTATATATATTTGTTATTTCTTGTCAGATCAGGTCACAATGAACCTCACTTTAGTTACTGAGCTGAAACCACTCTAGGCAAAGATGACATTGTGAAGCCCGAGGGTCTGTGGGCAGTGGAACAGGGGCTGCGTTCCACTATAAACAAGCTTTTTAAAGCAAGGAAAGCCTGATTTACATGAGGGAAAGTGAGCCCACACTCCACAGTCCTGCAGTTACAGCCCACGCCTGCTTAAGAGCCTCTCACTAACGCGAAAACAGTTCGAGGAGATATATTGTGTCACATACATTTTTAGAGCAATTTTCCTACTGTCAGAAATAGCTGCAGCAATTCCGTCCCGAGACACGGGGGACGTGCTGTAATAGATGGAAAAAAGTTATTATGCAGACAGGGTTCCCTCACCCCACCCCTATCTGACCTTCACCGCCCTCGGATGGCAAGCAGGGTCACAGTTTGAGGCGCCGCAGCTGAGCACGTTTTGATTGATAGTTTTGTTTCCAGTTTGGCAGAATTGCTCTGCCTGTTTGCCTCGCTAAAAAACCATATCAACAGTGTGGAAACGCCTGTAATACGCATGTTTCCACATTAAAAGGGGACCACTAACTAGGGTTGAGCAGCATTCTAACAGGGTAATAAAGCTGCCTGGAGCTAATGGGGCAGTCTATTAGGTGGCAACGTCCTGGCTGTAGTCCATACCGGGTCTCAAAAGGGTACATTTTAGAAGATCAAGAGCAAATAAGATGAAGGCCTGTGGCATTTAATTAGTTGGGTCATACTTACAAAGGAGACACAGGCAGCTAGCAGCAGGATCCTGACCAGGAGGTCTTCAAACTGCTCCACCACCAGCTCCCACAGGGACTTTCCTGAAATAGACAAACCCACATTACACTCAATGTTTGGGGCTGTCATTAACAGGACTCAAAGTGTGCCCTAAAGCTTAAGGATAGAAGGAGATCTGTGAGATGTTTTAGCATTAGTTTGATAATACAAAGAAGACAGACAATCCCCGTGTTTACAGAGGAGCAGAGTTGTGTGTTCATGGGTGGAAAGCTGTAGTTGTGTACACTGCCAGAGCTAGCCCTCGGTCGGACTGAAAAGAAAAGATCCTGGCTCAAGACGCCTGATCAGGTAGTAAAGGGAGGAGGATCGCAGCTTACTGGAAAGATCAATATTTACCTTCTTCAGCTGGGAGCTCTGTGGAAGCCACACCACGGCGGTTGTGAAGGAATCGAATTGGCGGAGTCAAAGAGAAGGGGTGGGGGGGGGTGGAAGAGAGAGACAAAGAGCAGTTAATACATTTGATCAATTCAGGATGACTTTCGACATGCATGGACACGTACGAATTGCTCTACTGATTCGCTCTGCTTGATTGTGGAGAGAAAATGCGCAATGCAGGAAGGTTTTCAAGCTAAGAACAATTTTTTCTCTGCTGTTGCATTGCTGCTGCTGATGATAACTTCCAGTCCAAGGCTAGATACTACTGAGACAAATGATGGTTTATGGTTTCTGAACTCAGAATGTTTTAAATTCCATCCTCAGTACCTTTTATGCAACTTCAGGCCAACAATATCAACTCAGCTGCAGAGCAACACTCACATTGTCCCTCTGCACCGAGTCTGTAATAACAAACAGCTTCATAAGAACTAACCAAGGCCTTTGATACCAGTATGATTGCTCATCTCCTGCTCTTGTAAGGGTTTACTTAAAAACACTGATGGTCCATCAGCCCTTGAATGGCTTCAAATGACCTGTTAGATGGGACTGGATATATCTGTGATGAGGAGGACGCGTGTGTTTTCCCGAGATGAATGTCTGAATCCCTCAGTTGTTTCAGGTCATACTTCTTTGTAATACAGATCTACAGATCTTACCTTCTGTGTTTGGTCACAGATGATTCACCTGTCTGTAATTTGCTGGGTTAATTGTTTGCTTTATGCAATGCTAGATTTGATTAACAAAGCTCATCATACATTCCTAGAGCCGAAATAGCTTTTTTAAAATCCACAAACTATCAAAATACAAATATATTTAGTTTAATATCATTGAAACCTAAGAAAAACCCTAGAAATATTAATAATTGAGATACCAGAGGTTCTTTTTGGGCATGTTGAAATGCTTAATTGATAGTTAACAACTTCTGTGTCAGAAGAAGTGACCACTTGACTGTTTCAGCTTTAAATCTCCAAGGGTCCCATATTTGTTTTGCTGCTTTCGTAATGCTACAAATTTGTTAAATAATGGACACAGACACTAAAAAAGTGTATAACTGAACTGACTTGTCATCCCACACTGTCTGAAAATGCCTGCAAAGAAACCAGGAAGTAGCCTGGAAATGAAAGGTTAGTTGACCGATCAGTTAATATTTGGCTAAACCAGGGTGACTGTTGTGATAATCAACTGTCAAGGATTATTAAACACATTTTATTCCCACTGTGCAATGTCTGCACATGACTCTGTTACATTTATCAAATGTTTAATGACACCTGACCTTGATGACTTTTCTGTCTCAGATACTGCCTGTTGGTTTGCATTCATGTTTGTTTACATCAGAATGCCCCTGACACTTGGAGCAGCACCACGCCAGAATAAACAGCAGCTTTTCCCCGTCAACATAAGATTACGGCACTTAAGGGACAATATATAATCAGAGAACAGTAGCTGTCGTGGCAGGCCTTATCAATTGTTTAAATAATTTATCAAGCCAAAAAAAAAAAATTCTTGTTCGCTTGTTCATTTAGCACTGTTCCTAAACGCAGCTGTGATGTCATTGAGGTTCATGCTGCGGCATCAGACTCTAAACTGTATTTCTCTTTTAGCATTTCGAGCTCTAATAGCTCCCCCACACTTCTTTTTTGAATCAGTATGTGGGTAAGCTCCCACAAGAAACACAAGAAATCAAAAAACTTGCTTTTTCTCTCTCTCTCACACATCATCTTGTCATTTTTCATCTGTCATTTCAAAAGAAAAGCTGTATTTCTTGGCTTTTTGAGACAAGCTGAGCATCTTATCAACTCTGATGTGATAACCAGAACCCGCCGCACATATGAGTCACCGGTGTGAGTAGAAAACACATCAGTCATGTTCTAAAAACATTCCGGCTGACAAGAACTGTTGATCAGTGTCGCCACAATGAGACGGGCGTGCTTAGTCACGGCGTTTGTCAGGTCCTCATCAAGTCCAACGCACAGCCACAGGTCCAATGAAACAAACCACATCCATCACATCTGAAGAACCTGATGACTAATGATAACACACATGTCATCGGCCAATTTTATGCTCAATTTTGTTCATTTGTCTGCCATCAAAGTCTTTGTTCGCTTTGTTTTCTCTCTGGAAATGTGGTTTCTCTTCTCTAAGCAGTGGAAAACTTGTGTTTCCCTGCATGTTTTGAACAAACCACGCCACCCTCTATCAGAGCCTTCGGGAAGAAAGGGGCTGGGAGGACAAAGGGCCATGACTTGAGCCTGCAGCCTGCTTTCAAAAACAAAACAAAAAAACCCTGCGACCACTCACTTGACTCATGCCACTGATGGAAAGAGAAATTTGTTTCCCATCAGGACCTCTAAAACCTTCCCACAGCTTTCAAATGTGTGTGTGTTTTTTTTCCAGAGGTCAAAAGACAGCAGACTCTTGGCAAGGAAGATTAAAAAGATGTTGGATAATCTCAGGTGGAATAACTTTCTCAATTTAGTTCGTAATGAAATCAGCGGAAGCGAAACAGATTGCTGCAGTGCAAACAAGCTGTTAGAGAAAATTAAAGTTTTTCACCGGGTGTTAAAGCCCAGCACTTTGATAACACTTTCAGTCAAGCTGCGTATGATCTGATGAGTATTATTAGTTTTGCACAATTTATTAGAAAACGACCTTTTGGGGGAAGACTGACCCTCGTGCAGAGCTCTTCACTCATCTCCATGAATGATCATCCCTGGTTTGTGTAATAAGAGTTGATGAGTCATTGTAAATAGCTTTTAAAAGTTGCTGTCATGAGAGTTTTGAGAGTTCAGGTTGGACACAGTTGAACACACAGGGGACTTTGGCTTTAATCTGCCAGAAGCAGCAGCAGCAGAAATGTGCAGAAGTAAGTTCTGCTGTTTTCCATGCTCCACCAGTCTGACATAAGACTGTTTCCCCATTACTGTGCCTCGCCGGTTGTATAATGTTTTTTTATGGCAGACAGGCTGGCTGCGACTCCAGAGACAAAGATGGACTGACTAAGAGGACAAGAGGGGAAAAAAAAGGAGAAAGAAAGAGAGGGAGAAGGGGAAGCAAAAAAAAAAAGAGGGTGGAGGGAGGGAAAGGGCTGGAGGTGTTGAACGGGGTTCCCCGGCTTCCCTCTGCCAAGGATTCCCTCACAGTCATCTGGGCTGTGTCAACCCGAGGCTTGCCCAGGCACATTCCTGAACACTGACTTCACCTCCCTCTCCGTGTCCCCACAGCACCTCCCCCCGCCTCCTCCCTCACTCCCTCCCTCCCTCCCTCCAAGCCCAGACAATGAATAAAAGAGCTTGTTTACATGCAGCAGAAAAAGCGAGCAGCGCGGAGTAGAGGGGAGACACTTCCTGGAGACGGTTGCCAACAACAGCGCCGAGCTGGTTTCTGTGTCCAGAAGAGTGTCCGAAAAGAAAAGAAAAAAAAAAAAAGCAGGAAACTGGCCGTTTATCTCACTGCACTGCAACTGCAAACCCGTCTGCTGACAAAGCAGCATTCACTGCGAGCTCCTCTGACGCTCCGCTTTCAAGTCTGACTGAGTCCATTAACGAATTACAGCCCAGATTATTGGGACCCCCAGTAAACATCACATCTGAGTGTGGTTAAGCAGCATTAACGAGCTCGAGTTCAGGCCCTCTTGTGTAAACTACAAACATGAGAAAGTTTTCTGCAGTTACCATGGCGATTTGGCTCACGGAGACTTCTTAAAAACAAGACTTTTACGAGATAGTGTGCCAGCGTCTGTCAAAATTTACCAAGAATAACTGTTATGCAATCGGCAAGGCCTTGATACAGCACGCTCTGACTGCAGGCACCAAAAAACCCTGCACATTCTAATGAGAACAAGCTCATTTCTAGCCTCCGCAGGATGCTAATACATGGCTAGCATACTGACAAGCAGAAAAAAAAAGTGCTAGCAGCCAGCTGGTTAAGTGCGGAGGAAGAGTGGGTGCATGGATGTACAGTAGTGAGACTTGAGCTGCTTTGGTAACAGCTCCAGCTTCAGGATCCCGCTTCCTCCACCATCAGTGAGAAAGTGAAATAGGCCTATAAATACCATGATGAGGTCACCCCCTAATGACATAGTCAACTATAGCTTCCTACATCCGCTCACTCTCCTAATGTATTCCCCCACCGGACAAGCATTAATGCATTAACCACATGGAATGTGAATTATAAATGCACCCTGTTCTCCTCCTTAACCTTATTATCTCTGCTACACAGAAGGCATCAAAGGTAACTGCAGAGGAGACGACTGCTGTCTGACAAAATCATCCTTTCGGCCTTTTACATAAGTGTCACTGGAGGGTTTCCCTCCTCTAAGGAAGTCATACGCGGCCGTGTCAAGTGGGTGAGTGTCCTAGGGAACCCTGCTGACCTCACAACGGTCACCCTGAGGATCGGAATATTAACAGAGGAGGAAGTGGTACCGAGCCACTAATCTCTCCTCAGCAGCGTAATTAAACAAGGATATGAAGCCCTGACATGCAGCTACCCTTCAGTCACTGCGGGTCCGGAAGCATCTCATACTGGATTAAAGCTGCAGCACTTAAACACAAGGATCAAACTAAACAAGACTAAGAGCTGAAGCCATGCTAGAGGCTCATGCACTTCTGTGGTAACAATGCTAACATGCAGCATCTCAGTTTAGTGTGATAGCACACAATCATTTGCTGGCAGGCACTAATCTTAAAGCATAATCAAGGCTGAGGTTATTGCAACAAACAGACAGCAAACAAACAGAATGGTATTGTGATCTTATGAGGTCACTTGATTATCTAAAAGTTAGTTGACGTTGTTCAAATTCATCTGATGTCTGAGCCAAATATTCAATTTAAGTTATGAGCCAAAAATGTTGAATTCATGTGGGCAATTAGGAGAAAAAAAAGGGAATCACCATAGTCAGTAGGATACATCCTGCAGAGATCAGGAATGTTTGTGCAAAAACTGTCTGGCAGACATAAAGAACAGAACAACATCACCATTTCTAGGGTCTTCAACAGCTGCTTTAAACTACAACAACTGTTTTACAGCACTTCTGATGAGCTATCGATAATTTTTAAAACGGCTGAAAGTTAATGTGAACACTTTGGAACTGTGGCATCGTGACTATTGTGCATTGTTCTTTTAGGTCTGTGTGTGTGTCATCACAGCAAAATGTGAGGTGGGAGACACTTGCTGCAGTGGAAAAAAAAACAGAAGAGATGAACTCGATAGAGTTGAAAAAGTGCAAGATGCAGTCAAAATTTCACAGGTGTGTTGTTAGGACCACACAAAGGGTGAGTGTGGTCACAGCTGGTGTGATCCACTGCAGGAAGCTGAACGATTATCAAGTTTTGCTTGTACTTGTGGTCACATCTTGTGGCTCCGCATTGGTAAAGAATTCATGTATCATTAAAAAAATCCATACAGTTAGATAAATGATAAATGGTCTATTGGATATTGGATATTTGGAGGAATAACAATAGCTCCATTAGATTTATAAGGAAAATATTCCTACAGCTTCACAAAAGGTTTAAGGTTAAGGTTTATTTTGTCAGTGATTCCACTATTAAGTGTCAAATGAAATCTAACAGCTGAAAGAAAGAAACTGAAAGAAACTTTAAAACCCAATCATTTTCATCAGGCCACTTCAACAGGATGAGCCTCAAGCTGCTGTAACATTTCCATCTAACATTAGGCAAATGTTTAAAACCTGCTGACACATCCAGACTCTCAAGTTTAACCTCAGTTAAGTGTTGCATACATTGAACAAAGAAAGGAAATAAAGGTTTTGTTTCAGTAACAAGGATATCAGACACTGGGGAAGAGCCCTGCTCATTACAATCAATGTTATTGTAGCTGCTGTGTGTCTGATCCACTTGATCAACCTGTAACTCTCTCCATGCTGCAGGACACAGAGAGGAAATACCATCAACTGCCAAAGCTTCATGCAGATAAGCTCTTTTGTGAGGATGTCGTGTCAGAAAAGGAGAATGAGCTTCCTAGCTAAGATTTTATCTTTGCAAGCCAATTAAGAGAAAAATGACACAAGATTCAGTTCAGTGCCTGCTGCCGCCGCTGCTTATTGGCTGGAACCCTCTTGCCGTCACCAGGCTGTGGTCAGGGAAAAAAAGACTGGATTTTCCCTCAGGATGTTGCACAGGACAGCACATGCTGAAATTAAACTGCAGCATATTTGCCCTGTGAGAGTATCTATGACCAGTACACAGACACAAACCGGATCTTACTGAACAGCCTGTTCTTTACCACTTAGTCTAGAAATCAACACATTCAGGTCAGTATCATGACAAGAACCATTTGCCCCACAAACATTTGCATAACACAGAATGTCTGAGCCACAAAAGGAGAAAAAAACTGCTGATGATCAGTGATAATAGATAACAGTGTTTGTGCTTTTGTTTGTGCTGCTTGTTGCACATTGGATTGTGGTTTTAATTGACATTCTGAAACACATCAAGAAGTCATTATCAAGTTAGTGCTGCACATTTTACCACTCACTGTATGATGAGTTCTACTGGCAAGTTAAAGAGGAAAAGGAAAAGGGCCTGTCAACTGAGCAGGACATGCATGAGGTGATTAGCATGGAGCTGATATCTCGTCAGGGCTTGAAGCTTCCTCTTTAAGGTCACAGCTGTGTGAGGAACCTTTTTTTATTGGACACCCTAACATGCTAGCGAGAAGGATGGCACCCAGCCGCCCAGTAGCCAATTGGAGAAGCCGAATGCTGTGAAAAAATAGTTAGCAATCCCCATAACGGCAGACTGAAATATCTGTGTTGCCACCGTGCTATTTATAGGGTTTATTCTAGGTTTAGAAACCAGAGCGACACTTTTGTCCAATCAAATGCCTGGTCAAGTAAAACTTTACTGATCTGAGCACTGCAAACAGGCACCCACTGACATTTGAAGTATATGTCACTCTGATAAGTACCAAAATGATACTAAAAGAGAAAATGGATCTTCTTTGTTTTTAACATGAAAAGACCAAAAACAATAATATCCCATTTTTCCATTAACAAGTACTGTCTGTGTATCCAAAGCTACTTATGCTATATTTGTCTTGTTTGTCTTTGTCCATGGTGCTCAAATGTTTTCCAAAAATTGTTATAAGCCCATCAGTGAGCCACATGGTTGCACTTGGTGACATAATCCATAATTACAATGAGCCTGAGCACTGTGGCTTATTATAAGTTAAAACCACACACACTGTCCTGTAACTGTAAATTCTCACTAAAGCGCCGGATCTACAGCTGAAAATAGTCCCAAATAAGTACACCATTTACTCCTGTTGAGTAACATTTGCTTAAAACTACAGTTCCCAGCTGATTTATGACATAATAAAACCCTTAAAAAAATTTAAGTATACATTTATAACCTGCTTTTTTAAGGCGGTACATCTTTAGTAGGAACAAATGGGCCAGAGGCTGAGTGCCACAGAGTGAAGGAAAGTTGGAAAGTACTGAGAGACGGACTAACACATTTTTCCTTTTGGTCTTTTTATGGGATTTGTTGACAATAACAACTAGAAGGGCACTTGGAGAGCTCAGACCTCTGCCAAGGCCAATAATCTACTCTTTTATGATACATAAATCATTAAGTGCAAACCTTAAGGTCGTTATATTTGCTTGTTCTCATAAAACTTTAAGTTGAAATATTTTTCCTCTGTGCGTCTGTTGGAGGTTAGAGTAGAAAATTTAAATTTGAGTGCAAGAAGAAATATTATTGGCTGTATTATTTGTGTGTATTTAAAAGCACACACATTTTGTTACAAGGCTAAATTTAAAAAAAGAGTCTTGTTCCGATTGTACCGGTTCTCCCATGAAACACTGAACACTCCATAAAATCCGGTGTGAATGTGGACTGTGATCTCATCAGATCTTTACAATTGGTTATGTTTTTTTTACTACTGAACTGAAGATGTGTTGCATTTATTCTGCCTTGGTACAATGTCCTATCTCATATTACAAAAGGTAAATAAATCCTTTCTGCATCTCCCTTGTGATTCGGCCCAAATTTAATGGATTCTCCCTTGATGCTACATCTTTCCAAAAAGTTAATAAAAATCAAGCAAATATTTTTTTTCCTATAATTCTCCAGACAAGCGGAAACATAGCCATAAAAAAAAAAAAAAAAACAGAATATCACCCTTATTCCTAAATAAGGGTTGTTCAGATACTCATACTGTAACTAGAAATGCCTTTGTTACTGCCTGAAATGTTTGGGTATCACTGAATACATAAGTCTATCTGAACTGATCTGATGCCACATAGCTTATTCATTCAAAATGAGTCCATGCTTCTTCCCAGCATATACCTGAATGCAACTCAACAGATGTTGCACAAGTAGCTAAATGGCAAGAGACCTTTTAAACTACAAGTTTATCCATCACATCGAATCCAGAGTTAGTAGAATACAGCTGTTCAAAAAAACAACAGTTCTGGTATTTGAATGTACTGCATGTCGACTTATGAAGTGGAATTACTTGGTGATCTAAATATAAATTCTCCTAAAACTATTGTTGTAGGACATTTATTATCTTAAAGTCACAAATTAGTTTTCACACTATCATTTTATTTAAAGTTTATCTCAAGGTATCATTTAAATATTTAATTCATTTCTTATTAAAAAATTTGGGTATCAGTCCTCACGCTTTGCTGCGTGTTAGGTTGACCAGTGGTTGACCGACGACATTATGATGGCTAGCGTGACAAGGCATTGGAAAATTTCCGCTACAACTTCACGTTTGAAATTCAGACTGAAGCTAAAACATGTGCAGGACTCAGATGAGGAGTCTGTTGTTCATAAAAATGAGGGACTCTCACACTAATCAAAATGGTTAAAGTAGTTAGCTTATTTTATTCATGGTGTTTGTTAGCTTTTCAGCTTGTAACCGGCAGTAGTTGACACAGTGCTGGTGGTTTTGCTCATTTCAGAACTGACTCGTCTTGGTGAGCTGGAGGTTTCGCGTTTCTTTGCCTGTGACTGACTTTTGAATTTGCAACTGACCACATCTAGCTTGTATGAGGTATGTTTGAATTAAAGATGTTAGTTAAGTGCTCGGACATCTCCCCTTTCAGTGGAGGAAAGTGACAACACATTTCTACTTATGAACTGTTTTCATCTGATTCATGTCAGTATAGTCAAGTTATGATATTTTAGGGGGTTTTAACATTAGTTGTGCTAACATGGTGTAAAAAAAATGTGTGATTGGACTTAATGTCAAGTTCCCATCCTAATTAGAAAATCTAAAAGAATTTGGATATAAAACTAGACTGAAAAAGGTGAGATCTCTAGTTCAAGAGCTAATTACATAATGTAACAATTCAAAAGCAAAGTCATTTAATAACTTTTTTTTACTCCCTGTCTGGACTCTGAGGCGTCTTCATTGTTATTTGTTTAAGAACGGGTTTATCCATCAGGGCAAACTGATTTTCTAGTTTTTACCTACTAGATTCCTGATTCAAATAAGTTCCATGAGTTGCAGCTCATTACACTGTACACACAGCTCATCATGTCTCTCTGAATGACTATTTACCTGCTGTCTTCTTTATGAAATGCCTTGCAGACATATACTGTACAGCATATGCTCTGTGTACACACAGACGTCTCCTTAAGACACAAACACTTTCTGAGTAAACATCTCCTCGGCGGACCGGACTGTGTTTGGAGCAGAGCGCCGGGGCAGAAAACAGCAGCGAAAGTGCATTTGAGTCTGGTGACTCAACAGCATCTCACCATAAGGGCATGATGCTGAATGACAGATGCAGAGGTGGGAGGAGAGGAGGCAAGACAAGTGACAAGCTCGAACAGGATCACAGTTCCTTTGAAGGCGGCTAGGCAGGCACACACAGAGCCCACTAGAAGAGGGAAGTGACTCAACACCCCTAAGACTTCAAATTACTTCTCTACCTCTCCATTTTCAGCCCACACAACTCCAACACTGTTGTCACTATTAAACTCTCAACTGGACAATATTCACAACAAGTGACAGATTAAGGGGAGTCGACTCACAGATGAGTGTAATGTGCAGTCGCCTGAATGAGGCAGAGCAGGAAACGGCAGAACGTCTCTTGTATTTCAAACGCAAGACGGCTCAAGTCGGGCTGCTTTTATGTCAAGTTGCAGAACAGGAAGAGAAACAACAATGAGTGAGCTCTCACCAGAGGAAGTTGTAATCATAATTTGCGGCAGAAAACAGAGTGAGGAAAGCTCAGAAACACTCAGTAATTTACCAGCAGTGGAATCACCTAATGATCACAAGCAGCAAACGTCAGACACTCTTGAGATTGCAGCAGCGGCAAAAACAAAGTACCTTTCATGTGCCACGGAGTTATTGCATTTCCAGTTTTGGAAAACAAGCTCACATGCCGACTAATCATATCAATAAAATAGTTAAATGAACTTTAATGTCAGCAAGATGAAAAGAAGCTCAGTGGAGCTTGTGTGCAGAGTGAATGTTGGGCAGATCATCTCTGACGTTGCTGAGTTTTAGTATCAAATTCTGATGTTAGTACATTAACAATGGCCACTGTATCATTATGGTGCAATGACATGCACTGCTAGGTTGTTTAACCTGAATATGTTGCGCAATGGAAGGCTTCTCTCTAGGAGGGAGTGTCAGGAGACACAACCAAAACTAACTTCAAAGGCTCTCAGGCCAAAATAGAGGTGAATTCAACTTGATTTAATTAATAATGGCCCTTAAATAAAGCTATACACTAATATTCTTATTAGTTCTCTGAGGAACATTAGCTTTGACAGTGTCACCTGTGAGATTACGAAGGATAAAATTCACTTTAATGTTAAAAGAGAAGAGGAATCAATAAATTGACACCTTCTGTGACACCTGTGCACCAGTTCCTTTTTAACAAATTCTGCTTAGCTTCCCCTTCCACCACCCAAACACCCACCAACCCACACACATACACAAAAAAATTGTTGAAAAAACTCGGTTGCTCATGAGGACAGTGTGCCCTGTTGCTGGCACTTCCTAAAATGTAATGCTCCGTGCCTCTGAAAACAGGATCGTGTGTGTGCAGGACGCAATCGTAAAGCACCACAAGCTGCAACGTCACGAACATTCTTAGTGCATCCACACAGTCAGAGAGTGTACATGCGCGTGTGTGTGTGTGTGTATGTGTGTAAGAAAGTTAAAGGCCTCTGACTTCCTCTACATCAGAAAAAGATATTTCACAATCAAACTGATAAACTATGTAAATTGAGTGGCTTGTCTTTCAAAGCAGTAAATACTCTGGATTTCTTCTGTGTACATGTGCGTGTGTGTGTGTTTAAGAACATCAATGAAGAAATCGCAAGTAGACCATAAATGAAGCATTTGGATAAAAGGTCAGCCACCTTCATTCTGCACACCGCTTTGTAGAAAAGACTGTCCAGATGTGGCGGATAAGCTCATGTTCCAACATCTCAGGGAGGGATCTGAAACTGTGACGCTGCTTGGGGGGAAGGGGGGGGTTGTTTCTGTCAAAGGACATGAAAGTGCCGACACAAAGCCAGGAAGCCAAGTCACCGCTCACCTGCATTTACTTACATCGTGGCACTAAAAGGTAACATTTCGTGTGCTCTCAAATAACTACAAGCAGATAAAAAGCAGAGATCTTTAAACATTGAGAATGAGGTCAAGTCAAAAAGTTCAATCCCCTACTCTTAAAACTGAAGCACAAAACCTGAGTCATTCTGCCTTCAAGAAGTAACTGAGACGGATTAGATTTTAGTTTGAATGGAAGTTCTCATGCATGTTAATAGAAGAACAAAAGCCCATAACCAGGGGAAAACATGCGGCCTAAAAGTGGTTTCACAACATGTTTAACCTTCATCTAGAGAAGTAATGAGGCAAGACACACTCTCAAAGTGTTTATTTCATGCTGGAGTCGACTGGTCAGTAACCAGCAAACAGACAGTTCTCAGATGTTTTCTAGAAACCAGCAATGATTAAACTCCCTCATCCATGCCGCAGATCCAGAGACCGATCAAGTGTGCAAAACCTCTCCCACGGAGGAGTGTGATGTCTGAGTCAAACATGTCACACATATGCACACACACACACACACTCACACTCACACACATACATCCTCCCCACAGCATGTCAGTGCCTCCTCCTGCTGACACTCGGAGCAGTGCACTGACAGCGAATTGAAGGCAGATCGAGGCAGATTCCTCCTCCTTTTTTTGACTTTCCTCGTCCCAGGCTAAGAGACACTGTTCACCCACTGCGTGAGCGCGGTCGCACAGTGGAGATCTTGCTCAGGGACGTGTTGATTTAGGTTAATGATCCTGCTGATAATGAGATCCCTGCTAACCGTGCCTCAGAGTGAAACACTGTGCATCCATGTCAGTGGGAGCAGGGCGAGCATTCCACTCGCAAACAGCTTTGAACAGACGCTGCCTGGAACAAAACGACGAGGCTCACACTGAGTCCTTGCAGTCAACCTCATACTCTGCGGTTTGTGAGCAGAGGGGAAGGAGCTGTTTAGCAGCAGCACATCACTCTGCAATGACATGGACTAATACAGTAAACAGACCTCAGGTCAATTTTATGCTTCTTTATCCCCCTTTTTTTTTGGCTTGTGGAGGAGAATTTAAAGTGAATGAATTTAGCCACAAAAGGGGGAAAAAAAAAGGTATTCCCTCCCTCCAGCGTTTATCTGTATACTGCGCTCGCAACAAGGCAGGAAGTTCACAGCTAAAAGCGAAAGAGATGTTATCTGTGGCAAGACGTTGCTTTTTTTCCATGAAGTCATCACGAGCCCCTGGGTAGAGTGGCTGGCTGCAACAAAAGGGCTACTGTTCGGCTGGCACAATATGTCGCTCTGCTCGGCAGCTCGGCCACACATGCAAATGACAGGCCAGGAGGGAAAGGTGTGGTGGTGTCAGGTCCAAGAGCAACACGAAAATACTTATCAGACTCCAGCTGGGTGTAAAAGATGGCGAGGACTTCAGGGGGCCCTTGTGTGGGAGAGCTGCAGCATGAGCCACACTGCTTAAGACAAGTCAGATTTCCACCTTGAAGTCACCTAATAATTAATAACTTTCATTCAGATATTATTTTCAGAGAGGACACTGGAGCTTGGTTGTGTTTATAACTCTCATACGGCTCATTGCAAATGGCTTTACAGATCTACTTCCCTCTGTTATCTTGTAATTTGAACTGGAGAGTATGCGCCATGTGGAGAGCAACTGTTGAAAGTGAAAACAGGTTGTTCAAGATTTTCTGTTTCATTATCTTTACCACCTCATCATCTTCCACTCCGGTAGCCTGAGCCTGCCTGCCTGCCTGCCTGCTCTGCACTTCCTGATCCCTGCATGTCAGCCAGGGATGTCTGTCTTCACACACACACACACACACACACAGACAGGCGCGCACACAGCCGCGCGTTACTGTCAATAGTGAGGAAAGCTGCACGCTTGTTTTCCAGGAGAATCAAGCTGAATTTAATGAACTTGATACACTTTCAAACAAGACATGCCATGAGGAGACCACGGGGGACTGGCGGAATTTAAAGAAAGGGTCGCTCTATGCTAGTTATTCATTTTAAACCAGAGTTGAATTAAATTGGCTTATTTGCGCTGATACTCCCAGTATCCAAATCTGTCTCTATGTGTCGACTTAAAGTAGTGTGCTACGCAATGAATGACTCCAAAACAGCCATGTGCATCACTGAATGTGCCATTCTTACATTTCCACTGACAGTGCGCCACAGGGAATAGGATTGGTTTTTTTTTGCGCGCACGATTCGCAACACCCTGACATAACGGCAGTAGTTGGATTTCCTGGCAATGAATCGAAGAAGGCTGTAGTATGCACCAGCTATGAGGAGAAATGAAATGCAGAGAAAACGACAGAAACACTCACCGTTCGGTCCATATTTCTCATAATGGACTTTGACTTGCTCCAGAGTCAGCCCAGTGTTCTCGTTCACACCGAAGTTGTCTAAAACTTCAGTCGCAGATTTAGTGTGCGCATTTTCCATCTTGGTGGACCGGGTTCAGATGATCGGATCGAAATGCATGTAGTAGAGTAATTGTGGCAAACGGGAGGGTGCGCGCGGGGGGGGCGGGGGGTGGGGGGGTGAAACAGCAGTAATTTCCACCGGTGGACGTCGAAAGCGGCTGCGTCTCGCTCGGTCTGCTCTTGTCACCTGTCCCCCCTGAAGGGAAATAAAAAAAAACCTCCGGATCCGCGTTGCAGACGCTGTTGTTGCTCGGTTGGTCGACTGCCGCTGCTACTTCATCTCCATCTGAAGGTGTGCTGTGTCTGTGCCGGGGCGGACCGCCTCCTCGCTGTTGAGCACTCCCTCCTGCGCTCCCATTGGCTGCGCGTACCTGAGCGGAGGGTTCAGGCGCCTCGTGCAACCGATTCATACATTTTCCTTTTCAAACAGGAAAGGTAAAGCTCCGTGTGTCCTCGTGCTCGCGCTCAGTGCAGGTTGATAACTTGTCGGCAGGTTATGGTTGATGCTCTCATGTGACGTCATTTGATTATAGGGAAATTAGCTCTTTGCATTTGGACTCAAAACACAGTCAGCTGCACATCAGCGCCCCTGCAGCTGAAACGGAGACAGTGCCTTGCTCATGGACAACATTAAGCCAGTCATCTCAGGCCAATCAGCACCCAGTCTGCTGCAGTTTATTTGAGATCAGGGCAGATTACAGTACTTGTTGCATACAGCAGTGTGAGCTAAATCCTCAAAGAAGCCCTGTGGCTTGATACAGAGAGATTAACTTAATCTAGTCAATTAGGCCAATTTCAGTTTTGCGGTGAGACTAGGCTAATGCAAGTCTGACATAAATTAGACTGACTAAACAGCTGAACTGCCATTTTAAGCTTAGAGGATAATAGTTCTACCCTCTAGGCCATTTTCCTCTAAAAAAATGTTGTCTTCACAAGTGATATTGAATTAGTGGTTTGTTGTAGAGTCAGCGAAACAACAATGTTTCTCAAATGTCCTGTAATCACTTGTAATGCAGCCTAAACTTTTCTTAGTTCATGCCTTTTGCACATCACTAAATGTTTCAGATCTATTGTTCTTGTAACTGTTAAACTCTTTCAGAGACTTCTGCCCCAGAGACAAGAGGCGATTGGCTTAATATGATTGCTTTGTCATGCTTTTATTTTGAAAATCATTCTGAAATGTCTCACAGAGATACTGAGTTAGACAGATCATGTTTACTGTTTATTCAGTGTGTAGTCTATTTGTTACACGTAAGCCCTTATCAAACTTGTTAAAGCTGCCTCTGATGTCCCAGAATTCATCGCAGCAAAATGGTAAAAGGGACAGTCCAAATGACTGTGTTCTAATTTCAAATATGTGGTGCATTTGTGTGCCGACAGAAAAGAAGGAAAGACAGTGAGCCTACGTGTTGCAGGTAATTGTTAGTTGTGGTGCTGACTAATTGCACTAAATACAGAGAAACTAACACAATTTATGAGTTTCTGTTTTGTTTTGTGCTTAAGATATCCCCTTTAAAAAAAAAAAAGGCATCCAAGTGCTTATTACTAGCAATTAAGAACCCAAGTTCAAACTATTTTATTTCACAAAAAAATCAAATTAGGACAACGAGTGAACATAGAAAATAAATCAGGAAAATATTCAGCGTCAAGTTAAAATAAATGTGAATGAAACCACACATGAAGCTGTTGTTGTCCTGTCACTCGTGAAATGAGCTGGACATTTCTGAGCTGCACAAAAGCCTCTAAACAGAATGTCTCAAACTCTGACAGCTGCGTTCTTCGTCCTTGCCATCTTGCCAGACTGTCCTCTCAAGGAGATTTGCCAAGAACATCCTTCTTAAGTCCATTCTTGGCAGTAACGGTATTGAAAAACCATCTCTAAGTCCTCAGGACTAAGGCTGAATACCACTGCTTCCAAGGATGTTCGCTGACAAAGGTCCGAAATCCATGGACATTCATTTTCAGTCAAAATGCAATAAAAAAATAACTCTTCACACCATATAACATTTATATGAAAGCACCAGTAAGTATTGTATAATGTATTATGGGTATCTTCACCAAGGTAAAGTTATTATTTTTACAAGGCTCAAATCTTTGTTTTTAAAGTAAAATTGCCATTGTAATGATGAAAAAATGCATCAACACAGCTTAAATATCTGAATTGAAAAGTCAATTTACAGTCAGTTTAAATTCACGTGTTATCAAAGAATTGTGCTCTAAATTAAAGTACCAGTCTGCAGAAAATTGTCCCCTATGACAGACAAACAAGCAGTGCATCATTTGATTATGAATATTGATGCATCAGTGCAGAAGTGGCAATTAACTTTTGTAGCTGCTGGAGCCGAAGCTACGATGAACTTATTTAAAAGCAATTAGCAAGTTTAGTCGAGTGATTCCTACCGTAGAGTTATGGTGAAGGTCGGAGGTTTGGAATTGTATTATACAGGCTAATTATGTATTTTGTTTCTTTTTGTAAATTTGGCATCTGAAAGAATCCAGTAACCATGATTATCAGATAAAAACAATGGAATTAAAAGTGGCAATATTACCCTCTGAAATGTGGTCATCTTGAAGCATAACATAGGATGAGGAAGGAAAACATGCTATTTCATCGAGAAAAACATATCTGCATACATGGATGAAGATGTGACATAATAATCTGATTCAAAGCACTCAAGTAGATTGTTAAAAACACTTTTGGAAAATGTGCTTATACACTATTCTAGCTCATATTTATTCAAAAGTCTTAAATATTGTACCGTCTCCTTGAGTGCCTGGAATGTGACAATTTTTTAACATGACTTCTTTTTCTTCCTGGAGCCCTATGGGGTCAAAGGGAGCAGCTGAAGTGCTCCTGAAATCATTCTTTATTCGGGGAAATGTTAATTAAAATGAATAAATACATCATAGTTGAACAATCCGCTCTCTACTCCTTCAGTTTTCAGAATGACATGAGTGGCAACATTGTGTCCAGGACAATTTGACCACCCAATAAAAGTTCCTTTTCCTGAGACATCTTGATTACATCCTGGTAACCAAAATTTTAATAATCCAAAATTTAGAACAGATTATTTATTTACAAATTTCTTTTCATGGTTTATTGTGGTCCAACACACTCGCTTTGGGCCATTGCAAAAACTTTTTTCAACCAATACTGCTTTGCACTAAATTACACCAAAAAGTTATTTTCTTGTGACTTTCAGCACCCTGTGTGCTCATGTTCACCCACTTTGTGCCTCACAGCGACAGAAACAAGTAAAAGTCTACCGTCAGTGTGTACTACAATATTATTTTGCATATAATTTACCCAAGAACCCATTAAGACTTCAACTTCCTGGAAAACTCTCACTTCCTTGAAAACAGTACAGGTGACCTTACACAATGTACAATAGGTTTGACCTAAACCTCAACAACCTCAACAAAACCATCACCAACTAAACCCAACCATCTGTGCCTCAAACCAGACTTCTTCTCTTAATCTATTTAACCCTAGAACACTAACGTCGGGTGATTTTCACCCACACAATTCTTGTCATGTGATTTTAAAGGGTCCCCATGGTACCTTTTTTTTATTTTATGTGATATTGTATATTTTGAAATTAAAGAAGAGTACTACAATTTGGCATACAGTGTTGTACTTTTACATAAATTGATGAAAACTGTATTTTATCCAGGATATTATATTGGGTAAAATATACCCAACGTTAGTGATGGTGTTACTTATTTTAACGTTAGTGTTCTAGGGTTAATTTAACACCAGCTTAAAAAAAACACATTCCAGCAACAGCATGAAGATGAACTTCATTATGGCCTATTAGATTAAATCTGTATAATTTACCAATAATATATGTATGTGAAGACTTTTACTTGCACTTTGGATGAACCTCCAAACTTTTCTTCATTCACCCCCTCACTCTGATGACTTTGGTTCATTTTGTGCTTTAAAACTGCTAAAAAACTCCATGATAACACTGAGCTTTACGTGTTTCTCCCGGCATCACCTGACAAAGGTCTTTACTCATATCTGTCTCTTCCTCTGAGTCACTAAATGACATGACAAAGCATCATCAGCTGGAGGTGGAACAAAGTGTTAATGTGTTTTTTTTTTTAAAATAAAGTTGGAACAATTCATCCCTTGGGGGCGCCACTGTGCTTCTCTGTAACCTGACGGGGCACTGGTTTGGAGGTGGGAAAATCTGGACACCGAGATGTTGTCCATCTGCAGTAGATTGAGCTTTTTCGCTGAGCAGCTGCTCCTTGTCACCGATCTCTCTCTCGTCCCACTCTGTTCTCCCAAAAAGCCTCATTTGCCTGCGAATCACTTGTAATCGAGGATTTGTCACCAAAAAATGTGTGTGTGTATCTGATTAACAGATGCATGACACTGTGGTCCGATGAGTGACTGCCGATGATGATTTCCTGCATAAATCATCTTTACGTTATTTCTGTGGCTGCACAACATCAACACCTTGAAAGAATCTATAGGAAAATGTAGTTTAACACTGATACCTGCGGCACCTGTTGTTGTCTCTGAGATCGGCTATAAAAAATCGTCTTCTGTGAGGGTTTGAGTCACTCCATCACTCCGTCATCACTCGCTCGCTCGCTCAGCCAGCGAGTCAGTCAGTCCTTCTGTCCAGTTTTCATCTCTTTTTTCAGATTTCTATTTTCCTCATCTCTTCTGCGAAAAAGGTGATAACTACTCAGGTTCTCTCAGGCAGTCAGTCAACATTTATACAATAAAAGCTAATGTCTCCTTTCCAAATCACCCATTAGCAAGAGAGCAGTCTGATGATTTTTGCCAATTTAAGTGATCACAAGCCCGTTCCTCTACTGATGAGCCTTTTTTTAAGTTGGGGTTTTCTGAAACTCCATTTTTCCTCCACAACTCCCACTGATTTTCACTGCTGGGCTCACAGGACTCCCCTCCCTCCTCCGACTCCCCCTATCCCCCTTCAGACAAGACTTGCCCCATCTCTCTCTCTTCATCTACTTAAGTGCTCGGCGCTCAGTTCGTTCAGCAGCATCACACTTTATGGAGTCTCCTGCTGAGTGTTCTGGCTGCTGCTGCCTCTGCCCTCCGGTGCAGAAACACCTTGTTAGATACAGTATACAGTGTATGTCTGCTGCTTCTGCTTATTACATTTCCAGTCTGCCGGCTCAATAGCAGCCCTGCAGGCCCGCCGACTTTGTGATTTCCTTATCCAGCTTTAATATTTCGTCCCGGCTTTTCTCTTCTCTTTTCATCATTTTATCTTTTTATCTTTCTCTTCTGTTTCTCCCTCTCAGTGTGCCTCTCCTTCTCTGAGGGAATTACATAAGTCTTTCTGTGTGTGTGGGCAGCGTTGCATTTTATGTAAGGCGGACCTGGAAATGGCTAGCGAAAGACTAGGGTCTTGCACTGTTTTATTATTTTTTTTTCCTTTTCTCTACTTGTCTTATAGGCTTGTGTGGTTGGGTCATCGGACTGCGGATCTGCGTGGTGTTTGGCTCCAGAAACGCAAAGGGGCGACTCTGCGAGGCCCACCACGCAGATTCACACTCACAGCTTTTTGTTTTTTTTGAAGCACGCCTTGAAACAAAAGAATATTTGACTCCTTATTGGACGATAGTGATGTCTGACAAGTCGAGCCAATTCAAAATATATATCTCTTTTGAAGTGAGAAATATCTGGAGTGTCTCTTTGACAGATAAAAAAGAGCAATTTTTAAGTCTGCTGCCCGAGGAAGTTTCAACTCTAGCAAAACATACTGGCGGTTTACAAAAAAATATATAATAATAAAACTTTTAACCAACTCTAACAATTTGCCAAAAAGTCTTCAATTTTACACGTGAATAAATAAAAGCGGGCCTCTCCTTTCTAGTCAGTGATTTTCTGTTTTGTTGGCTGAAGTGACTGTCGATGCTAGCATGTTTTGCCAGGCTAGCTATCACAAGTAAAGGCTAACACAAAACTTTCACAAAAGCTGACTTTTATCTGATTGTCTCATTTAAAACAAGCAACCCAAAAAAAACTAGAGATATTCTTAAAAATTGTAAAAATTAATGAGGCTTGGATACAGCATTGTTTACGTATTGTTTACGTATTTCATGGTAGAGCTAGCTAGCTAGCTAGCCTCAGTCGGCTACCGTTTTATGAATCAAAATGTAACCAAAGTTTGATTTTCCTCACAGAGTCCTTTAACAGTTGCTAATTAGAGAATTATATATTACAGTTTTCCTTAATAACACAAGATGTAATAATTTTCTGGCTGATGCTATTAAGCAACTTGTGCTCAAGCTGCCTTTTAAACCCCACAAGTGAGACAGAACCACTATCCTTCCTCTAAATCAATGTACATTTATATGCCTCCCACTGTAACCTCTAACCTCAGACAGAAATTTAATCAGCAAATAAAATGCACCTTACCTTGGCAAAACCACTTGCAAAATTACTACTGTAAGTGTTTGGCCGGACATGCTAACAAGCAGGTTACTTTACAGCTGACAAACTTACAATTTAATCCATTCTTTACTCACCCTGTGTGCCCTTTTGTTTTTGGTTTTAAACTCCTTTTTTTAATGATTTTTTTTTTAATAATATCCACAACATTTTTGTATTTGGAGAAATCCAAAGTATGACTCAGTTGCTAAACTTTGATCAAACAATTACTCTTTTTGAGCCAGCAAACAGTCGGTTCTTCTCCTTTTACAGAATCAACAAGTTCTGCGAGGTTTTTCTTCTCTTTCAACTGTCAGAACAAACCTATGATTGTTATGTAACACCAATTGATATCTGCAGCACTTGATTTCTGGCCCCTCAAATGCTATTTACCATTAACTGTTAATGGTCCTACAGAGTGTAAATTATTGCAGGGATAACTGCTCGAGAGAAGGGGGGAGTTATGTAACAGGAAGTGATGTGAAAACATATAAAAAATTCCAATGTTGTTACTGAATGAAAACAATATTCATACGGCTTCCTCTCATATCACCTGAAACAGGTCGCTGATGCTGACATTCGATGTCGAAGTGGCACAATCGTTGCTCAAAAAATGAACTTTCGCCGTTCGTATGTGAGGGAGGAAGTGACAGAATAAATAAATATCAGAAAAAATGACAAATAATAATAATAATAAAAAAAAAAGCTTCCTAGAAATAAAACACCTCTGCACCCCGGAAAAAACCTTCAAGATAACTCTGTGTGTGTGTGTGTGTGTGTGTGTGTGTGTCCATGTTTGTGTGAGCATACTGTAAAAAAAAT
>JAQNCA010000006.1:3936181-3964942 GCA_029783725.1 Acanthurus tractus
TTTATCCAGGATATTATATCGGGTAAAATATACCCAACGTTAGTGATGGTGTTACTTATTTTAACGTTAGTGTTCTATTAAAGTCCGATTTGTTCAAACGTTTAAATGATGCCACATTGTCTTTTCTTCATCCGTTGCTGCTTGTGTGACTTCACCTTGCTGTGTCATGAGGCTGCATTTGTTGAAGAAACATCACTGTTTGGAATGTTTTGAATGTGAGTCTCCATGTAGAGTTTCCCCTCAGGGAGAGATCAGCAGTTCATTCATGTTGTGGTTGAAGTTTTAACAAATTTGCCCATTCATCTTTGACTGGGGAAGAATCAGCCAACTAAATACAAGTAGGGGAACCAGTGCTCCAGATTTCCCTCCCATCACTTTCTCCTGAGTGTAAGGTTACTGCAGCAAAAGCTCCCCACAGTATGCACACCCTGAAATGGGTCCACCGTTGGAGTTCATAAGCACTGGACTGGGACCTTGTTGGGCACAAAGTATAAAAGGAACAAGGTGCTCCAATTCTGTCCTCGTTCACAGCTGGCCTCTTCTCTCACAAAGAAAAAAAAAAGTGTATTTATATCTGGAGCTTACATAACTTTCAGAACTGCTGTCTGGAGGATGGTAGCTGGCTCCATGAAGTTCTTGGACACTTAGTGCTCACAAGCAGCCTCTCACTGCATTAGGAGGTTCTGTCTTTGCCTCTGCATCAATATTCAGATCCGAACATTTCTATTTTAAAGACCAGATCTCACTACAGCTATCCACAGATCCCCAGCAGACTCGGGCTACAATCACAGGCACACACTCATGCAGCCTGCTGCCCACTCACACCCAGACAGTGAGATTAGCATTAGTCATCATCGGTATTGACCTATAGGTGGAAGTGTTTTTGAGTGTCTATGTGTACGAGCCTCTGCATCAACCCATGAGGTGACATGAATTTTTTTTTTCGAGAGAACCCCTTCAATGCCAAAAGCTGTCATGAAAAGGAAATCCCCACCCTGGACCCCCTCCGTGGCTCACTCCCTCTTTCCCTCCGCTGGCACACACTGGGGGACTGTGGCAGTCTCAGCGCCAGAAACACAACATTTTCCACACAGCACTGTCAGCCTTCCAGTAGCATTTGCCTTCCCCCGTTTGGCTTGCAGCTTTCATTTGCATGAGGGAAATGAGCCGTGGGCTCTCGGGCTTAAAAAAAAAAAAAAAAAAAATGTTTACCTCCACCTTGCATGTGATGTAGCGCAGACCTACTATACATTCAACGCAAGGCACAACTTTACTTATGCACCTGGACCTGAACGTAGGTTATTTCATTTGACATGAAAAGAAATTTATTTTGAATTTGGCTCCACAAACAGCCACACTTGATGGTTTTTTTCTCCCCCTTTTTGGTGTGTTTGAAACCCTTCTGCTGCCCGTACAAAAGGCTGGAGTGTTGGCAACAAACAGCTGCTCCTGCCATTGACTTTGAATCAAGGAGATGTGATGCAAGTCAAAAAAACAAAAAACAAAACAACAAATCTGGAGCAGCTGTACCTGACAAGCAGCTCAAGTGGCAAATCAACCCCACCCAGCCGTCTGGCCGTTGATAAACCCCTCCCTTCTTTTCTTCCTTTTTTATGCCCCTCTGTCCTGTTCAGATGCTCTGCACATCTGTGAGAAATTCATTATTTCACAGTCTGGCTCAGTTCTGGGAATAGAAGGTAACGTCCCATGTTTCCGCCCTCTACTGGACTCCGCAGGTAATGTTCTCCATCAATGACCGGCACAAATTCTTCTACTGAAAATTTGCATCTGCATGGCCATTCAGTAATGGTTGGTCTTGTATGGGTGCAAAGCGACAAAAAAAGGAATATCTTCCCACCACAGCTGGAATATGGTTGAATCTGTTGTTCAAAATATACAAATTAAACCGAGGTTGGCCATGGTGGCTATCAACAAAGAGTTGCTTGGTGTCTCCGCTTCCATTGTGCTGCAGCCAACAGCCTCCTTTTCTGCTGAGCAAATTTGTTTCCTGGCTCGCTCCAACTAGAAATTCAATTATTTGACTCCGGTGTCTCGTTGTCACAGGGTGTGTCAGGTCAGACCGGGACTCACAGCCCTTCAAAAGCAGATAGAGAGGGACTCCTGGGTGCAACCATCATGACCAAAGGGCTGTTGGGTTCCCAGTTCTCTGAGAGTCATCACCTGCCACTGTCCACCCGCCTCTGGTTCCTCTCAGATAAGTAAAGAAATTCAGCCTCGCAACAAGGTGAGACAGAAAGAACATTGGTATGGCAGAGCTCCAATTGCAGCCAACATGGCACCAGAAGGAGGAACTGCTTTGAGTGAGATTGGGTGATAGGGAGGTGGGATCATCTGCCATGTTTGAACAGATGCCAGGATTCCTCCATGTCCAGGTGAGAACATCAGTGATTTTAATAGACTTGTTTAGAATTGTTATTAAAATAAAGCTTTGATAAGCCTGTCTGTCATTCTTGCTCACCCAAAAATTGCTAAAGTAAATTATTTTATTTAATCAGAGCTTTTTCTATTGGTCTTTGATTCATGTTGATATTTTTTTATGTGTGATTTGATTTGACTGCATAACCTTTGACAGCCCACTTTCCACACTTGTCACAATTAATTTTCCATCCTCCCCAAAGCCAACACTGTAATTCTGAATAGGCTAGCAAGGCACACACACACACACACACATACATGATGATCGTCACCACGTCCAGACCTGCTGTTTGCTACTCAATCATTTTTGAGCAGGATGAGTCACCATGCGATGATGATGCTCACCCTGTCAATCAGTCCATCTGTAATGGAATCACAAGATGCATATGAAGCAATTGCCCGAGCCAGTGATGATGTTTAGTAGGCAGCCGAGCGCAGGTCTGTGTTGAATTCACGGTCCCCGAAACACGCGTAACCAGATCAGGTTCTGCAGGGGGGAAGGACAAGATGGGAAACTCTGCTCATGACTTACCATCAGTATTACATTACATGTTTGTTCCACCTGGTGCTGGAAGACATCGTTGGTTATCAAACAGCTGATCGATAAAAAATAGACACATGACGACGATGATAGTCACTCAGGACACCATGCTCCACAAAATCATCCCAAAGAATGAGTGAGGAACAAATAGGCAAATAAATAATTGATTGATGAAAGGTCAATTAAAGTTACTGAATTGACCGTTTCTCATGTTTTGACTTACATAAAACCTATGATGTGTTCAGACACCTCAGAGATTGTGCTAGCTAAAATCTTTTCTCCTCAGTCAATGTCCTCACTGAGAACTTCAGGCATTATAAAAAAGATAAACTTCGACCAAAAAGTTCAATCAATAACCATGAATCTTAGCAGCTTTTTGCTCTTTGGAAGCCCAAAATCCCAAGAATCTAATTTTCTATGTTACAGAGATTTACAGCTTTGAACTGAAACTTATAATGACAAATAGGAGAATGACTTTCTTCATTAAAAAAGTCTTTTAACATTGAAATGCACTTGATTTTTCACGGCAATAATTTTTAGTCTGAAACAGAAAGATAAGGCTGTCTCACTACAAAATCTTCCAGTCCCCTTGCTTTAATGAGTTTGAATTTCTTGTCAAAATTGTATATCAAGAAGATTAAGCAGATAAAGAAGCAGGACAAATGGACTTCTGGAGACTCTCCTCTATTCCCCTGTCAAGGTGATGAATTAAATTTTGCATTCAAAGTTTGCTCTTTAGCTTTCCTCAGTCTCCAGCCTCTTATTATATTAATAGCAGTGATAATCAACCTCTGAAGGCTCCTTCTCTCTCCTCCTCCTGTGCTCCTCAGCGCTGGTTTGACAGGTCATCTACACCAATTAACTCAGGCATGCAAGTGCAAAGGTTTCACAACCTTGGGCTTTGACATGACATTACAGCTGGTGGTATAAATATCCAGACAGAGCCAAGTTGAACACATTCACAACGTGCTATGAAGGCTGTCATTATTTTTGTATCAAGGGTATTCAAAGAGGAAAGTGGAAAGGATTTCCCATCTGTGGTTTTGCCTATAAAAACAGCAGGAATTTGTACTACGAATTAAAGAAGTGATGGTTTAAAGAACTGCACCTCCTCATGCAATAATAATTGTTTCTCAAAAGTCATTTCTGCCTCAGAGTGGGTCCCCTGTCTCTTCTAATCACGTCTCCACGCTGATCATCACCGAGGACAGACTGGGCCATTAAAGAGGATCAAGTGCCAGGTCGCCCATTCCCCCAACGGCTTTTATGTAAATTACGAATGAACACGCTTCTCCACATCACAACAGACAGAGCACAACAACAACAGAGGCTGTCACTTCCTGTCAGACAGCTCCAATTACCAATCAGTGACCTGGGAAATAGACAGCATGGATGAGGGAGGGGGGGTTGAGAGACAGAGGAGCAGGTGATGCACAAAGCAATAACAGAACATCCAAATGAAGGAGAGCGCTGGGAGCTGCTGACAGTGTTTTCGCATCAGATCATTTGAAGGCGGGTAAATGGAGTTTAGTTTGGTTTTGCTGCCCACTTTGTCCTGCATGTGAAACTACACTCTTGGGCTGACCTTCCAGTTCAAAAAAATGTCATTTCTTTGCACTTCAGTAAAGAGAAAAGAGTCAACAGTTAAAGGTACAAAATAAAATAAAGTTAATATCTCACTAGATTCTTCCAATTGGACCATCATTCATAGTACTACCTTGTTTGTGCTTGTTCGTGTGATGTTTGTCTGCTATCCAACTGTACATAGATATTTAACCAATTTTTATTTTAAATATAAACTATGGGATCTTTAAATTCAGAATGCATTTTGTATTCCCAAAGGCTGCTGTTTGAATGAAAACCTGCAAAATCACTGTACAGGTTCTTTAATATGGTGCACACAAAGCCTTTAGCCAATGCAGCATGCAAAACACAGAATTCAGGGTCCTTTGACACACAGTCTGACATGCACTGTTCAAGCTTCCTAACAAGAAGGCAGCTCTTATTAGTCTTTTGGCACTCAAAGTTGCCATGGCAGACAGGGAGTCATCCTTGATCCGGCATCCCAGGGGAGATTATTCTCTCACACTGTGTGTGTGTGTGTGTGTGTGTGTATGTGTGTGTGTGTGTGTGGCTGCATGTATGCCTGGCTGACTGAGGACTGCTGTGTCCAGTGGTGACCCGGCTCTCCCTTTCCTTCGATTGTTTTTAATGAGGGACAGATGGCTCCTCTCTGTCAGCGCCTTCTCTGCTCATCCCTTCATCAGTCTACAGTGTAACAACGCAAAGCAAAGCAATGATGAAAGCTTTGGGTGCAAAGTGCACGGCTCATAAGGTCTCTCCTCCTGAGTGAAAGTACAGGGGTGTTGTTTAGTTTGTCTTCAGAGATGAGTCAGGCCCACAACATGACAAACACACTCAGATGGAACAGATGGGTGAGGATAGTAACTCCTTAGTTTGAATACCAACACTTCCCCTTTTAGATTAAACGTGTAACCTCGTTCAAACCAGCTGAAAGAAACACACTTCCTCTGTTTGAGTGCCTTCTGACAGTTCCCCTGTGAAACAGGTTTCTTTCCAGTTGAACACCAGCAACACTAGATTTCGTGGCTTAACTCCCGTGGGTCTTAATTTATTCTCACGACACTATAAGAGCAAGTTTCTCCTGTCAGTTTACCCCACTGACCTCCATGAAATTCTAGACATAGAAAGGACAAGGTTGTGCTTTTAGAGGAAATGTGGTACCATAATAATTTTCTGAATCACCTTAGAAATTTGACTAATGGTGTCAAATTCTTTGAGATTCAGTGCACTGTTAATTTTTGTCAAAATAGATAAAGGGGAACAGTATTCATTTATGAGCAAACAAAATCAACTGGAGAGATGTGTATGGTTTAAAATTCAAAACCCTGCACATTTCACTGTTACATGAGACAGTTTTATGCTCAGTCTATTTAGGAGCCAACACACATGTGGCACGAGCAGAGGATACACTGAGCACAATCACACCAAGCAAAACCAAAATTCATAAATATTAGTTTAAAAAAGATTGATTAAAGGTGCTGAAACACAGAAAAATGATCCAAATTGTACCATAAAACTGCTGAGTTAAGGAGGAAACTACACAAGAAAACAAACCTGATGTATAAATAGCAAACACATGGGCATGCGCAAACTTCTCTAATAGTCCCCCCAAAAAAAGCTGTCTACAGTTCAAGTCACTGACTGCTGTGACAGTCGTTAGTTTCAACCGCACTTGTCAAGTTTGTGTACTGCCAGTCATGACTAGAGAGTTTTACAGTAAAGGAAAGAATAACAGGAAGGGGAGGAGCGAGACTTGAACGCAGGAGGGTCCAAGATGCTGCCAAAAACAGTTGGTGTTACACTCGCACAATACAGATGAAAATAGCTACACTGTGGACAGCACACACCAGGCTGCTGGGAACGGTTGCAGCTTTTGGACTCTGGAGAAATACAGGAGTGAACTGGGTCCTTATTTGAAGAGAAAAAAATATCAGCTTCAGACAAATTCAGTCCAACTTTTCCATAAACAGTGAAAATGTACAATTAATGTTCGAGATAGCAAAATGTGACATGTTCGAAACAGTCACGAAACAGTTCAGCATGTATTAATGAGCTGCAAGCAAATCAATATCTCTGCATTTAATGGTAATGCACATCATCTGGCCCTGAGCGTGCAATCTAGAAGACCAACATGAGGTGTCAAATGATGCTAAATGTAAAAACAGTGTGCCTTTAATGCAAATAGAGCAGCCATGTAAGCAAAAGCAACTCTGGGCCATGGCTTCAGGACAAACATGCAAGTGAGACAAACAGCAGGAGGCGCGAACACGAAACAATTGATTTTTTTTTTCCACAAAATAATTACTTAGCAGAAAAAAAAAAAACAAAACAAAACATTTTCCTCAGTGTGAAGAAAAAAAAAGCCAAGTGTCTAGGAGAATTTACTGGAATCTGTTTACTGAAGAACTATTATAATGGCAAGAAAAAGGGCTGATCAGACAATGCAAACTTGAAACTAAGCAAGATACAGTTCCTCAAAAAAGAGTCTCTTTAATACTCTGCTGGTTCCTTAAAGTTTCATATTTTATCTGAAGACCCCGAGTTTCCCCTCAACTGGGCGTGATAAGGTATTATCTGCCTGCCATAGAAACAACTCTCACAAAAATCACCATGAATACACTTGCAGCTACACTCAGTGACTGACATAGAGGAAACCTCACTGCTTTAGGCAAGTTCAAGCCGTCAGTATGCCGTTTGTATGCAAAAACTGATAAATGTTAGGAGGCAGCTTACATTTCACCAAGTATCCAAAGTGCATCACTTCACATCACATCTTGCATGTTGAGTAAATAAACTTTTTGTTTCATTTATAAGCAACATCTTGAATTCATTATCCTACTTCCTCCCAACTCCTTCGGACAGTATTTTGCACTCATCCAGATAATTTGTACTGTTTTCGGCGTAACTAATATAAATAAATGGTTTGCCTCGGCCTCTGTTTTTCTTTCCTTGTAAGCTGCCTCTCTCATCATTTCTCCTCTGAAACTGTAGTTTACTTCATCTGCAACTAAGCGTTTGCTGTCCAAGTTCTGTGAATAGAAAGTTTCCATCACTTTGTCCCCGTGTTGCTGTTGTATATTTTTCTCAGTCTACACTGATGTAGTTCGCTCTGGACTTGCTCCATTCAAAATGACGAGGACATTAACTTCACAAACACTTTGCCAGAATAATTACGCTTTACATCAAAAAGTCATTATCTTCTAATGCTGCTACTCTTTCCAAACCAGAAATAGTGTTTATACAGTTCTTTTTTTATCTGTCCTTTGCTCAGAAAAAGTGAAGTCAGCGTTCAGTGGTGGAAAAAGCCTCTCCTGCCTTGTTGTTTGGGCCACGGAGCCTCCAGTGCATGCTGGGTCATGAATATGAGTTTGTACCTGTTTCGCTTCTTGATCATGCTTGTCTGGTCATGCTCGGCTCATCAACCCAGGGATGTTTCCAGGGTCTAAAGTTTACAAGAAAAAGAGGAGGACACAGCAAATTATGCAGCCTTGTAATGCTTTAATGAGCTGTCACGCCATCACGTTCAGACTGATAATTAACCATGATCATTTGTCACGTTGTAATACTGCTGGAAAGTTCTTGTTTGTGCCTCGCTGTGGGCTGTGGAGTGGTTGATATGCTTGTGCTCGACTCTCTGGCTAAGAGTCTGCATGTGTCCTGGCTGCAGGTACGAGAAGATGGAGGAGAGGAAAAAGAGGAAAGGAGGAGTGATTGTGATCGAGATTAGGCCGGCGGATGTTGATTCCTCAGAGAGTGCTGGTCTTCTGGGAAGTCTCATTCTTTTTATAGTCTCAGTGGTCAGACTGGAGGAGCTGCTGAGATCCCACACAATCCACCTGACACCTCATTCCTTTTTTTATTTCATCCCTCTTTCCGTCTATCTTCCACTTACTAAAAGCTAACATAAATCTACTGTTTGAATTTAAAGTGTTGAACTTTCCCTTATGTTAGCCTGAGAGGTTGCTCCGATAAATACTACACATGCACTGACTCTCACTTGCTGTTCAAACCTCTGGAGGAGGCAGCTTGAGAGAGTCACTGTATTGCTGTTATCAGACATAAATGGCATGCAAGAGACATTGCTTGAGATTTATGCAGCAAAAAAATATATAAATAGATAGTCTCCAAGAGGAGAAACAAGCAGTCACTGATTATGTAAAGAAATGAACAAATTCAATGTGAGAAAAAGCAGCAAAAGCACCCATGTTAGCTTTGTGTGTGCGTGCGCCACGCAGGCTGCAGGAACAGTGAGAGGCTGCATCTTGTCTGTGGGTGGGACAACATGAGCCGACAGTCCAGCTTAACAAGCTGTGAGCTGGAGCTTCGAAAGTCCGGACAGGCTCTGGAGAGGAGGTGGGCACAGAAACAAACAACACACACACACACACACACACACATCACCCAGTGCTTCTCTATCTGTCTTATTCTCTGTAACACACACATATCTGTAAACACAGTAGTTTTCCATCAAATTCAATAATGTCCTCCACTTATTTTTTCCCAACATTGTGGTCAGCCAAACAGCCCAAATTGTTTGTCCCCAGTGGCGTGGACAGTATGAACTGCTTCTGGTCCATCTTGTGTTTTGCTCTCTCATCCTCCTTTCTGTGAGATCCTCCTCAAGCTCCTCCTCAATCTCCTCCTCAAGCTCCTCCATATAGTTGTGTAAAGAAACAAAGTAAATTTACTCAAGTAAAGTATTATACTACAATTTGAAGTGCAATACTTTATTTGACTTGTTTTATTTTAAGTGGACCCATTAGACTTAGACATTAGTGCATTTATTGTGCACATTACAGAACTCTTGTTTAACTTAAAGCCTGACTTTGACACAAAAACCCTCTTGTTTCTACCATTATGTGGAAAAAATGCAAAAGAGGGGCAAAGTGGCAGTGACTGCAGATGGTTAAGGGACAGAAACTGACCAGCACCCAGAACAGGGTGACCACATGAGACTGACTAAAACTCTGGCCAGGTGCAGGTCCACAGGGTGGACAGTACCTCGAGTATGTCACATTGCAACTACTGCATAGTTGCTCTTGAGCATTTCTCAAAACACCCTTCGAAACACTTTGTTTGAATCTCTTAAGGCAACATGACCCACTGGTGTCTCACTCCACACTCCTTTTCTGGCCTACAGTGAAGTTTTTGCTTTCTGGACGGATTATCAGACAGTTGCGGGACATCAGGTCATATCAACAATTACAGCCCAACAACAAGAGGTCTTAAAAACCAGAAATGAACCATCATGAGCTTGTTGTTGAACATTTTCTCCATTAGCTAGATACCTGGAAGCCTGAAACACCTGAAAAGATCTATGGTTACACAGGCTTAAGAGATATTAGCCAAATGAGACCATAGAATTTGTCAGGGGCATTGAACATCATCATGCCAAACATAGTAACGTATCTACCTACTGCTACTACCAATTTTTGCAATAATCCAAAATTCTATGGAGGAAATGAATTGGCCTTTTGTCAACTGAACATGAGTGATGCTAACAACTGGGGCAGCCAACAAAAATGGGTCATCTCTGAAAAGTCACTGTAAGGACATGTTTGTCTCTTTAGTGAGAGTCAGTGTGTGAGTACCCGCGTTGTAGCTGGATGTCAATATTGTGATATTAAAGCAACAGTTAGCAAATCTTCTGCTCTTGAAGATCAGTGTAGATTTCAAAGTCTTGTTCATTACACCACGGTTAGAGAGGGGTGAGATTGTTCGGATGGTTAGAGAAAAAAACTGTTCTGACATTATATTTCAAACAGAATATATGTGATAATGTGTAAAAACAAATGAATATTAAGAGTGGAGTTCTTCACAGTAACAGGTTAGTGAGTATTGCCAACAACATATAAAGTAGTTAGCAAGTAACAACTTGCTCACATATAGCTATAATCATTAGTATTAGAGGTATCAGAAGTAGTAGTATCTTCAGTATCAGTCTTAGTAGCATATTTTAAGAAATATGAGAATGACAGTTATATAATAATCAGACTGTATAACATCTGAGATTACAATGTAAAACCACAGCTTAAACTATTTAAAGGATCTTCCTCCAGTTCTCCTTAATGAAGTCCTGGTTTTGCTGGTGCATGCCTCCGTTGTGGACTGTATGAGAGCGTCTTGCTGGCCACCAAAGGTCACTCACCATCATTTCATCGTAAAATTGGTGGATGATGTTGAAAAAATGGGCTGAGCAGCAGAATTTTCAAAAGAGTAAATAAACACACCCTGCTCTCTGTGTTCACAGCGCTGAAAGACAAAGGTCAGGATGAGGATACCTCCAAACATGTCATACAGCTGAACTGGTCCGTCTTGTTCCTGTAATCCGTTAACTGTTTGCTTGATATGTTTCTAGCTTGATGAATACTCTCTCTGCAATGATCCTCTCCAGACATGCTTCAATAAACTGCAAATACTCTGCTTTGGAATAATATCTTCTTTTTTTATATATTTTTTAGAGTTTTGTCTGTGCTTTATTTTATTATTACCATGAAAAGTTCGATTAACAATTTTTTTTTTTAAATCCTTAAAATTACATTTCTCCCTCTGCCTCACTGACAAATTCAGAATCTATGAATATGCAAATATTTTTCATTTCAAGAGTTCATTTGTGCTCAGTTCCCTCTGAAAGCTCCTTCAGTGAAAGTGCAGTGAAGGCTACAGGTTTCCACATCTGACTTTTTACAAACTGGACCACGACTAGCTTCCAAACTAGTGACTAATGGTAAAATCACATGCATACACAATTATGCACATGCAGAAAAAGGTGTCCTGTAAGATTGATGTGAGTCCTGTATAATTGTAACTCTCCATCGGAAAAAATGGGTGAGAGAGAGAAAAAAGATATCCTCGTTTACGCTAAAAAAGGACACAGTTTTGGTATAAATGGAGTTTCTTATTCTGCATTAAGTATGTCTGAAGCAAACTTTCTGTTTTTTACTGCATAGTGTGTGTATGAGAGGGTGTGCGTGTTGTTTGTAACATTTTTAAGGTCTGAAAACAGGCAGCCCTGCTTAATGGGGACCAAAATACTGGACTTTGCAAGTTTAAATGACTTTGTAAGGGTTAAGACAAAATTTTGGGGTTAGGTGTTAGACATTTGTTTAAGGATGTTTAAAGTTAGTGAAAAGCTCTATGACATTATGTCAATGATCCCCACAAATACAGGTGTACAAGAACGTGTGTGTGTGTGTGTGTGTGTTAGAAAGGACACAAAACAGAGAAAGTTCATTGAAGGTTCAGTTTACAACATAAAAGCCATTGGCATCCCAGATTCCATTGAAAGAAGAAAAAAGGCTCGCTAATGACACTGCTTTCATAACCAAAACAATGTCAAGCAGCACAAGCAGGCAGTCAGAACACTTTTTCAACTGCTTTGTGGTGAAGAGATGCATCAAAGCTTTTTTACAGAGAGGCCTTGGACAGGAGAGAATGACTCAAATAAAACAGTGCTGCAGATAATTGTGGAAATGGTTATTCTTTTGAAATTTACAATCAGAGAGCAAATAAAGCGCCACCTTATGGGAAATGATTTCATCTCCTCAAGTCAAAATGTATTTTTGGCATGAAATAAAACCAGATATAATGGTGATGAACAGACAGAAATCTCCTTTTCTAATCACCCAGAGGGGATGTGTTGGACACTGTTTTTAAGCTAACTGGTAAACTCAGTCCTAAAAAATGAGCTCAGACGTGGTGTGAAGGGCAGTCTGTCAACAGGAGGCCAGCACGGAGCTGATGACAGCGTTAATGAACAGAACACCGGCAGGTTTAATGCACCAGATGGGAAGTAGCCCTGGAAGCAGTGGTGTGTCTTAGTTGGAAAGAAATGACTCATTAGTGGACCTGACAGTCTTCTGCCGTCGAAGGCTGCTTCACTTCACTCCACTCAATCGAACGTTGCCAAAAAGATAAAGCACATAAAATGGATAGGTTTACAATCCACTTTACGTTAAAACGCTCCACTGAATTTCCAGAATTTCCATGAATATTTCCACTCTACATATGCTTGCATACAGCCAGGTAAAGGCCCTGACGGTGAATTTCACACCCTAACGGCAGGGCACTTAAATATTTCTTTAGAAATGCTGTGTCATCAGATTTCAAGAGATTTTTCTAAGAGCTTCCACAGTTTTCTTGACAGGTTTTCTCTCAGGATCAAACTCAGAGGAACCTTTGTGGATGCAGCTTTCCTTTTCTCACATAATTTACTTTGCACCTCACATTCCCCAAACTGCATCATGCTGCCTACCTGTTTTATGTCTGTGTGGTCAACAGCTCAGTGGAGGTTTTTGGTTGATTTAACTTTACTGTGTAGATTTATGTTAAGTGGTGCAAGGAAAGCTGCACCACATGGGTGCTTTAGCCCTGAAAACCACCATTTTTTATTGGTGAAAAAATCTTTTCAGAGCTAAATGTGACAGAGACGCTAAGGATCTGTTAACAACTTTCAGACAATAGAGCAAGTATTTGTTTGTGTTAGTATCAAATGATATGGATACAGATAATCTTATTCTGAGTTTTTAATTTCATTTGTGGGTGCATCTCTAAACCTCCTTGACAATGGTCTGTAACAAAATCTTTGTCATTTAGCAGAAAAGTCTAAACTGTACAGCAAAAAAAAAGTTCAGGAAAGCAAAAATATTATTTTTGACAGTTTTCAACCCCTTTACTTAAAACTTAGGCTGCCGCCCTCAGGTTACAAGCTTCAGACAGCCATCGGCCAAAAACAGCATTTACATTTTTTCTATTTCTCTGTTTCATTTTTTCTTTTTTTATTGCAACTTTTGTTCCTCATAAGTCCCCCTGTTTCTCCTGTATTTTGATATATTGTTATTTTTTGTAGTGTGTGGCTTTTATCTTGTGTTTCTCTCGCTGTGTTGTTTTTAATGCTTTTTGGGAAAACTTGTCAATTTTCTGCCAATGTTTCAAACAGTTCTCATTATATCAAAAGACAGAGTTCTGTTTATATTCCTCCTTTGCTCTTTTCATTGGTTCTCATGTGATGTCCTTGATTTTGCAATTTTTTTTAACAAAATCCAGTGACAGTGGCAGGGCTGTTAGTTTATATTAGTCTAATCTTTCAGCGTATCTGATGAAACATGCAGCTGAGCTGAGTACGAGTTTCAGTGAGTTTGACTGTTAAATGTGTAAAAAAGCTTTTTACAGCTGCAGACAGAGCCGTCAGGGGTCAGGGTTGATGATGTGTTTAAAAACTACATAAAAATGATTTTTTAAAAAAAGCTATGAGGAGTATGAAAGAAGTGAGCTCTTTATCTCTGATCAAGGCCACCTTAGCTGCTACTAGCTTAGCACGCTCAAATCCGTGACTGATCTTTCAACAGTGTTACAAAACTCAGCGGGTTACACTTTTGACGTCAGTGAAATCTGATGAAAACACACAGTCCTGATGACGCAGAGTGGCTCAATTTTTGTGTTCAACTCTTAACAACGAATACCTTCACAGGAATTTCCACTTATGAAGTCAAATGGTCACTTTTTTATTCACAACTGTGAACCGTTATTAAATAAAACTGGCCCTTGGAAACAGGCTTTATGAGTGACACATAAAGGTTCACTGTTCACTGCTGCTACTGTATCTGCTTGTCCTCTTTTTGAGTGGTGTGGCAACGCTGAGCTACCTTTTCCATCTGCATCCACGTCCTTGGCGGAAGTCTTTAGTTATGGGTCTTTTGAAAGCTGTGCGATTTATGTGAGTGAAAAAAAAAATCACTTTTCTTGGCTACATACTCCTTGAGTGTAAATCACTCGCCATTACATAATTATCTTCCTCGACGAACTCTCATGTTGTTTGTCTCTTTGTCCTGCAGGTGTTGCAGCTGTTGTGCTAATCCCTGTATATTTTTATAGTTGTTGTTATTGTTTTTCCTGCCGGACCTCCATCACCTACTGATAGCACAAAGAGCTCGATGACTGACAGAACTGCTCGCTCCATAAAGGGTCACACCGACAGAAAGCAGCCTCTCATGCGATAAACAAACCCTGCCGGCCATGTTTCACACAGGCACTGCACACATGACACACACTTCTCCTCCCACATGTTTAAAGTGCTAATGTAACATACAAAGTCACTGACCTTTCGCATACAAACACGTCACAAAATGAACCAGTATGCAAAACAGATGTCCTCCCTCTCCTCTATTGCTTGAAATATCTCAATCCCTTGCCAATGTCGGTCCTTTTCTCTATCACTCATCATGTTTTATAGAAGCTGTCACACACTCTGTCCAGCTCCAGATTGCACCAGATTCAAAGTTAAGGGGAGAAAAAGGGCTGAGGTGTTAAAAAGTTAGTAGGAGGTCTGATTACCTCTATACGAGCTGTGCTGTGAAGCATCGAAGCCCCAGAGAATTTCTGCTGCCCACGTTACAGTCTTTAAATAAAACACTGCCCTGATTATACTGCTCTCTTCCCCAGCGCAGAACTCAGTTTCAGACACATGCATCAGAAGGCAGCTTGCCTGCATGGCCTAGATGCAAAGCCCAGCTCAGCACGGTATGGTGCAGTACGACACGACACAAACACCAAAACTCCTATAAAAGACTGTGGTCAGATCAGAATCTAGTGAGCTGAGTGTTGTCAAAGACACACCACCTACACCACAACACTGCCAGCGCAGAGATGGTTTCATGTTTTCACTGCAGATCAAAGGGTGGCTTGAAAAGTTCTTGAATGAAATGAAAAGTAACATATCCAGTGTGAATGTTTTAGGTAATAGAGGCGGCAAAACCTTGATTTCATTTCAGTTGTATTTTGAAAGGACTCTCTACTGATTTTGCTACACGGAGAGCTACTCAGCTGGCATTATGTCTTTTCTTTTGATGCTCTGCTTTGACGAGTCTGATAATACACCCCATGATGTCATCAGGGTCATCTCAGCTGGGGTTTCAAATGAAAAAAAAAAAAAATCTGTTTTACATTGAATTTGAATGAATCTGTGTTACACTGAACATTGAATTTGAAAGATTAGTACAGTTGTAAAAAGTAGTAAAAGGGAGAAGTCCAGTGCAAATGACCAGGAGGAGATTTTACTGCATCCATTTTATCAAAGGCAGCCTGAAAGCTGATCTGTGAGGAGATGTGTTGGACAAGTGAGCAGCGTGCAGCGTGCATCAGACCCTGAGCAGTGAAAGTGGAGAATTTGGAGCCAGGCTGCTGACTGCAACAGTCCTGAGCCTGGCACAAGGATCACTACATTGTTTTATGGATTTAAGACAAAAGAAATTAACCGTTTGATTGTGAATATGTGGTTTTTCAAAATAAAATCTTAAAAAAAAGAATGCCTCAGCGTTTTCAGAAATGTATCTTCTCATCAGACAGCCAGCAGCACGAACAGCCAGTCGACATCTTTGTTAACTCGGAGAAAAAAGTGGTACCACTGTAAGCCCTTTGGTAATAAACTGCCGGCTCTGATGTCTCTGTGCTGCTTTGATCAAAGGAGTTAGTTTCTTGTTCTGAAGTCTGGGATAAAGTTTGTGCTTTTATTGGGACCTTATGTAACTGTCTTAACACTTTTTCAATAAAAGATGATACATTCAAACAAACAGAGGTGTTGTGGTATACAGAAATCAGTTTTTTAACGTACATTTCCATTAGAGTGAATATAACTACATATCGTAGTCGGAGTGGCTTACAGCCGTTCTGTCTTGTTCTTGTTTTCCCTGCTTGAGAACTCCTTGAGATTATTTTGGCCAGCTGTGTCGAAGTGTTATGAGTTGAGCCCTGCTGAGCAGCTGATGTCACCAAGAATGCTGCTGTCCTATTTGCAAATCGAGTGTACCGCGTCCTCCCGTCCTCTGAAGTTTGGACTCCTGAGATGAACTTGCAAAGCTTGAGCTCCCATGGATCATAATGTACTCTGTGCTGGGCCTTTGAAGGGCCTTTGGGTTTTTATGTGATGGGTTGAAGCTTGACACTGGTTGTTAGGTGAAAGTTGGTCAACCTGAAACATGCGTAATATTTGCTTAACAAATGATGGAAAGCAGGAATGGACACTGGATGCAAATGAGGCTGAGATAATAGAGGCTGAGGCTAGTTTCTGTGTGCCACACACACCCTCAGTATGTACATTATGGTTAAGACTTGCCTGTTATCGAAGATGATTTTTAAAAAGGGCAAGAGTGTCATTTAAAATAAGCTAAAGATCTTCATAGGACTGGATTTAAACAGTATTTCAGAAAACAAAACCATCCAAAGGCTCTTTTTCTTTCTGGAGGATGTTAATGACACCTGTGGGCGACAAAAGCCAAATTCTGATACACTTCCAGAAATATGTGTTTAATGTCCTTGTTCCTATTATACAGAATGTAAAAATCCTCCTCTGTCGTGCTTCTGTTTATCTTCAACCAGCTCTGAAAGATGAGATAAGAAGAGTCTTCACAGAAATATGGATAAGTTTTAGGCTGGGATTTTAGATTTGGAGTTATCACATGTCATTTAGATGGCAATGGAGAAGTTCAGTGTTTTAATGATATGATGAGTCCTCAGAGGAGGCAGAGTCATCGATGCAAAGCCGTCTCAGAAGCAACGTTCTTGGCAAAAGACCACCGAACTTCTCTGTTCCTGAATTCTTTGCAAAAAGGCCGAAGCCCATTTGATGTGACAGTGATACATTATGTCCTGTGAGAATGGATCATTTTAAAGAGCTGGCAAAGGAAGTTCTGTATAAAGGTGCATTAAAAGGAAGTTCCCCATCTGCACCACTTATTCCTGGACTCTATTACAGCACATGTAATGGAAAATTTTTTTCTCTTTATGCTCGGGCTCTCACACAGGTGGCTGAGACACCCGACTCTTAAATGCAGTGACAAACCAGGTGCCTCTGACAGAAAGCCAGAGAGCTGCCGTCTACAGTGTGAGTACATTAACTCCATTACCACCCCCACCCCCCCACCCCCCGGCCCTCTTTGCACTCTCAGCAGCAAAAGGTGACACTTCGGAGAAGGGAAACCCCAGATAAATCATCATCCAGCGTTATTTTTCCCCTTTTTAATGATTTGTTTTCCACAATCATTCCTGCTGACATTGAAATTTCCAGTCATTTTCAGCCATTAAAGTTGCAATAATTTAAGACATTTTCCTTTGGTGATCTGTAAACAAAAGGGTTTCCTTTCTAGCAAAAAAAAAAAAAAAAAAAAAGAGCAAACCATGTTTTTCTAACACGGGCACATAACCGAGCACATAAAAACATAATGTCTCGGCTGCTCCAAGTTCAAGTAATAATAGTGATGGCCATTAACTATTAACCAGCTCCCATTCATTTTATGCTGAGCCTTCTTTGTCTGTCAAGGTCATTCGGTGTGAAAGGATACCAAGCCAAGAGGGCTCTATAAAAATGAGGGAATTAAAATATCATCTTTCGCAGCAATGCCTCCACTGGACCGTCCACATTCAGCCTGATTGAGTTCTAGTACAGTGAACACTTAAGGAGATCACATTGTGCAGCGGGGCTGCGAGTGGATGATAGAGTTACAAGAAGACTGCTGCAGCACATTGCTGTGCATCAAAGTGTGACCTGAATGTGGGGTGAGTGGATGTGGAACAAGTGAGGCACGAGTTGCACATTCTGTCAGGTAACATGCCTTTACATTTCATGTTCGAACGTTAATCATTTATATTTACCGTATGTGTGCAGATTGGAGGCTCCATGTGCGTGCGCCTGCACATGTGTCTGACCCTTCCATTTAAAGGGAGAGCGCCTGAGCTAAAATAAGTCGATGGAGGCGGTGAGCGACACACTTCTCATTGTGGCGTGAGCTCCGACCGGCGCACGTGCGGTGCATCGATTTTCCATAAAGCACACACTTAAGAGACCAAGGCGAGGTCACTGAGGATGTGCAAAGCTTATTAACTTCAAATCAAGTCAAGTCAGGTCAGGTCACTTTTGTTTATCTCGCCCAGAACAACAAATCACAATTAAAGTGGCTTTATGTGTGCAGCATATGTCCTCAGATCACGCTCATGGCGTGCACTTTGCCTGTCTGATGAGTAAAGGTCTGTGTTATAACATGGCTTGTGCTGTAAATTGGATTTCTGCTGCTTCCACCATCACGACAGGCTTCTATGTCAAAGTGTCTCCCAAAAGGAGGAATGACGCAGCAGAGTGTGTTGGAACTTCAAAGTGTTTTATGTATTTTTGCAAGTACGTAGGTGTGAATCCCAACGGTGGATCAGCTATGACCTTGCAGAACAGAAGCAGGGATTCTCGACTGCATTATGTCCTCTCTGTTCCTTATTACCCTCCATCCGTTCCTCTCCCTTGCCCTCCTTCTTATCTATCATCTTAATAAACCCCAGTGTGTGTTGAGGGGTGAGAAGGCCCCTGCAAATCCCCTGGGCTCCACTGAACAAGCTCTATCTCGGCAGGAGGCTGATCTCTCACAGAACACCCGATATTTTCCCAAAAGCATCTGTTTTGGATTCATGAAAGTACACAGTGTGTGTGTGTGTGCAATGTCTGTGTGCTTACACAGTAAAAGTTGCTGTACATACATACAAGCGGAACAATTCCCTTCACAGGAAGAAAATGTTGTAATACTTAAATACTTAAGAAAATGATCTGCATTTAAAATGAAAAAGCAAGAAAACTAAAATTTTGTCAGCTGTTAATTGACTTCTTACATGTTATGATTGTTACTCACACATTAATGCACTTCCTGCTTATATTTGAGCAGCAGCTGGTCAAGGAAGAGTTAATTCTAGAGTTCAATTCACAACAAACATGATTATATGATTATATAAAGATAAAAATTTTGAGTTCTAAAAATCTTATTTTTCATTACTCAAATAATATTTCAACAAAGGGCAGAAAAAGGATATTTTGCACTACATAAGTTGATATTAGAAATCTTTTAATAATCTAATTTGTGCTTAAAACAGGCTGAAATAACTCTATAAAGCAGAGACTTAACCATTTTTCACAGAAAAATGCCAAAATGTATACATATATTGCAAGTCAGTCTAAGTGAAAAATAGAGTAAAATTGCATAAAATGTAAAAGCTTAAGTAAAGCGTATGTACCTGTAAACTGCACTGAAGTGCAGCGTTTCGAGTAGATATATTTTTGTCACAGCTCTGTTTAAAAGTGTTTGGTTAAAGAAACCATCCTCTTCTTCCACATTCAAGTCTTATCAGTCAAGTATGTGTTTCATCCAGTGACAGTAAAGACTCAACCTCATATGATCCTTTAGTTCTGAATGACAGGAGGCACATGTGGGGTTGAAGTGGTGCAGCAACAGGACCCGGTTATTGAAATGTTTTTATTCAATCCAACAACAAAGTTACAGGATCACCAAGCTGATATTTTTCTGCATGAAATGTCTAACGATAGAAAACCTTGATGTTTGCAACTGGACTTTGTGTTTGTTGTTGAAGAGCCGGCGAGAATGACAGGATAAAGACCGGGAATGAAAGAAAAAAGGGAGACTTAGACAAAGACAGAGAGAAAAAAGAGAGAGGGCGGTAAGAGGAGAGAACAAAGGAGCGGAGAAACAGCGCGGTGAGGGAGAAACGCTGGCATCCTCCAGGCGTGCAGGTGGGCAGGTTCACCAGGTGTGGGCGGGCGACTCTGCAGCAACACACAAGACACACAACAGGGCCTAATGGAGGGTTTATGAATCTCTACCAACTTTCAGCTGTCTCTCAGCACCTGACAGCCTCCTACAAGACACGGCTTCAAAACAAGCAGGCCTCCCGTGTCACGGTTGAGCGGTGAGGAGGGAAGCGATGAGAGGCAGCGCAGCTGATGGCACTGCGCTGCGAGGGGGGGGTTTCTCACTCGATCTGTGCCGTGCTCGTTACAAGCCTTGAGATGTTTCCACGAGTAAGGAGGAAGCATAATACACAAACTCAAACTCTGACTGACATTTGTTTGGAAAACAAAAGGCGAAGCCAGCGACGGCCCACTTGAGGTTTAAGAGTGGCTGATTTTTTTACTGGAGCTGTGTTTATACTGTAGCTGGAGAAAGAATCAACATTCTGTAGGAGAGAAAGCGGCTAAATAACATTTGACTTCGCTGCAAAATGTGAATTAAAAGAAACACAGTTGTCACTCGCAAGGAAAAGTTCAACATCTAGTGAGACACGAGGCGAAGCGTAAGGAAGGTGGATGAAGGACTGAAGGAGAAGATTGCTACCATTATCATACCTATGTGATAACTAGGCCCCTAAAGATCCTAATTAACATGTTATCTTCTGTTTGTTTGGTCATAATTAATGTGCAGAGTTACCTGTAGCTGGGTTATGGATTTATTATAAAAGCCTCCCTTGACAAATTTGACGGCCTGTTGCAATGACTTCCTGGAAACTTTTACTGGTTGCCCGACAATATTTTGACGAGGACAAGCCTCCAGGAAGTCGCTGTTCTCAGCCAGGAATAGTTCAGCATTTTACTTGACTGTAAACCGAGTTGTTTTTACGCTCTGGTGTTTTTACAGTTTAAACAAAGAGGCTACAACATTTTCATTTGTAAGCCTTATAAATGCTGGTAAGTGGATTTAAAAAAAAAAAAAAAAAATATGCAGTCTGGCTAGCTGTTTCATTTTCCCAGTTTTCAGTATTTGTGACCAGTCAAGCTAACTGTCTGCAAAAGAAGAGAACAAAGTGAAATTTTTATAAAAAATTGTTTCAGTCACTTTTAAGAGACTTTCTGGATGGAAGGTTACAGACTAACAATTTGAAGAAATGAGCTCAATAAGTGTGTTTGTGTGTGTGTTTGTGCACACATTTGAACCTTTCACTCACACTGACTGCTGAAGAAAAATCCTCTTCAAGAGACAAAATGCTGCAAGAATTTGTGAACATTTGTGTCTCTTATGTTAACCAGTGATATCTCTATCAGCATGCTAACCAGAAGAGCCATCTCTGCAACAAGACACAGAGATTTTTGACATAAAATCACAACTGTCACGACTTCACATTTTGTCAATTTCATATTTAATTTGAATCTTTGAGCTTCAAACATGGTTAATGACCGAATCAGTAGTCTTTGAAAGCTTTTAGCAGTGGAGCTCCCCTCCCTGGTGACTGAAAGTGCCATCATTAGTGTGACCCTGATAAATGATACTTCCTGTTTGAAATCTGAATGAAAGACCACGACAACCACAGACACAGTACAAACAGCACATTGGTAAGTGTGTGTTTCCACAAGTGATCTCTTAACACAGAAACGAAATAAATACACAACATTGTGACTTGATTGGCATCGACTGTCTCATTCATGCTTCACACTCACCGGCTCGTTCACATCTGTTCACATCTGTCCGCTGGCAGCAGATTAGTGGCTCCCAGTCATATTCATGTGGCCGTCACAACCTGACCGCTCTCTATTATTGTGCCACTGAACACATGCCAGCTGTTTGCTGCTGCGGCTCCCTTTCACATCTCCAGCCTCCTCCTCATGAGATATGATCTTATTTTTGTTTCTCCAAACAAAGAAATTATGTTCATGTATTTTTTTATGAGGGGAGTCAAATCTTACACATCAGAGCCAAATCTAACTGTGCGATCATTTGGTGTAACCAGACAATTCCAGGATGTAAGTGTCTCTGACTGAACTTAAGTGACTCACAAGAATGAATGAGTGAAAGATAAAACAACTGCACTCTGTTTGGGTGCTGATGTGTCCAGCTGTGGTGGGGTGGGATAAGAAACCATTCAAAATCAACTGTTCTGTCCCATACATGCTGGCACTGACACTCGCTCACTTTGTTTGTCCTTAAGCTCATTCGGCTGTAAGTGACCAGTTGTTGGCCCGGGTCAGGAATTAACATACGGGGGTTAATGTGACACAAGCTCAGGGCTAAACAAGCCAATCCGTCTCCTCTCATCTTCATCACATTAGAGCCACTATCTCCTTTTAGTCATACACAGCCCTCGTCCTAATGATCCAGATTAGCTAACAGCCTTGGCGCTGCGGCTGTCATGTTGGAACCCCCAGCCATCCATTAACGTCCACCTTCTCCGGGTGCCACAGGTGGCTGGCTCCAATAAGAGCCCGCCTCTAACCCAGATAGGAGACAGGCGAGAAATTAGATCAAAAACAGCAAGCTTCTCTCTCCCAGTGCAATCAGACAATAGCATGTGCGGGGCTGCTAAATATAGGCGTAGGCCTTCGGTGTGTCTTATTCTCACTGGATTGTTTAAACTACTCAATTATCCCCGAGTCTCAGGAGAGGCGACCCACAATGGCCCCCCTGTCCCGAGAGGGTGAGAGGAAGTAGGTCTCATTATGACAAGGTGGAGGTGGAGTTTCCTCCAGCGTGGCACAAGTTTCATCAGCAGGGGTTTTAGGTTAAGATGGGGTCAAAGGTGCAGGAGGAACCGACATGAGAAGGTGAAGAATCAGGCAGAGGACAAAGATGAAGACAACACAAAGCACAGACAGATGAATTAAACCTGATTCCGAATAAACTTGATGGAAGCTTAATTAGATTTTCAACTTGGGATAAAATGCTTTAACATTTGCAACATTGTATTTATATGCAAGGCTCAAATTTAATTTAAATAGATTCCAACTACAACCTTCATCTGTATCACTGTCATTTTTACTGATGTTTTACTTTGCTTAAATGCCTTTTTAATGTGATAGACTTTTAGTGTAGTAACGTATACTAAAAGTCGTATTATTGATAACTGAAGCTCACAAGTACTCTATGTTGGTGCGTTTTATGTTTGTAAGTAATTCAGATCAATGTGACATTAAAGTGTTTTTTACTGTCGATCAGTGTCCAAAGAAAAAAACATCCAAAGGGAGGCGAATACGTTTGACAGGCATTATGTTTATACTGTCTAAACTGCTTGGATTAAATAAAAAAATGTGAGTGACAGTGGGCGCAAACACACATTATTCAACAGATGAAAGGATCGTTAAATCTAAAAAAAAATGTAATGAGAGCGCTGCCCACCCCGGAGGATAGCTTTGAGGATGAGCTGTTGCACTGGTGGCAGAATCATGACAGACACAATTTGCAATCAAAACAAGTGACCACACATGAGGAGGCACTTGATTGTAAATGACGCAAATAACACATTTAGCATATGTCTGATGATAGCAATACACCTCGATGGGACAGCAGGACACAGAGAGGATGCAAATGATTCAAGTGGGCAACTTGTCCTTCAATCGACCTTAATATTTAGTCACACTGTAGTTTCCTAAATTATCCGATGATCTAACCAGAGGACGATATGAGACAAGAGGGGGAGCGTGTAAAAGCAGGGATACGGGAGGGAGGTGCTGTGTTACAGCTAAAGGCAACGTTTTGGAAACGTTAAGCATCTGATTCATTTGATTATCGGGATGGTTTTGTGTTTCGTAAGTGTTAACAGCTGAAGAAGATGATCATGAAACGCGAATGAGGTCCAAGACGTAATGTTGCTGTCGTGTTCAGTGTCAGTGCATGAAACAAGCTTTCTATTTTTGAACCTAATTTCAGCTGTGGGGGTTATTTTATCACCGCAGTGTGCGAAACCCTGTCTCGAAAAAGTTGTGACTCCGTTTTAAACTTCAAGAACAGAATGCAGTCATTTGCAAACACACTGTGTTCACCAACAACCATTAAATTAAGTCTTCCTCAGCCCATGTGGTAATATCCTTTATTCAATCGTATGTTTGATAAAGCAGTAAACTTCATCCCATCCCTGCCTGTGAATGACTGAGTCTATTAAGGATGCCCCTTTTATGTCTAATCTTGCTATTAACTTTAATCTATGAAGCTGTTTACTTTCACCAAACAGGAGCAGCTAGACAGAAAATTAAAAAGACAGTCTATCTTTTGGCTAATTACAGGTTTGTGCATCTTCTATGATGAATCTGTTTTGAACCAAAATAAGGACAAGCAACTCTGACTTGCTGCTTTCTTAAAAGTGTCTCTTCTTTTAGGCTGAGTGATAAACCAAGCTTACAATATTACTAGTTAGGAAGCAAGTGCAAAAATGACTTTAGGATTGTTTTTGCTCTTGCTAACACAAGCTAAATGGCTAAAGGTGCGATGGCTTTGTAGGCCATGTGCATGTGATGACTGAAAGATGACAACAGCACCATCACAAGTGACATCATCACATGAAAAAGAACCTTTGAAAAAGAACAACTTGAAATAGAAATATCTTAAATGAAATAAATATGAAGCTATTCAATGAAAAAAAGACAAAGTAAATAATATTTTATAATGAGCTTGTCTTTCTTTTATCTTCACTCATGTACTTGCATTGCATAATCTTTTCATTTTTGTTCAGTGATTTAATATCGAAACCTTTGGCCCTATGTAGGATCGGGATAGTTTAAAGAAAATGCATCACCTGAAATTTGTATGAATCTGCTGATCAAACGATAGGATTCATTCTGTTTTTTTCCCTCACTGCTCAAACTGCACATTCAGAAATTTTCAATTACCCATTTGTAAGAAGGAGATAATAAAATATAATCTAAAGTATCATCCAACTTTACCAGCCATCTCCATTTAATGTCATTAAAATAACTGTAAGCCTTGCTGTTTTCTCTCTGCCTTCACGGCTGCTTCTTTCCACCTCGGGTAAATGAGAGCTCGGAGATTCTTGGTGAAAAGAGGAAGCGGGAGGCAGAGCAGGGGGAGAGGAGCTGGAGGAGGGCAGGGAGGAGAGCTGACTCACTCTGGTGTGGGGGCTTTGGTGGTGCAGAGGAGCACTGAATCATCTGGAGCCTTATTGAATATTTCCGCCATTTGGTGTCATTATCGCCCCAGTGACCATCACTCCCATCATCAGCTCTGTCCCTGAGACTGTGGATTGCAGGCAGGGGAGAGGCGCAGCAGGCAGACAGGCAGACAAGGCGCTTTGAGGTAAAAACCCAGTGTGCAAGAAGGGATTGCATAAACAGAAGAAATACCAATGTTCTGCTTGGACAAATAGCAGAGAGACAGACTTCAGATTGCAGAACGGAACTATTTGGCTGGATAAAGTGAATGTCTAGAATAAAGTGCAGGAGATGTAGTTGTTTTCTCAGAGGTTAAAGAAATAGAAGCGGCGAGAAAGAGAACTATTGACAGTGCTGGATCACTGAGTACAGTATCTGCTGGAGGTGAGTGTGTGGGCTCTGATCAATGCTGACTAAGTGATCAATACATTAGCTGTTGCACAGAAGTTCTCCGTTGAGCCTACACGTAACACAGATGACAGCAGAAGTTGTGTTAAAGTCATTTCTATTTTTATTAGAAATACATTTCAACCCAAGCAGTATTTTTCTTTTTACCTTCAATGTGCCATGCATACAAAATCAGAATCAAAGTGTCGATCTGTTAGTGCCCAATAAAGTTTTTTTTTTTTATTTGTATGGGGTTGATATCAAAGTCTCTCTCCTGTGCAATTAATATTCACAGATATGTACATTCAAATTAGTCAGCCTCATATATCAAGCATCCTCGCAAAAAGAAAACCAACATTAAAAGTAAAAAGTTACAAAAAAACCCTTCAAATTAAACAATATAGTTCTCTTTTAAAATATAATTAATAATAACTATTCAGCTAACATGAGTTAAATTATGATTGCTTCATTTTTAACCATAGGCACGTCGTAGATAGGTGAGGCGTCGTAGAAGCCAAACGGAGGCCATGTTTCTCTTCCTCTCTCCTCGCTGCAGCTGATGTTTGTGTAAACAAAACCAACGAGCTAGTTTTACGGCCCTTTAAGGGACCACTTCGAAAAATAAAAGTAAAAAAATAAAATAAAATTAAGGAACAGAACGATGTCTGAAGTCTTTCTCTGCTCCAGCTTCTCACAGGGTAGCTATCTGATATGTGATAAACAAAGAAGGAACTCTACCAGGAGCTCTCTCCGAGATGTTTCATGGCTCACAATGATTGGTTTCTTTGGTATAAACCACCATGACTTCCTACAACTAAAAACATCTTCTTTATCTGAAATGAATACAGTAATGATTGAAAACCAACCCTCATCTCCTCACCTCTTCCAAACTGATGCTTTCATTTGTGAACACACAAAACCTGCTGCATACTTTAACATGAAAGTACGCCCCTGCTCTCTGTGGATGAGGATACATCTGTATCTCAGCTTAAATAAAATTTAAGTGGATAGTTTATGTGATGTGATTGACAGTCACATTAAATTTTAAAGGTGCATTACACCACTTATCTGTGTGAAAACAAAGTATTAGGTAATTCAATATTGCAGAAATTTTCTTGAGTTACTTGTGAGTAAGTGGGATAATGTGTCTTACTTTACAGCTATCTTTGTATTTATAAGTGTCTTAAAGATGAAAGTCAATGAAGTCTTAATATGGATGTGAGGGACACACGGCTCGTATGTGTCTTGGTGGGAAACAGCAGCCTTTGCTCTGTTAGAAATGTGTGTGTCACCGACGATGGCATTCTCACATTCATTATGGTACACAAGGCATGGAGACACGATCTTGTGGTACATTTTTGACTCAGCGTTTCTTTCTCCACTCTGAAAAAAAAAAATCAGGACCCTCACAGAGAGTTGAACGTAATCATACATTAAATAAAATAATAGTCAATAAATAAATCAGTGGATAAAACTGAAGGCCTTTAAGAGATTCATTGTTTTTCAATGACTTTTTTTTTTTTGCTGCTATTCATTTTCATGAACATCATTTGACATCATAATGGTCTTTCATTCCATCGACTGAAAATACTTACTGATAGAGTAACACGGAGGAATGCATTGCAATAGTGAAGTATCACAGTTTTCCCTCAGCTGTAATGTTAATTCTCATCCTATACAAAGACTATGGCTGTTGTGAGTGTCATTATAATCCCACTCAGCGTGGGTCTAAGTCACCACGTCCACAGTGACACTTGTCACCGTGACAAGCTGCAGATCAGATACAGAAAGGAAGTGTGGAGAAAATAAGAGACGGAGGGAAGGAAGAAAGGAAGGGAGGAAGGGGTGGGATGAGCTAGTAGGTCAGTACTTTCTCCCCACGGTGACTAATGACACACCACTGTCCTGGACCGTATTTTTAGCATGCTCTATATGTCCACTGAGATATGCAACTCGCCAAGGTGACCTGTTTTCATCATGATCAACTATGTAACCCAGAGTGGCTGCTGTTTAGGAGGAAGAAAGGCAGGACAAAAAAAGGAATTAACTTCCTCTTTAAGGTTGTGAATTTTGGCACACTTTATGTCCTTTAGCACAGCATCTTCAAGTAAAAACTTAATTTAAAAAAAACAAAACTAAAAAACAACAAAACACACACACACACAAAAAAAAATTAGAAAAACAAATAGCCCCCGCAATTGTTCTGTTCAAGTGAATGCACATGCAAACTGGATTCACCTAAGGCAAAGAGGATTGTGAGTAAGTGTGGAAAGTGCTCTTTGAGTGCCCCCCCCACAGCTCGGGTCCAGAGTGCTGCAGAGAGTTACCGGAGTGGAGTGGAGGGGGTCCTGTCAGAGGGGGAGCACTGGATGACCGGGGAGGTTTTTCTCCCTCATCCCTCGGCTCCTTGTTTAAATTGAACCAGCTGAGTCAGGATGTGTCCCCTTCAGGTTGTTCTCCTCCTTTCTCTCTGTGGATCTCTCAAGGGGACATGTTGAGCAGCTTAGTAGATTTATTGGGGTAATTTATGGCCAGGCTGATGGCAGCGATGTTCCTCAGAGCCTACACAATAAAAAAAAAAGTATGTGAATGAAATATAGAAGAATAGATGCAGGGAGAGAAAGTCAAGCAGGGTGAACCGAGTGAATGAGATGGGAAAAACCTTATTTTTCACCGGTGCTGTGCACATTCAGGGTGGCCAAACTGATAATGCAGTGACTTGTGTGCACCTTAAATCACCTTTCCAAAAAATCTAAGTGCTCGCTGACTGAACTGCCTCAGTTTTTTTGTTCTCTCTGCTGATATTTGTTCACTTCTACCTGCAGGCTGGTGATATCAGTAAGGTCCGGAGCATGACATACACGTAATACTGATCTGGTGGATTTTCCAGCAGAGGATTTCTTATTTTTGTTAAGAGCTACTTGTTACAAGACATTCAGGCACAGTTGTTGATAATAGTAATAATAGTAATAATAATAATAATAACACTAATAATTATAATAACAATAATATAAGAATACTGCTACTGCTACTACTACTACAACTAACAATAATAATAATAATAATAATAATAATAATAATAATAATAATAATAATAATAATAATAATAATAATAATAATA
>JAQNCA010000006.1:3970949-3988076 GCA_029783725.1 Acanthurus tractus
AATAATAATAATAATAATAATAATAATAATAATAATAATAATAATAATAATAATAATAATAACACCAGGTTATAAATACATGGTTATATTATTTGGTGCAGGCAGCTGCACCATAGTGTGTTTTTATGTTTTTATGCAGTGGGTTTCAACCACAAAGTTGTGGGTTGAAAGACCAGAAGAATAAGCTGAAAGTTACTAAAAGGTTCAGTAGAACAAAAATGTAGAAGAGAAATGTAGGTGAGAAATTGCCATACACACTGTCATTTGATTTGTTGATAATTTCAGATATTATTTAACTTCTTTTATGTAACATCTATGAATGAAGCGTCTTGAAATTTATCTGTATCTTTGTTCTGTATTTTGTCCAGTTGTGGACTCAAATTAACCCAAATGTTTATAATATTAAAAAACAAAGAAATCCTTGATATTATTGAAAAGAATTGGTGATTTGTTTTACAGTGTAAATTAAATCAGTGAATACACTACTCATGAAGCAGAAAAAGGGGCTGATTGAGATGACAGAGGTCATCAGAAATTTTAAACATCATCAAGCAGAACGTGCTAGTCAACCTTCACTACCACGTTTACCATCGCTCTCTGAGGAATGAATTTGACTCTCCCATTGTTGACTTATAGTGTCATAATGGGTGAATAAAGTGCAGTTGGATGCAATGAAGTCGTGTTGTGTGTTTATAGTCTAATGTTGGCTTTGATTTCTTCGTATTTTACTTCTTCATATTTTAAGCTTAACTTTGAGGATTATCTTATTAAAAAAAAAAACTATATGTATTCCCTACAATAATCCAAACACCAAAAGAAAAATCCTACTGACTTCTGTGAAGGCAACCAGGGCGGTGCTTATTTCTGGGTTGGCTTACAAAAACATGTCATCCCTGTGTGGCGCTCAGTGATGGCTGTTTAACAATGAAACAAAACAAATCCCATGATCCCAAGTTACATTACCACAGCATTAGGACATATTGTGTATTTTGGCTATAATGTAACGAATATTACATGATATGACTGTAAGCATGTTGGAGCAGCTGTTTCTCAGCGTCAGCCATTCTTAAAATTATTTGCTTTTCATTAAAATTTGATGCTAAAAAGACCCACTTTTGTCATTTTAATGCTCTAAAATTTCTGCATTTTAAAATGTAGCTATCAGTGATTTCCTTGGAGCTGTGAAGTCCAATGCAGCTTTAAATAACACTGTGACACACAGCAGTACTTGCTGATTTGGCAGTTCACTTGCTTAAATGGTTTCACGGGCAATTCCTTTGTAAATGCCACACTGGAAACACAGGTATCTTTCAGTGTTAAGTTGAGTTAACAAGAGCATGAATAAAAGCCAGTGTGAAGTGGAGTGAAAATGCTTCTCCGAACACTGTCCAGCTTGTATGGTTGTATAATAAACTCATGAGAAAATAACAGGCTTTTTTTAAGAGATAAAGCCTTTGAGAGAACTTGGAGGAAATTTAGTCATCAGTGAGAGAAACAGTTTTGTTTTGGATAGCAACATTTTTCCAGCCCCTCATAAGTAACCCTCTGCCACATTTATCTTAGACTTTGTATCAGTGTTATCATAATAGTTATGACTGCTGCTGAGTTACCTATGGTTGTGTTTTTTTCGAGCTGGCAGGTATTAAGTAACCGCTCAACAAAACCACCCACAATGTTTTTTTCACCACCTCGCATCCTCTGCTGCTCTAACTGCCCTCAGGTTTCTCTGCTGTATTGCGGGTCCACAGAAAAGAGGAGGCTGTAGCTCGGTCTGCCACGAATGCTAATGAACTGTAATTACCAAATACATTAGTTCTGAGTGAGACCTACGCATATTCAAAACAAGGAGGGGGGGGGGGGTGTTGAGGGATCTGCTGGGTGTCAACAGCTTGATGATTCACTAAAAAAAGAGAGACTGGTGAGCTGCTGACTAACAGCAGTTGAAGACTGTTCAATCAGCAGGACTGCTCGTTTAACCGAGTTTCAGAATACAACCACACTTGAGGCTGCACGGACAACTTCTTCAGACTGCTATCAGCCAAGTCAGCCAGCAATTCACTACTGAAAAAACATCAAAGATGACCTGAGAGAGCCTGGCAGAAGGCAAGACTTTGAATTTAGAAAGGCAGAGATGTAATTCACAAGTGAAAACATCAAAGATGACCCAAAAGAGCATGACTGAGGGCAGGACTTTGAATATGGATAGGCAGAGATGTACAAAGTTATCAATGGTTATCACGCAAAAACAAAAAAGAAAAAAAGGGAAGTCTTACCGTTGCAGTGTGGCTGAGGAGCTGCTCGTCAGTGGTCATGGCTAACAAGTACTCCTGGAGGATGCCCTGTGCCTGGAAAACACATCAAAGGCTGGTAAGAACGGTGTCTTCTGCCACATTTCCAGAAGCAGCTTGCGAAGAAACACAGATAACCTCACGGGCCAGATAACTGTCATGAAGGAGAGGAACTTCCAGAAACAGACTACCCTAAAAGGTTACATAAGGCATGAATTCAGTTATAAATGACGCCTGGTTTCCTGACAACTCTTCATCTCCATCTCAGCATCAAACTGAACGATGGAATGTTGGAATAGTCATTCGAAATTATAAACAAACTAGAGAGGGCTTCCACTAAAGCTGTATGGGGGAGACATAGCGCTAGTTACGTAAGCACGAGGAGTTGGGAAACATAGATAAGACTTAATAGCGGCTAAATGAGCTGAGACTGGCCGAGTAGAGTTTTTACAGTGCTGGAGACACAGTCCAGAGCCCGAGCCCGCCATTCATCTCGTAGCATCCTGAATGTTTATGCCGAGAGAACATCCTAGGACGATTTGTACAGTCAGTAGTGCATGACAAACTGTTTGATTCCTAAATATAACTTTCACTTCCTGGGGTAAAGAGTTCATTGAATCTCAGTGGACCTGGCTGTGAACTCGTACAAAGAACGAGAACTGATTGTGGAATGTGAACGGCGCTGCCGGTTAAACCTTTAAAAATAATCTGGTTCTAGATTCAGACCTAATATGGCTAAAATGAGGCTATGATGTGGCCGGTCGTCATATGCTTCCCATGATTTTACAGCAGAGTCAACATTGAGCTGTCGGAGTCGGCTCTATGTCATTGTGGCTGTTAAGCTCATATGTCAACATGACTTGAGGGCCTACACCTTGGTCCACAATAATCCTTACTTTTTAGGAGCGTGGTGACAGATGGTGCAGTGTGTATGAGGTACAGCGCTGATCCTTACGGCCAATTAAGCTTTTCCAATATTTATATCCATTTCACATTAAATAGTGACCTTTCCCCTCTTTTATATAAGCCTAAGAAATGTCTTGCAGCAGCAGCACAGCTGCATATCCAGTTTCACATCATATGGATGATGCACAGCCGAGTTCTCATCTGTGTAACCCAGTTTACCATCACGTTTGCTGGCTTTATTCAGGTTCAACTCACAGCCACTCTTCTGATACTTCCAGAACCAGCAGTCACTGTGACAGCTGACACAAGAGGAGGGAGGTGTGTGCGTGTTTTAAACAAATCAAATACAACACTGTCCTCTCTGGTGATTGCTGGCAAAACTTAGACTGGGGAAGTGAAGATGTCTGCATGTCAAATAACTGCCATGTGTGCACTCATGTGAAACACTCCTCGCCACAAACAATTCTATCAAAAGATCTCTCATTTTCCTCTAAGAAGCCTGTCACCTCATATCACCTCAAATGGCGAAAAAAGAGTTAGAGGTGACAATCCACCGCAGCACACACACTTGTGCTGTGTTGAGAAAAGCGGGGTCACACTGCTGGATGGAGGTGCATGTCACACTCCTATGTGTTTATCATTGCTAACACAACTCTGGACTGTCTTTGAAGGGAATCCCAGGCAAGACTGATGAGCACTGCTACTGCCCCCTGGTGTTTGTTGATCCTACTGCTTGACTTCAGAAAAAAAAACACTCTGTCGCTGTAGATGGGAGCATCGAATCTGTCCTGAATGACAAGTCAACTGATGTAATTTTATTGTCAGATCAGCAGCCTCAGGGCTCACCAGCCGGACCTGAAGGGAACAGGGGAGGTAGCTCTTATCTGGGGCTGTCTGGTTCAATTGCACCTACAGATGGGAAACTCCTGGCTGACGGCGTGCTCATAACCCCGAGATTTCTCTTAATCAATAATTTAAGAGAGTTGGGAGAGAGAGGAAGAGAGAGAGAGAGAGCCCACATGCATCACAAAATGGATAGCATCTCTTCCTCTCTCAAGCAGTCTGCAGGGAGCCAGTGTGGCACGGTGCTGTCTGGCAGATGGCAGGGCCTGGCTTTGGCCCCAAGCCCAGCAGAGAACAGGTGGGTGGAGGAAAAACATGCTCATCACACAGACAGACAGATATAAAGAGAGAGAGGGTGGAAAGATCGGGGTGGGAAATAAAATATTAATTAAGTTAATTTTACTCGTCTTCTCGTTCAAATGACCTTGAACTAAATATGTTATCAAACAAAAAGAAAAGAAGAAGGCAGACTTAAAAAAGGTTCCTACACAGTCAGCCTCGTTGAAGCTATTCTACATGTAATCTACAAAGTCCATAATTCTGTTATCCCAGCAAGACAACCAACACGACTGAACAAATACATAAAACACCACACCTGCATCTGAACAGCAACAAATATGAAAGGCTAGATGTGATCTTTTTTTTTGGGATCTTGCACTTATGACTGTATGTGTGTGTGTGTGTGTGTGTGTGTGTCACTCACAATGGCACGGGCCTCTGCGATGAAGAAGAGTTCAGTGAGGGCTCTGTGAAGAGGCAGCAGCACTGTGACACTGGTGGGATCCTGGCTCAGGCTGTTTTCCATTGACATAAAGAGCTGCCACAGAGGTCGCAGCAGAGTCAGCTCACAGGCTCTAAAGCGCAAACAAATCGATGGTTAGAAGAACAAACACGCACACAGGCAGAGCAGGACAATGGCCGGCTGCATTCTGAGGAGAGCGAAACTGTGGCTGAAAACAAGACAAGAGCCACTTCAGTGGGTCCATGCCTTTATCATGACACAACGGCTCATTTTGGAACAGCAAATAGCCAAACATGGAGCAAAAACTGATTGTTCAAACCGATGTGTGGGAAGATCATTCATTGTGACTAGATAGACCTGGCAGAGAGAAAGAAAAATGAAAAGAATGTTTGTGTGATGTAATGAATGCTGATGAATCTGTTATGTGTCTATTACCAACATATTACTTCTGTTTCCATTTGTGGGATTACTTATGATGTATTGCAAAATGCTTAGAGTCAGATTTATTTTCCTATAGACAATGCTACATGGCTTACAGTTAGAGCACTTCTTAAGCCTGAATCAATGTTAAACTGACCTGGTTTAGAAAAACTAAACCTTGAATGTGCAGGCCTGTGGACCTAAAAACTTTTAAGAGGATGTTAAATACAATTTTCAAGGGCGATTCTGGTAAGAAACATCCAATCAGTGATTTTTTTATTCTGACATGAACTGCAAATGGTGGGCGGAAGCTAAAGATAACAGTGTTGAGAGAACTGAAAACACAATCTGCAGCTCGAATCAATTCAGGAAAGGGACTAAAAAAATTGGTTGAAGAAAACCTCAGTGCCTTGATTTCAGCTTTAGCAACATGTTTTGCTGCTGTCTGCACCAGCACTACCTTCAATAAACTGTATGATGATGTCATTGTGAGCCCACATGGGCTGAGTTAGTCTGCACATATGCAAATTCTCAAACACATCCTTTACCTCATTTCCTTAGTGGTGACAAGAGGGATTTATGCAAACCATGTGTAGAGTGGCAATCCTGCACCTCAGGGGGAATTACTCTGCAATGGTCTAATCATGCACTGGGGCCGCTCACCCAAATTAGCATTAATTTGGTCCAGGTGGGACGTATGCCCAGAAGAATGTTTGAGCATTTTATACGAGGTGTCTACACATGACAATACAAACCTAAAATTTGTCAGAAACTGACTGAATAGTGAAAAAGTGTGCAGAACTTGGCTAAAGAGAGAATCAGAGGGAAAGACACAGAAATATGTGATCAAGGCCGAACTCTTACGTCTGGGATTTGCACTGCAGAAGGCGGAGCAGCAAGTGAATGGCTTTGAGTCGTTGGTTCCCAGTTTGGCGACAGGCCACGCCCACCTGCCACTCCCAGATGTCAGCCAATGGCAGGTGACTGAGCACTTGGTCATCAGCTAACATTTGTTTCAGTATCTCAAAACCTGATCAGAGACAAATGCAGAGAAGGTGACAAACCGATCAAAACAAGGATTAATCCCAAGGTTAGTCTGTATTTTACTGAGTAGTTTACAGAGTTGATCTTCACCTAAAGAAGCTATTTTACAAATGCAAAATGTGTGTTTCTCTGTTCTAATGTAAATTACCTGTCTGGAATCGTCCTCTGTGGCCTCCTGTGACTGTAAACTTGTAACCCCACTCTGTGTTGCTCATGTCTGACATAAATCTGTAGTACAGTGTGTCACCTGAGAGGAAAGCACACACACAAGACACATGTTGATAAACATGACAGAAATATGATACAGCCACAACACAACACAGTACATCCAGGTCAAATTAGAACAAATACACATAGAGATCATAAAAGGACTGAAAGGCTTTTCGAAATATTCCTCACCTGGAATCTCAAAATCAGACCATTTCTGAGGGGAGCCGCTGAAGTTGTGGACGTCCTGGAGAAAATCACTGCTGCTGGACATGATGAGCTCATCACAGCCTTCCTCTGTGTAGCAGCGGGTGTCAAACTTTACTGACAGGTAGATGGCCCCTGGAATGTGCACTTTGTCCTGAAGGGGGGGAAAGACAGACAAAATAGGCTTTTACTGAGTCTCAAACTGAAAAAATGTGTACATATTCATGTATATTACAGTAAAGGGACAAAAACACAGGAACATATATAAAGACCTCAAGTTAAGACCGCTACTAATAATTTTCTACTGAAGAATCTTCTCAAAAGTTCAAACTGACAAGACGGAACAACAGGTGAGGAAGTAATAATAGTAAGTAATCTTTACAACAGTTTTGCCTGTTAATTAAGTAATTGATGATTCAAAGGAAAAAAAAGCTGGTGTACTGACCTCAAAGTTGGTGTTGTTGTCATACGGGTGTTTGGACTCCCTGACCTGCACGGCCATACCTGGCTCCTCCATAAACTGGCATGCGGTGAGGGACAGACTGCACAGCATACCATGGCTGCAACCTTTCAGTACTCTCTGAAGAATCTGATCATTGACGGAATAACACAATCGCATTAAAGCCCTTAAAACATCCATATGTATCAAAATGTGGAAAGCATAATTAAACAGAATACAAAAACACCATGTTCTCCTCCCTTCTGCTCACCTTCTCCCAGAGCGGCTTCTCCTCCAGCTGCATTAACATGTCCAGGATGTAGGCCATGTGTGAAGCACCGTTCAGTTCCAGCGCCTCTTCGCTCAACGCCGCCTCTGCAGGCCAGTCGGCCAGCAGCGAGGCCAGCACATGCCGTGCGTACAGGGTGGCGATGGCCTGGTTGACCTTCACTAGGTATTGACGAACTGCCCGATTGCTGCGCACATCCAGTTCCTTGTGCAAGAGAGCTGAACTTTTGGTGCGCCTCTGTTTGGCGTAGCTGAGCTGTAGGTCGCTCTCAGAATTTGTGATGAGCTTCTGGGCCACTACGTTGATCTCCTCTGTGGCCTTTTCACAGTGACTGGGTTTGGACTGTGGGAGGAGATCAATGATGGGGACATATCAGAATACTGACAAATGAGAAACATCACCCTCAAACTTTTTCTCAAAGCCATCTTAAATCTTCTGGTCATAGTCAGTGATAAAACTGGTGATGTATCACACATGCATCAAACTCACCACGCAAGACACCACAATCATATCCGTGTCCACGGCCTTGGTGTTCCTCTCCTCAGAGCGAGGACGCCTGGTCGGTTGCCACTTCTGAGCCAGCGTACGGATCGTCTCATCTGTTTTTATCTCTTCTCCGTCAAATCTGAAAAGAACACAACAGAAAGCTTAGCGCTGATATTGTAAAATGACTTCTTCCATGGTGAAGATTTAAAGGAATTATAATAAAAATAAATAAGCGATACAAAAGCTGATGCTGACCTCTTCTGCACCTCCAAGAAGAAGGAATCTGTTCTCTTCATCTGCAACTCATACAAGGCTCGCAGGATGGGCAGAGGGGCGTTTAAGGCATCGTGGGTTATCTGCGTGAAAAAAAAAGGGGTTTTCATGGTTCATGATGATTATATTGAACTTTGTTTTGCTGCCTGCATTATGAAAAGTATCTCTCGTCACCTGGAAGCAAATCTTTGTCTCCTCATCGAGACCCTCTAAGGGGTCCGCCTTGTTTACATCGGCCTCGTCGGTGCAGCAGCTGGAGTGGTCAGAGTCGTGCTCCTTGTCCTGCTCTTTCTGGTCTCGCTCTGGGTCCTGAGCCATGGAATGGATCTCCCTCTTGGATGAGTAGAGCATGATGGACAGAATCTCTAGATCCCTCAGAAGCCACAGCTTGCTGAAGCCTGTCCCTTTGCTGCATTTCCTCACCAGCAGCTGGGTCAGTCCTGACTGCTGGATGTCCTGCTGAGCTTGTTCTACTCCATGTTTCTACACAAGAGGACAAAACAGAATGAAACCACCTGCGGTATAATTTCATATTGTCTGAGACAGTTGTTCCCAGCCTTGTTCCAGATATTTTAACCATGTCTTAAATTAGGTGTGATGATTAAAAATAAGCACTCTACTACTGCAGATTAATAGACCATGGCAGCTACCTTAAGTGTATTGTAGAGGCCTTTAAGGGCCAATGAAAGAACCCAGGAAGCCTCCACAGCATCAGGAGAGCCATTGTCCTGGCTGGCCTGCAGAAGGTGGCTGATAATAGATGTAAAATTGCTCAGGTAGCGGCTGAGCAGGGTCTTCGGGCAGTCCCGGCCCTCTGACTCCCCTGGGAATCCGGTTGTGGTTGAATCCTGAGACTGGATGAGCTGGTAGTCTTTAACTGAAAAGAAGTGAAAGCACACTGAGGGTTAATTCCATATTTATTTCGAAACACAGGCAAAGCTGTTGGTCGTGTTGCAGCTGAACAAACCTGTTTTCCTCTTGCGTGTCTTAACATCCACCACTGCCGCATGGTTCTTTTCTGTGAAGTGTTTGAGTAAGATCATGTTGTGCTGTTCATTGGCGTTGTCGATAAACACCGTCTGGGTGCCTACACAGAGCACCTGACAGACACACAGAGGAGTCACGACTGAGCTTCGAAAGTCAGGGAGCACAATGTGAAGCCGCATACATTGATATGTGTTCCACCCACCTCAGGGAACCCCACCAGCACCAGCAAGGTGAAGAGGTTGGTGCGTTTGAGGGTTTGCGGCAGCTGATGAATACAGTGGTCGGTGAATGCAGCGATGACTGTGCTCCACTCAGGACAAGCATTCAGACTGTGCAAGATATCTGCCACTGTGCAAGCCCAATCCAGACCAATCCGACTGCAAAGCACAGGAAAAGAAGAGACTGTTCACATCAAAAAAATATGCATGAACTGATTGGAAGATAACATCGGTATCTCAACCAGTTATTACACTGTGGTGGGAAAGGAACCATTTTACTTACATGTTAGTATTAATAAATACTGTAAACAGATGTACAATGCCATGACTTTACATGCAGCCACAGATCACACTCATAGCTCTATGTGTGATTGTATCAAGTTAAAACTCATAGTTTCCTTGACAGTGGTGATAATGACAAGATTTATATTATTTAGACTCAATTTGTAAAATAAAAGGTAAACAGAGCACACATGAAAATATAAGCACATGATGTGTTTCATCAGGGTAGGCAAATATTTGCGTCGTTGTTTTGAATTGGCTAAAATCCATGTAGATGCCAACAAGTAGAGACTTGTTGTATTGATATCTGCAGCTTTGTTAGCAAGTGAAGTGCAAAAATAAAAAATCTCCCTGGTATCATCAAGGTGTCCTTTTACCTGTCTAAACAGACAGCACCCAGGCTAAAAAGCAGCTGGGTGGTCTTCCAGCCTTGGGTGTCTGAACTGGCTGCCTCTCCTTGTGAAAGCAGCTCAAATTTGTCAGCCAGGGCCTCTGTGACGGCAGTGTCGGCCTCTATTGGAGGGATGCGGAGCAGCAGCTGACCCAGCAGCCCCAGAGTGAGATGGAAGGTCTCATTGAGAGAGCCAGCATTGGAAATGACTGCTCTGAAAAGCTGCGGCAGGATGGAGCTCAGACTGGGCAGAGACAGAGTGCTGCCCTGAGGATACAAGACAGATGATGTAAGTGTTTTTAACGGAGATGCAATTTGAACATATTAAAGCTGATGCAACATTGTGACTAGTGAACAACTGAGGAGCATGAGCACATGGTGGGTTTAACATTTTGCGGCATCTAAACTTGACAAAGAGTTAACAGATCTTGGTGTATTACTTTCTAAGAAAGAAAGTGAATAAGCATACTGCATTATGCAATTTTCCTTTAGCATTGTACAGAATCTCAGTGCTCCTTGGTTTCACATACTGGTTTGGCTGGTGGCATCATGGCCGCTAGTAGTCCCAGGATCCTCTCTCTGGAACACTCTGAAAACACATGCTCCTGGAGGGGAACCTGGGGCAGCCTCTCATCTTTCTCCTTGACAACATCAGACTCCGGGGAGTTCACTGTTCCTGGTCCAGACTCTGAAGCTGAAAATGAAAAAAGAAAAAAAAACATAAATGTTGATAGCTAATGACGAGAGAACAAAAACAAGAGATAAAATCAAACTGGTGGAGGTAATGCCGGTACTTACGTCGCACCACAGGAGAAAGGGGGTCTTCACTGGACACAGAAGGCGTCTGGCTAAGGGTGGGGGAGTCCAGGGTGTCTTGGGTGACCAGCTTTCTTTTCTCCCCCTCACCAGTGCTTGGAGGAAATGACACCTCTGAAGGCGTGAAGGGGGGGGAGCCTACCTCCTTTGCCTTTTTCTCCTTACCTGATGGTTTGCTCTAGTGGTGAGAGAATAACAACAATGAGCAAGTTTAAAGTTAAAAAGTTTGAGTTCTTTGACTTTTACTAATTATACTACATGCTGTCTTTTAAAATAGTCATAAAAATATAAACATGACAAGTACATAAATCTATCTCTACCTTTTTTTTAATCTTAAAAACAATATTTCCAAACATGCCTTCAGCAAATCTAATAATACAACCTGCTGATCCACACTTACATATTCAACACTCATCACTTGACTAAATATTTGGAGATAAATATGTACATACATATGTACATCTATATGGTTTACTGCTGTACTTCCAGCCACTGCAAAAATCCCGTCCTCAAACAGAGATCATTTCATAATCTTCACATTATCTTGTAACATGACTTCAGTTCCTCACCTTGTCCTTGGGAGAGGACGGGGAGCAGACTGCTGCTGTACTGCCAGGGAGAGAGGAGGTGTCGGTGGCTGTGCTGAAGTCCTGTGAAGACTCTGGAGACACTGGACCCAGTTCGCTGTCAGATGCTGACTCATTGGACGACAGCAGAGCGAGCAAGGCTGAGGAGCGCAGACCTACAGGATGATGGCATCAAAATGTTTGCAATTAAAGGATAAAACATGAAGCAACCCCATCAATAACTCAGACATCTAAAACATGAAGCAACCCCATCAATAACTCAGACATCTTTAAAATATTAAATTAATACTTTGGCATTAAGTGCCAAAGTATGAAAAATTAACGGACACAGGAAAAGTATATAGCTCCCCAATGCCAGCCTTTCATTTTCAAGAATCAATCTAGATTTAAAAAAAAAAAAATTTCTTGACAAAGCTAAATAAGACAATCAAGGCCATTTCCGTGTCTGCAAGAAGCCAGAGCCTGCAGGCAAAGGTAGGGGGGAAATGACTCACCCAGCAACTCTACACGCTAACTAATTAACATGTTCTTGTATACTGATTTGTCAACTTGTGCAGACGCCCAAAATGACCAGAGCAATAAACTTAGGTCTTGTAATCATATGATTTGTGTGCTCTTTCCTTTTTAATTAAGTAAAATAAATAATACATAAAACCTACCTTTGCCAGTCTGTCCCTTGAGCAGGCAGTCAGTGATGAGCTGGGAGCAGCATGTCTGCAGGGCTGAGGCCTGGCTCAAGGTGTTGCTGTCCAAAGCCTCTCCCTCCATCTGCTTCTCGCTGCTCAGCTCTGACGTGTAGAGGGCCAGGGCGGCGAACAGCAGCCAGGAGTAGTTGTGAATGTAAGGCTGGATCAAGCGATGACGGTCGCTGATTCGTATGGTCACCATGGGGTACACTGTGATCCGATGAGTGGGCAGGTGGCTAGAGATGGGAATGATGGGGAAGAGAGCTCAAGCGCTGAAACGAAGGCATGATTTAACAGAATGGAAATGAACTTGTAATATGTTACCTGTCAGGATACTTCTTTGCGTGGTAACAGCCGAAGCAGAGGTCAAAGTCTTCACACACATTGCAGTTAATTCTGCTGCCTACAATGAGCCCCTGGCAGTGGTCACAGGCGTACTCCATGTTCACCATCTCGTGGTCATCCTCATGACCCTCAGGCTTGGCACCACCTGGTTAACAGTGCACACATTCCCATTAAGATTTGCCCTGATGCTCTTATCCAACTTGCAATTTTTGTGTCTCTGGACCGACAGACACTCCTGTGTGACTGTTTTAAACGTGTAGATGAGTGTGTGTGCTCACTGAGGAAGCAGGTCTTGCAGAGATCCATGTCCATGCACTGCAGACATCTGTAGCGGTGCCAAGGTGCCATCCTCTCACAGCCGTCACAGGAGATCACAACATTGAGCAGGTCACAGTAACGTGCAATGAACATGTGCATCTGTGAAAGAAACCAGGTAAAATCCCACAGTGATGTTATTATATCAACTCTCCCATCTGTGCTTAGCAAGCATAAATCAAAGGTCAATCCTCCACTTATCATAAATATTTACAAATTTACACGTTTAACTTGATCAGACACAAACAGAGCTCACTCGACATGTGACGTGATCCTTTAACACTTGTCAAGTTTTTCAATGACACATTTGTGTGATGTGACACTAACACGCAAACATCATACATGACCAACATCAGCATGTAACATATGAGTATGTAAGCATGCTTAAAGCATGTAGCTCAATGAACTGCTGTACAGTGCAGTCTCACAGAGGTGCTAACGCGGCTGTGGACTCTGTTTTAAACCTGTTGACAGATGTTACTCGTTACTGCTTGAACTGACAGCTTCAGCATTAAGTGCCATTTTTTTTCCCGCAGACAGCTCAGATGCCAGACATTTTTTCTTGTTTGCTAATGACTGCACTTTTCTGTCTTTTCTGTGACGTACCTTTCTCCTGTCTTCCATTGATTCCTCGTCATCGATTTTGTCATACCACTTCTCAAACATCCCGTCCATACACTCATCCATCCACTCCTGGTTTTTCTTGTAGTCTGCGATTTCATCCTCCTCGGTCCATTGGCTGAAGATGAATTGAAACAACAGAAATAATCATCTGTCTAAATTATATGTTTGGAACACTGTTTTACATATTGTAAGAGACATGCAATAGTCTCATAAAACACACAGCAGCTAAGACCTTTGATTTGTATTGATGTAAAAATGAAAACATTGTCTTTTGCCAGCCCAAGGTTAAGAAATGGAAAAACATTTCATTTTACAGTGCTGTTCCTTTTTTTCTGAAACGGGTCTGGTGTTACCTGATTGCAATGTCATGCACACTGATGTTCTCCTGAGCCATACTGAGCAGGAGGTCAGGAAGCTTGATTTTCAGGAAGAGGGGAAGGTCGTGCACCTCCCAGCTCATGTCTAGAAGGTGCAACAAGCAGGTCTGCACACATGACAGGGCTGGTAGCAGGGCTCTGTAGAGCAGAGATGAGGATCAGATAACACTTTGAATAACATGAGTCACTGCCGCAAGCACTCTTTAATGTCAGTTAATGCAGTTAGGTGTAAACACGGGGCATTAGAGGGATAAGAAGCTTACTTTTCGTTTAGGCTGCTAAAGCCTTGCACTGCTTCCACCAGCATGAGCACCAACTGATGGTAGGAAGACCTCACCTCCTCTCCAAGTTTCTGTCCACTGTCCGACAACTGAGAGAAATAACTGAAGACAACCAAGCAAAAGAAAATATTTAGTCAAATTTTGTTCTGCAGATGTATGCCATTTTTCAGTTTACAGCATTTATTTCCTTTCCTTATTCACATCTTAAGCTTCTGAATCTTTATTGGTAAGTTTTAATGCCCAGCATATTGATTATACTGTTGTTCCACTTGAACTGAAAACATTTTCCTCAGCTGTACCTGGTGAAGTCTTTCTGGCATGCCAGCAGCTCCTGTAGGAACAGGATGCAGGGGGCTTGGAAGAGGTGAGGCTTCCCCAGGGAACGTAAACACTGCTGAACCATCTCCAGGACGTTGCACACACTAAGAGCCTGGGCTTTGCTCAGGGACAGGGTCTGCAGAATGCTACAGCGGGATGAAATAATGGATGATAACTCTGTTTAATACAATCAGATCAATGTAAAGTGCAAAAAAAAGGAGCGGGGTCAGTCACCTTGCTGTTGTGAGAGCCTGGTCCCTTATGAAGTTCAGAATGTGTTTGAGCGTTGGGTAGCGGTCCTTGATAGAGGTGCTCATGTGGGGCTCTTCTATAGAGCGACAGGACAACAGGCGTAGGCGTGCCCGACTGAACGGGGCTTTGCGGGGGAAGGTGGAGGGTGAGGCAGGTTCTCCTGTCTGGGAGGAGACGCTCTCTGTGGAACCTCTGCGACCTGCTCTGCTGTGCACACAAGACGATGAGTTTGGGGCTTGAGCACCAGGGAGCTGGCTCTGTGCTGCCTTGGCATCACTCCCCTCCTCAGTCCCAACAGACTGAGAGCCCAAAGAGGGGCTTTCCTGGAAGTCTCTTTCTGAAATTGAACTTGAGTGTACAAGTGGAGCACTGCTGCCCTCTGCAGCTTTGGAAGATTCCCTGTTCTGACATGGGACTCCACAAGGAATAAATCTGAAGAGCAAGAGGCTCTTCTCGATGCACATGTCAGCTAGAGAGACAGAAAATAAAACTATTTAGCAAAAATCGAGAAACAGAGGTGATGCAAAGAAAGGATGAGATTCACTTCTTATTTGCTGGAATCCTCACCTAATGTTTCCATGGTAACCTCATCATGACCTCCTTCCTTCTCACCGGGAACGTTCATTTTGCCGACCAGGTATCTCTGCTTCATCTCCAGCTGACAGGAAAAGAAAAAAAAAAGAAACCATCAGCATAATGTTTGAAATAAGTGATCATATATAAACTTGGCGAGTTAACACTCACCATCCATGTTCTGATGCTGTCAGCCAGTGAATACACCTGAACAAATTCTTCACTTAGACAAGACTTGCAGTCCTGATTAACTAAATTATATAAACAAAACAGATCAGAGAAACAACCAAGTGAGTCAAGAATGTAAAATTATCGTGATAAGCAACTTAATATCAAAGAGCTTTCACTCTCTGACCACCAACTATAGCATTACCGTAGGTCTTCAGGGCACGGTTGAGGGCTGGTGTGTGGTACACCATGGCTGCCCAGATGGCATTTACAGCCTGGTCTGTCTTGGCCCCAGTGGCAATCTCGTTCCTCATTGCCTGCTTTTTGCAAGACTGCATGAGGGTCTTCATCAGCTCTGTTCTGCTGTCTGTTGGCTCCTGGGAAGGGTTCCAGTGTGCAAAGTCCTCCAGGAAGCTCATCAGGTCCTCAAGAGTCCACATGCTGGTCTATTATTTGGACAAACAACATAGTATCTGAATACCGTCTAGCAGCTGAGGTCAGTGAACAATGGTATAACATATAACTGAGACTTCGTCCATACCTGGTCTGTGGGTGTTTTGGTTTTCTCCCTTGTTTCACACAACCCGTGTCGCAGAATGGGTTTCCATAAAGGAGAAGACTGAACATGGGACATTTTGGCAGGTGGAAGCTCCTTAACAGTGCGTACCTCTGAAACAGACAGCAAGCCACAAACACCGCAAATATCAGCATTTCAATGTATCATCAAAGGGAAGGAGAAAGGAGAAATACTGGAGTAAAACAGATAAAAGAAACAGACTGAAATGATATTCTCTCACTCAGATACGTCAAACAACATTTTGGAAGACCTGTTGATGTACGCGCCTCAAATGAACCAGTTTAATATAATTCTAACCCTGGTCCAACACAGTCACAAGCACTTTAGATCACAGATTTTCATTTGAAAAAGGTTTTTGGAAAACAGTCTCACCATAAGGGGATTTCAAGGCGAGGGTTCTGGAAGCAAGACGACCCATTAGGCGAGCCACCAGCAGCTGCAGATCAGATATCCAAGAAATAGTGATATCCGGGAGGCCCAGCGCTGTAACAGTGAACTTGTAACCCCACTCATTGTTACTGCTGTCTGAGTGGAAGAGGAACTGGAGCTGAGGTCCAGCATCAAACGTTACCTTCTGTAGGAACAAAAAGAATCAGAAGACATGTTTAAGCAGTTAGAACACAATAGTATTAAATGTGGAGGTGAGTGAATTCTCATATCCCACCTTTGGCCATTTCTCAGTGCCAACCTTCATGTCATAGCGGACCTTCCCACCTCTAGAATCTGTAAATTCTAGATAATCATATCTGTGAACATCAATGACACAGAGGACGGGTTAAAAAAATCTCACAAGGGATAAAAAAAAAAAAAAAGCATCTCAATATGGGATATTAAATGTTAGTTACCTCTTCTCCGTCTCACAGCGTTCATCGAACTCCACCTCAAAGGAGGTAGCACCTGGGCAGGCATAGATGGTGGTCTCATGGCGGCTGTTCTCATAGTTGTGAGGGGACTCCATGTTCCACGTTCTTAGTACCACCGGCTGCTGCGGCTGGTGCCAGCTCTCCTGATCCACCTAACGGCAACAGTGAGTGGTGAAGAGTAACTAAGTACATTTGCTCGAGTGCCGAACTTAAGTACAACTTTTAGGTGCCTATATTTAAGATTACAATTGTTTTTTTTGCTCATGTGCTTTCATTGATTAGATTAAACATAATATAAATAAATAAATTTAGCCTCAAGCCCA
>JAQNCA010000006.1:3994407-4006527 GCA_029783725.1 Acanthurus tractus
ACTTCATCTGTTGACATTGGTATAAAATAGTTGATTAAGGTAGTAAACATATAAAACAGTGGCATAAATCAAGTCTGCTAATAATCAACAGAAGTGAAATCCAAGCAAAGTCAGTCATTTGATTTAGCTCATGGTGCTTCAGCCAATCATTCACAACCATAAAGGAAATAATAACTACATTTATAGAGTTTATAGAAATACACATACACACACCCAAAGGGCAAAGTAATCAGAACTAATGTGGAGTTATATATCTGTTTGCATGTACCTCTATTGTAAAAAAAAACAGTATCTGGCTTTCAGCTGAGCCTCTGTGTGGTTTCACAACTTCTAATAAAGATAGATATGTGGCCCATTGGCTACACAAATGCTTTTTAGGACCTGAGGCACAAGATAGAAATCCTAGGTTTACTCTTGCTGAAAATGAAACACAAACAGCCATCCTAGTGTCTGGATTCTAGCTGGATGAAGCATGCATGTGGATTCAAAGAGGAGGCACTTCACCACTCAACTATCTATAAACACAGCAGCCCTCTACTGAGGCTCACACAGTGCTCTGTCGTCATCAGAGGAGTGTAAATGAGAAAGACGCTTCCTTCTCGATAATTATTTTAGAAACCAAACCAAACAAAAACAAACACTCGGCTACACAGGCAGACTGACAGGTGGTGACTCACAGGGGTGTGTGATATTGGCATTCTCCAAGAGAGCAACATAGCCTGTGACATTGCTCGGGATGCGTATATCTCTGATCTCCTGCAGGGAACGCCGGTTTTTCCCAACAGCAATTGAGACCAGCTGAGGCATGTAGCTGTGGTCATTGGAAGCCACAGCGATTGCCAGACGTCTTAAAACTACATCTGGTTTCATTTTCAATCTGGGAAGAGAAAAGAGACAAGTATCCACCTTAAAATCGATTCTAAACTCCAACAGAAAACTCCATAATTCTGGGATCGAGCCTCGAGTCACATTTTACCGAGTGAGGGCCCTTACCTTATCCAATGTGAGCGTGCACTGCCGTCTGACTGCCAGAAAGATGAAGTTTCCCCATTTGTCATTTTGTAAATGTCTGCAACATTGGAAGAAGCTTCTATTGTGCTGTAGCACTGTGTGACCACCTTGACCTTATCTACTTCTGGATCACGGTCCAGCTCCGCTCTGTACTGGATATCTAAATCTGAAAGAAACATATATGGATTAGGATGACTGTCTTGAAGGTGTGTGCAGTAGTGGGAGACAGATAAATTACTTAAATGTCTTTAAAATGTTACTAGTCCTCACATACACAGGAGAACAATCTGATAAGATTACAAGATAAAACCCTTATTAAGCACTAACTAGCCTATTTATTCATCTAAGGCTCTTGTATTCACCTTTCTCCTTCTGCAAGAGGAATTCCAAGTAGTCCTGAACCACACTGGACCTCATGGTGCAGATACTGTTGTAGCCCTCTAACACAGGGAAAGGAATGGCACTGCTGGGAATACGATTCCTGTGTAAGAATTTAAGGATCTTAGAGGCATGAGCCCCTAACCGGTCTTTGGTCTTGGAGAATATGTCAACAAAACCTGTGGGGGGAAAAAAATACAAGTACAAAGGTAGAAAGATATTTAGTGTTAATTTCTCTAAAAATCAGATGACAATGCCTATCCAAAGAATTTTCATTCTGATTGAAAAAAAATCACATTTCTTACCTGGAGTTAGGGAGCATGCCTGCAGCTGTCTTATCACATGGCTGAGCTCTCCCTTCAGATTAGCTCCATTGGAGTTCTTCAGAGCAATCAGCATGCTCTCTACATCCACCACCCCGTCCCCTTCTGCATCGAACTGTCCAAAGGCCTGAGACACAGACAGTACACAAAGTCACACTTAAGATATTGCAAAAAAAAAATCACTCTCATACCTGCACACTATCTCAAACTTTTATGAACACAAGTTCAAATGTAAAAACAAATTGTATTCCACATAAAAGGGAACAGAATGTGTTCATGGTCTATTTCCTATTAATAAGTTATAAATATTTATCTGTTAAACTTGTCACATTTTGATATAAAAAAAAAGTCAGTTAATAGTTCTGGGTTTCTTATGGGTTGGATTTTGAAATGACCCAATGTAGCGTATAGTATTTAAAGTATAGCAGTGACATTCCATGTCTACCCACACAAAGCCAGTTGCAGACTAAAGTGCGCATTCATTAGTTATCCCATTCATCTGCAACAACAGATGTCAGCCAACAAAGCAGCCAGTTATGCTACAAGAGGCCAAAGCTAAAAACACAGTGACAATAAACCTGACCAGCAAAGGTTACACCATGACAGCTAATTTGTGCTGATTCTTTGTTCACCTTTAAGATAATGAAAAAGATTACAGGATACCCCCCATCATTACCCCACTTGGCGATTATATTTACTAATTAAACGTTTATCATCATATGTGGGCATAGCAACAGCTGTAAACCGTTCAGAGTAGACATGACTTTCCAAATAATGACAGCTGACATGATTCGGGAGAGGTTCTTTTGCTTTTCTCTGGCTGTATACCTCTTCACATTCATCTCTCGGTGCGTCTCTACTCTCCAACATCTCACAAAACTGTTCCACATTGACAGACTCTTCTCCTCGGTTGAGTCGGTCCTCCAACCACCGCACCAAGACACCCTCATTCCCGGCCAGGACAGATTCCTGAATTGCAATCCCTGAGTCGCTAATGCGAGCAGCTGCTTCTCTTAGTTTCACTTGCTCCAGTAGAACGCCGGGGCTAGGTGGCACACCGGTGGGCACGGCCACGTTATTCGATCCCCTTCCGCTTCTACCAGAACCGGAGCCTCCGCCGCCTCCGACGCCAGTGGCCGCAGAGGCCGGACTGTCTTCCGCGAAGCCCGGGCTCTCAGTTTCTACGTCTTCCTCGTCACCACTTCCTCCGCCGCAGCCGCTCTCGGCGTTCCCCATGTTTGTTTCACCGTCCTAAGAGTCCCCCGAAAATCTCTGCGGCCCACTGGGTGTCAGGTTTGAAACAGTTGGACCGGTCTGTACACAGACCTCTGACATCGAACTAGAGCTCTGCCGTTCACTACTACCGCATTGACGTACTGTACGTCTGCTTGCTTGGAACGTGCTTTGCGTCATTACTTCGCGCACGCGCTGTGGCTTTCAGGTTCACGGAAGGATCTCCGTTGTTCTCAAGATTTATTATTAAAGGGATGTGGAGTGGTGTAAATGGGTAATATGCGCAAGCGCTGGAGAGGACGGCATGTTTAGTTATGTATTTGTTGCGTTTTTATCACTGGTGGTGTTGTTACTTTCTCGAGAGCTGTACGTTAAAATTGGAAATGAACCAACACCGGGTCTCCCTGTGTGGCTCCTGAGCAGCCAGGAATTATCACTGTACGACGGGGAGGACGGCAGCAAGGGCCTCTACCTGGCTATACTGGGGCAAGTTTTTGATGTACATAAGGGACAAAGGCACTATGGACCTGGAGGTGCTTATCACTTTATGGCAGGTAAAGTAATACCATATATGTCCATATAGTGTTAATGTTACACCTGTACCTGACAGTCAATGCTAAGCCACAAGATCATGCAATGTTTAATTGTAAGACACTAATTAGCATAGTCTGATGCTCATCTACAGCACAAATCCTCAACAAACCTAATATTTGCAATATAAGTTTCAGTCTAATAAAAGCAAATGAATAGCTATAATGCACTGTATTAGCATCATATGTATTGTCTGTGTCTGTATTCCCAGGGAAGGATGCCTCACTGGCCTTTGTCACTGGGGACTTCACGGGAAGTGGCCTGACAGATGACGTTTCCAGTCTGTCCCCACTGCAGATCATGGCCCTTTATGACTGGCTGGCCTTCTATCAGAGAGAATACCAAACTGTAGGTATGAGCTTTTTGTCCCATTACTCTTTCTGTAAATTGCATGTGCATTTCTTCCTTAACAATATTCAGTCAGTGTTTACCTTTCAAGCATCTTTCGAGATCAGGTTCAGTTCAGCTTCATTGAAATAACTTGATGACATGTAGTGTAAACATTGTTAAGTGTTTGCATATAACTGACTTCATTAAATCAAGCACTGTACTTAATGTGCTTGTTAAACAGTGATGAAAAAAGAGTATCTAATATTCTATAATAATATAAAGGAGTCACTCTATTTAATGAGAAAGCCTACTGTCTTGTTTGATTATTTTGTAGAAGATTTGTAGACCATTGTATCTCTACTTTTGATTAAATTAAGGATTTTTTCTTCTTCAGCCACGGATACAACTCTTTCTATGAGATTCTTTTGTACAAGATTCCTCATCAGGTGCTAAGATTATTTTTGGATTACTTAAGGGCCTTAACTCAAGAAGCATAATTATAAATGGGTCCTTAAAAAAACAAATATTTAGCAAGTATTAACAATGCATGAAAGTTAAGTAAGAGGCAGTAAAACCTGTTTCTCCATGTCTGTCACAAGCTGGTTGGACACATGGAAACACAGTTGCACAATTGCAAATGCTTACTGTTTGACTAATCTGCCTTGTTGGTGACTTGGGTGTTTCATCTCATCTTCCCTCTTATCAAAGGGCATCTATTTTCTTTAGTTAAGCGTAAGCCTCTCCTTCATTTATTAAATTTCAGGTCTGGTGAAAGGCCGGTTCTATGGTGAAGGTGGGCAGCCCACAGAAGCCCTGCTGCAGGCAGAAGCATCACTGGCAGAAGGAAAGAGAATCAAGGCCAAGTCTGCAGCTGAGATGTTACGCTTTCCAGCCTGCAACTCACAGTGGAGCGATGCTAGTGGAGGAAGAGTTTGGTGCTCCACCAAGAGGTATGGAAATAGTTCTGGCCTTATTATTTATTAACAAGCTTACAGGTAATATGATTTAATGTTGATCTATGTCTTACATGTAGGTATGCACGATAACTGTTTTTTAAAACCGATACCGATAACCAATAACTTTCAGTTCCCAAAGCCGATACCGATAACCGATAATAACACACACATATACCTAAGATCATGACATAAATACTATGGACAAAACCAAAAACAGTTTTGACTCTTTAAATGAAGAGATATTTATTTTTTCCAATGAAAAAATGTTGGCAAGCCTCTCAAACATTGAGAAAGAGTTTTTCTGATTATGTCGACGTTACTTGAACGCAGCATTCACTGCAGGTCATTTGGGTCTCAGTGGGTGAGGCACTGCTGTGCGGACAGAAATATATGTTATCGGGGCTATTAGTTATGATATCGGACTTATCGGAATGACGTCATAATTTCCTGTTATCGGTCCGATAGTTATCGTGCACCCCTACTTACATGTAATAGAGATTCCCTCACGTTAGCAAATTTTATTGGTATACATTAAGGTTTTTTCTCTTTTTTTTGCCAGTGGTGGAGTGGAAAGGGCCTGGACTGGTGTCCCACGGAAGCTCTTCTCTCCAGGCTCTAGCAGTACTCGTTGTGTCTGTGTTGAAGACCCATCTGCAGCAGAAGAAGACCCCAACCTGCAGAAGTATGACGGCTGCCCTACACATGCTGACTCATGCTCTGTTCAAGAGTGACAGTTTGTGGACCAGCCCATAGATTGACTTTTCATTGCCTCCCTTTTACAGCAAAAAAAAAAGAAAAAAAAACCTCAGGAAAACACAGGGACTTTGGCCAGTAGATCACATGATTAAGTTATGCACAATAAAGACATAAAATGAAGAAAACTCGCTGTGTTTGTTTTTGATGACCTTTATGTAAAGTTGTCCTCCCTTTCTCTAAAAGGATACACCAGGAAGAGACAGGCTAGATATCTGAGCATACAGATACAATATAATGTGCATAAAAGATTAAACAATGTGCATAAAAGGTTAACAGAGGCAAGATTTAGGTTTGTCACAATGACAAGCACAAACTGCATTAAAGTACAAAACAGTTGTAGTGGTCAAAAATATCACACATTTATCTGTACAATTTAACAATACTTAAAGAGGCCCCACTACTCGGCCATCCCTCTACTCCACATTCTCCCCAATGATCTGAAATGCCATGTGATCTTGATAAAGTGCACCTGTTAGGCTTAGAAATCAAGAAGCGTTAAACGTGATGGGTCAAGACAACAACTTGACTTGAGGCAACATCGTGGGGACTATGATCACAGCTTCCAACACAGACCTCATGGCAGATCAAAAATGGAATGTAATCATTTGGTGACCGATTCTGAAATATGATTGATGATTATGACAATGACATGTAAAGGCTACAAATTAAATGACATGCATAGGCAAAGTAGGCATTTCTGTAACCAGGTATTTCTGTAAATAAGGAGAATTGTTTATAGAACTTTGTTTTGAGGATCACATTTATATTAATTTTGTTAAAACAGGCTTTTTCAGGTCTTACTTTTCCAACTTAAAAAGTAGGCATTCCATTTCATTTGGCTGATGCCCACACATGACAGATGAATACCAATGGTGACGAAAAACAATCCCATTTCATATGGAATTTTATTTTGCCCTGTTGTGCCATCTTCACCTCTTAAGGTAAAGTAATGCAATGCCAATTTTATAACTATAAATGAAACTAGATAAGATATCATTTGGAAATCACTCTCATTTAAAAAATGAGCTGCTTTCCTTTTAAATCCTCCTCATCTGTCTCACTTTATTTAAGCAACACGGAAGTGGAGCAACAGAAATGTGACAGATGAAAGACTACAGAGAACATGGTGGTAGTTCAGTTTTTGTAAATTTCATTATCTAGGGGCATTTTTACAGTTTAACTCTGCAGCCTCAGCTTGCACATAAATCTAAGTACTCATTTTTTATCTTGAATTTTTGTCTTTGGGCAGGTAAAATAGCATGAAGGCTGCTAATGGTGAAATATCCTGAAAGAGAACAGGAAAACCTCCTCGAAATGTGACTTGATCATTCAGATGTTCTAACTTGAACTGAAGCGGCTACCTGCTCATGATAAAAAAAAAAAAACATACATATATCACTGATCCTGGGAAATTGATTAAACTCAGTCCAACCATCACTGAGCTGATGAGCGGCTCGTATCCACATTAAGATACTTTGATCAAAACAAAAACAAAAAGACAATGTTTCACTTTCTATTTGAAACATCTCTCTAGAACATTTATAGTTTTTCATAGACTGGAATAGTATAAAGTTGATGGTCCAAAACTGTCCAGGAATCTTTTGTTAGTATGTCCTGCTACTGATGTCCCTTCTCCTCGTGTGCCTGAATAACTGTGCCAAGTTGGGCCTGGCATGGCCAGTGTCAGGGGGTTGAGGATATCCAGGTAACTGCTTTACGATACCCCGCCCAGAGTTAGTACATCGAAGCAGATGTCACACACTCTCACCGGCTTGTTCAAGTCAAACTTGATGATGGGTATCTCCTTTATAGAGCACTTGTGGCACAACAGGCGCCCACAGTGGCGGCTAACAGTTATGGAAGAGAAAAAGGATTATTCATAGTGTTAGAAAATGTGAGTGAAATAGATAAAAAACATTATTTATTGCACATATCTATCAAAAGAGCCACACTACTAACCAGTGATGTTTCCGTGTTGTAACACCAAACTTGGCAGCACATTCATAGCAGTTGGACCCATCACACCAAGGGGGCTCTTTGGACAGCATATCTAAACAAAAACACGGACAAATGTCTTGCTATTTACCCAGGGTTCAAAATGGAGTCAAATAGTGTTTTTTTAGTATATGCCAAATGTCTGATAGATAACTAAGTGTGAAAAGTTACCTAGAAGGCGGAAGAGCAACTGTTTGGTTGCAACTTGGTAGTTGAATATGTTAATGCCCTGATTGTTATTGACGCCCAGTCGAGCCCCAGCCCTCACAATGGCACGGCAGAGATTAGCATTTCCTTTCATGTAGGCCAGGAGCAGAACTGCGATAAAATAAGGTTCATGGTCATTTTATCATAAGTGTGACACTAGTATTCATATGCCATTTGTATACTCTTAACAAAAATGATAATTAAGCCGGCTACTGTACCTGTGTTCCCTTCATTGTCTGGTTTGTCAAGAGGGTATTCAGGCATACACTCCAGGAATAACTCAAAAATGGCAGCGGCATTCTCTTTTCCATAATGGCCTAGCACATGCATTGGTGACTGACCCCTATGCAGATGGGATGAAAAGGAGACACGCAAAATCAACAATATAGTCTACAGTAGGTTGTCAGTTATTATTAATAAGTGGGTATTTTCTACATTGTTTTCTCCGTTTCTGTCCACTTTTTTCCATTCAGTTGTGTTGCTGCAGTGCCGCAGTGACCTGAAAGTTTGACCCTACTGATGTAAAGGAAACATGGCTGAACAAAGCTGAGTGTACCTGAGATTAAAGGCCTCGGCATCAATGTTGGACTCCGTGAGAAGGGTTCTGACATTGTTAAGGCGTCCCTGCATTACAGCCAGATGCAGAGCTGTGGAGACAACAAGAAGGACAGACAAAACACTTATTGGTACAACAGGTCTTTTGTTGAGTCACTGCACCAAAATATGTGAGCTCTTATCTGGCCCAAAGGTTGTTAGTCTGAAAACAGAGATTTCTGCTATTCTGGTCACTGATGATACACTTCCTTAAACATGAAACCTTTAAGTTCCTAAACATACTCCTTAATATATATTTGTTGAGCTTTTAAATGACAATTCTTACTACAAAGTTGTTGGGAACACACTTACTGAAATGCTTATCTGCCATTACTTAAAACTAGTATTTGGATAGCAACCTTCTTTATTATAGGAAAGCAGTGATCACTAAACTGCTCAGTGGTGTATGAGATACACATTGCAGTATCCTCTACACTATAATAAATGAGTGTTGCTTTTAAAATTTCAGACGATCATTAATATTCTCTGCCCACTCTGAGGGCATCATGTAGCCCCTCCAAACACACATATGGAGCAGAGCACAGAACAGACAGGTCAAATTAAATCTATCTATACATTGTCAAATCACAACATAAGTTGAGTCAAGACACTTTAAGGAGGAAACAACAGTGCATAAATATTTCATTACATACAAACAAACATTCCCACATCAACATTGGCATTTAAACAAGGAAACTTTGAAGGAATATGTTTAAGTCAAGAATTTGGTGTGGTGTAGAATGAATAGAGTGGCAGAATGACAAAGTAATAAAAGCAAAACGATAAAAGAATGTAAGTTACCATTATTGCCATTCTCATCCTCAGCAGCAAAGTCAACACCATTCTCCAGCAACACAGAACAAATAGTGGCCAGGTCCTGCTGGGCAGCCAAATGTAGTGCTGTCTGTCTGTGTTTGGTTAGCTCGTTGACTTTGGCTCCAGCAAGCAGCTGGAAGCAGAAAAATGCGGGACAGACACAGCATCAACTGCACCACTCATTTCATAGGAATGAATTGCAAATGCATGCCAAGATCAAGAAAATCGGAGGTGCTTACCAGGTTGCGGACAATGATCTCAGATCCGGCCTGCACAGCCAGGTGGAGAGGGGTGAGTTTGGCTGCATCCTGAACCCTGGAGTTCACATTAGCTTGGACACTGATAAGGAACAGGACGCTTTCGATGTCTGAATTTTGCACAGCCACGTGGAGAAAATTGCGGCCTTTGTTGTCCACCTGGACAGAAACAGAAGTTGGAAAACAGGAAAGAATTAGCACTGTAACTGTGCCCCATCTTTAGGAGTGCCACACTGACACAGTCTGGAACATTTCAATCAGTGTTACCTGCTCAGCAGCACCTGGCTCCCTCTTGAGGATAGCCTCTGCTGCCTTATTGTTCTTATTCGTCATGGCACAGGCGAAGGGGGTCATTCCTTGACGGTCACGAATGCTGAGACGAATGTCTGGATGGGAAATGAGGAGCTGTATGATGACGTTGTGCTGGCTGCTGATAGCAGCATGTATGGGAGCTCTGCCCTCTGCATCCTGACAGAAAATGGATGGAGGAAGAAGCAAATGCTTAAAAAAAAAGAACATGTTTACAACTCTGATTGGCTGAAAGCTGTGGTGATGGAAAAAAAGAATCAATAGTATCGGAACAAAACTGACACACAAGTGTGACAGGACTGACCTGTGCATTAACATTGGCTCCAAACTCTAGAAGGCACTGCACCACCTCCTCCAATCCCCAGCTGCTTGCCAGGTGGAGTGGCGTCTGTCCATCTCGGGCTTCTTCATCTCCTTCCCCATTAGGGCCTGGTCGTCTGGAGCTGTTCACATCACAACCACTATACACACACATCAGGTAGAAATAAAGTTAGGACAAACAGACACAACCATTACAACCATTACAACATTAAGCTTGAAAACAAAAAGCTTGCTTGTTTTACTTTGTGAAAAACTGTAATGTTGTCTTAGCATAATGATTTGCCTTCAGTTTAAGCTAATATGTGCATCCAGGACTAAAATAAGCTTTCCTTAATCCTGGTGATGAGGAGATTGGCCAACCTGCGGATGAGGAAGCAGGCAGAGACCTCATTATTCTCATCAACAGCTCGATGCAGGAGGGTCTGCTGGCAGCCAGAAGGCCCCGTGCTCCAACAAGTTGCATCACAGCCATGGCGGACCTAGGTGGGACACACAGGGCTCAAACAGTCACAATGCAGTTTAAAGATTTCCCACACAAAACTTCTACAGAACAAATATAGAGCCTATAACAAGGCCTTAATGTGTATTTTTGGACCAAAGCTTTGCTCACTACTGATATATTGGGTATGATAAGGCTAACGTGATCCTGTGCAAGATGCTGTGTGTCATGTGGACAAACAAACACTGCTACTGTTTAATTAATGTCAATCATTTTGACTCCTTATCATTCTAGTCAAGTTTCTCTTTTATTTAAATATAATTAAAACACTTGGGAAATAACCAAATCCTTTAATTATTATAAAAAACACAGAGGTAGAGATGATGAAGGTACTTTCAAACCAACAAGGCTATCACATGCAACTATGCCCTAGGCATCACCTTGAAAAGGTTTCATATGACATTTAATCAAGTTTTATAACTGATATGAACTTGCATTGTACTGATACAAAAAACTATGTAATTATCATCTCTGAACTGGTTGCATGTGCATTTCTCTCACCAGTGTGGATGCAATATCTTCCAGGCCATTCTCCAGAGCCAGCCACAATGGAGGGTCTCCTTTGTCATTCACCACAGACATGTCAGCTCCTCTTGTGCAAATGGCGTCAACCACCAGTGGCAGCTGGTTACTGATGGCCAACTGTAGTGCTGTTTGTCCCTCCTGGGTCCTGGTGGTGGTGGAGATGTAAAAATGTAGACATAAGACACAAAAGACTAACCATAAAATATTTTATCTGAATACTGAGACATTTGTCTTTGCTAAAGGTACAAATTGTTGCCATTTAGGTTGTCATACATTACCCATGCAAATAACAAATATACTGTTGCTAAATATGGTTCAAACTTTAAAAAACAACAGAGAATGAGTGCACCCTCATGGCCGAGGGGTTAAAGCAACAACCATAAAGAATAATAACATGCCTCTATCTGGTCATGGACCTTCATCAAATGTAACTTTCCACTTGTCTGCCCCTTATTTGCTGTCATTTCTCTACCATCAGCTAACAAACAAAAAACAAAAAATGTAACTGAAAATAATAACAAATGCTTAAAATGTGCAGCATAAAAGCAGACGTTACCTAACATTAATGTCTGCTTGATGCTCTAGAAGGAAGAGGGCACTCTTGCTGTCTTGTCTTTGGATGGCCATGTGAAGCAGGGTTTGTCCATTGGACATCGTGTCATTGATAGAAGCCCCTGAGCCCAGCAGCTGAGCTGCTATAGTGTGCATACCTGACAGAGGCAGATTGTGCATGTGAGATAACATACAAACAGATTACCATACAGACTCTTAACAAGGTCAGACACTACAAAGATAATCACTATAATTAAGCTTTAATGGTACTGCAGCTTTCAAGTGCATGTTTTGTACTGTGTACCTGTCCAGAGAGCCAAGCCCAGCACCGTCTGGTCCATGGAGTCTTTGAGACTGAAGTCTGGAATGATCTGGAAGTTGTTGGTGGCATGGAGGGCATTAGCTGCAACAGAGTCATGAGTGAATAAATAATTTACCCTTTCAGTACATTTAAGGCCATTACTGAT
>JAQNCA010000006.1:4006627-4037328 GCA_029783725.1 Acanthurus tractus
TGAGGTTGAGCAGAAATCTCACTTGTCGTGTTTACAGTTTTGTTGCAGTTGTCACACTCAAACTCCCAAAACATTTACTGACCTTTTTGCTCGAGTATGACAGAAACCACATCTGGGTGGTTGTGAGCAATGGCAAGATGAAGAGGGGTCTGCATGGCCACACCATGGGTGTCATCAGGCAGAGCCTTCTGGGTCTGCAGGTTGGGGTTGGCTCCTTGCTGCAGCAGCTCTGCTGTCAGATTCGCCAGGCCAAAGTGACATGCTGTATGAAGAGGGCTCTCACCCTGACAGAAGGATAAGGCATAACAGCTTTATTAGTAACACATAAGAATTTGATATATGTCATATGATTAAAGGTGAAATAAATATCTTGATTAAGCATTTTAGATCTACAGATACAAAAACAAAAGACTCAGTTTCACTGTATGTTTCATGGTATATAACTGCTGTAACAGTACCAAACTTTTAATGTGTCAAACAAACTAAGAGTTCTCTATAACCAGGAGTCTTCAGTGACATTGGTAGAGTACTGTATCTTTCTGTATATTTTCAATTTTGCTTTCCATAACCATGAACGAAATGTGCTAATGAGAACAAAGCTGCATTTGTCAGTTTCTCCAGTTATCTGTCAGGTCTTATTCTGCTTAAGTTGGTCACAATTAATTTTGGTAGGACGTTTTTTTTTTTTTGGACAAATTAAAGTCATTGGCCGAGATACACCGTGGGACATTTAATTGCACATCAGGTTTAATTACCGTAATTTTTACAAATATTTGTTGGACGTTCATACACACCCATTTGTTGATATGGTTGACCTTTGCTCCGTGTGTTGCTAGGAAAAGAGCAGCTGCCTCATTGCCTGCCCGAGCTGCTCTCTGCATGAGACAGTTTTCTACAAGAGATGAAACACAGGGACATGAAGACTAAAGGCTCAAGCATCATTTAAGTCTGGAAAAATGACTGTGAAGTGAGCAGCACCTGTGTTAGTGTCAGGTGCATCAGGGTTGCTTCCTCTCTGAATGAGCTGGGCTGCAAAGCTATTCTCATCAAACGAGGTGCCGTTCACTACCGGTGCATCATCCTCGAATGGGTTTACTGAGGTGTCTGAAGACAGGGTGATGTACTGCAGGGCCAGCCACAGAGCTGTGCTGCCCTCGTGGTCCTTGAGTTCCAGGTCAAGTCTAAAAGGATGAACAGAATACATTAGGTTCCACACAGGATTATCTTTATGGTAAATCATGACCAGGGTGACATTTTCTTAACTATGTGAGCCTTCAAACAGGGTTATGTTGATGAGAAATGTTCTGAATTTTATTTTTTTAAATTCACAAGCAGAAATGTATGCTCTGGTGTTTGTAAAAAATAACTGTTCATAACAGTGGGTTACATTTGGCTACTCTTCTATTTTTAGCATTGCATCAAAAAGAAAGAAAAACATCCAAAATTAAATAAGAAGAAATCTTATGTTATTAATTTTAGTCATTTATTGGTTATAGTCATTTCTTGATTAAAGTATTAAACTCTAATCATGTTGTGGCTGGGACTTTCCATGTCAAAAACATGATAATTCCATTTAAAGGCAAAGTTTTACTCACTGTTTGCACTGTAGTAGCTGGTTGAACACTGGCTCATTCCCTGATGCCACAGCTTCATGTAGTGGAGTTCTGAAAATAGCAAAAGACAAAGCAGAAGCTCCGTCACACTTTGCACAGTAACTGGTCTCCTTTGGAGTCTAATAAAGTTAATAAACCGTGACACTGTGACCTACCTGCCCTTGCTGTTCTGCATGTTGGGGTTGGCTCCGGTCTTGAGCAGGGCTTCTGCGATTTGTGCCATGCCGCTCATCACCTCTGTAGAGTGTTTCTTGGGGCTGAAAGAACAGACCAGGTGAAGTGGGGTTTCCACTGCCCCCACTGTGGCTGCATTCACCTGAGCTGAGTGTCGAATCAGGAAGATGGAGGCAAATTCATCACCTGCAAGAAGATGAAGAGAGATTAACAGTCATGAAAAAAAATGCTTTCATGCATTATCTTCTAGCTTATATAAAATGTGTTATTTCACTTTAATTTTTTTTTTAATTGTTTAATTAAGAAGGAATCATGGCAGCTTTATTTAGAAATAAATAATTTGACAGCCAAGCTGCGTTTCTGTGTTTCTTGCACAACTAGAGTCCAAAACAAAACTGTCAAATCATATTTCGGTCAGAGTTTTTAAAAAAAGTAACAAAAGTCCAGTAAAAAAAACAACAAGAAAACAAAACAAAAAACCAAAAAACTGGCTCTCACCTCTTTGGATGGCCTTGTGCAGGAGGCTCCAGCCACTCTGATCTACCATATCCACATCGGCTTTGTTGTTAACCAGAGTGGTGGCAATACTTTCCAATTTACGAGACAGTGCCAGATCTAATGCCAGGTCACCGTTGTTGTCCAGTTCATTCAGCTTACCAGGCAACTGCAAACAGAAGATAATGACATCAAAACAAAGTGTATAAACCTCTTTAAAGCATGAAGGAGAGAGAAAACAAACACAGTTGGTGAGCATAAATAGTATCTGTGAGGAGCAGACCTGCGAGTCCATTTCTATGAGATAGAGAAAGACCACATCTTCTCGCTCTACTTTGATGGCTTTGTGGAGAGGATACTCTGTTTTGGATTTGATCATCTTGTACAGAAGTTGGGCACTCATGGTGCTGAAATCTTCTTTCCTCAGGTCATCCTGATAAAAAAAAGACATCAATGAAATACAAGAAATGTCAGGGTCAAATACCAGAACTAACACACGATGAAAAAAACCAACAAGTGTCACACACTGTCTTCAGGCAAAAATCTCAAAATAACATTTTGCTTAACATTTCTTGCTTTCATGCAAAGCAGCTGTCAGAGCTGAAGCCAATAAAACCCAAAAAAGACTGAAACAGTCATTTTCTACGACGAAGTCATAAAGATAAACTGCCCCACTGGATTTACTAGATCATAAATCACGAGACAAAACACACTGGTGAGACAGCATAATTCTAAACCTGAAGAAATTAACTCAAAGAGAAACACATCAGGTTGAAGGTGTCTGCTGGGTTCACATGAAGCAGTAAAAAAGGCAGATTTTGGACTGGTTGAAAACCACACAGAAAAAGTGGATATCAGCTCATAGCTTGATAAAAGTCCAATTTAGAAGGCTATGATGGAAACCATGATAAAACGATTATAAAACGACAACTGCTTTAATTAATGACTTAGTTTTAGGCAAAGTGTGGGGGAGGAGGACTGCTGTGCTGCTCTGTTGTCACTTATGTTTTGTCGGCAGCGATGGAGAGCAGCCTCTGTCTGCACTTTCAGCTCTGAAGAAAAGCCACTGCTGAGTAGGCGCAGGATTTTTTAGGTCAAACAGAGCGAGTGCAGTTACTTGCTTCACTTCAAAGTTGGTTTAAGTTGTTAAATGTTGCACTGACCTTGCATTGTAGCTACCCCTCCATTATTTTGTAATATTACATTTTAACTAATATTTAGAAAATTGGCTTTGAAATTTGTAAATGGATGCCAAATCTTTAAAGTGAGCGTCTGGATGTATCTGAAAATCTAAGAATTGCTACATAGAACTGCTACACAGTCTGATGGTACTCACCCAGTGACTGGCAATGATCTCCCCACAGTAGTTCATCAGGGTGGTGGCATTTAGCTCCTCAGCTGTTTGGTAGAAGCGTATGCAGTTCCTGACATTAACTGAAGACATCACACCTTTTTCACACCTGTCATGGCAGAGAAACATGTATTTTTAGGATGTAAGTTCACATATGCTGCTCTTTAAAATGTTATGCAACAGTAGTGCCACCAATACTGCCAGTAGTGCAACAATTTAAGCTGAACTGTAGCCTGCAAAGCAAAATCAGGAATGTGCGGACCTCTCTCTGAGCAGCTGAAGCTGGAAACGGTTGGCCAGCTTCATCAAGTCTATAAGAAAGGCATCATCCTCACTGAGTTCCAACTCATCCGTGTATGCCCAGCGCAACATTGCCATGGCAACTTCAGGTCTGCAATCTGGAAATCAATCACATCACAAAATTAGATAGATCAATCACAACAGACATGTTTATTTAGAGATACTTTCACATTTCTCTTGCAGTTACTTGCTGACATTGATATGGATTCAAACTTCACTGACAAATTGGCTTGACTGCCAAACCTACTTAGCAAAAAACTATGTCAAACACTGGACTTTGACAGTCTGCATAATCCATTCCAAAATAAATATTTGTCTATTAGCACATAAGCATTCTGACTAACAAAGCAGTGGGAAGGTTACATTGGATTTTTACTATAATTTAAGTTACTCTGAAACACAATGACATCACACCAGGGTTGCTCACCAGATAGGTCCAGTTCAGAGGTGGAGGCCAAGTTGGCCAGACTCCAAACATCACTGCGAGCAGCCAACACAAACTTATGGGCACTGAGCTTCTCCTCGGCAACTTTCACTTTCAGATCACTGCAAAAGCAACAAAGTCATTTCTGAGTAAACCAAGAATATTTCAGATTTCAAGTGATGGTGTTGAGTTACAAATACAGCCAAGAGCAGACACAAAACTATCTAACAGAATTGAAGGGACTGCCGACTTAATTAAATTTTCAAAATCCATTTCATCCATTTCATCCATTCCAACCACAATCCTCACCTGTACTGATCCTGTTGATAGAGGTCGGCCACAATGTCCAGCAGACGGCTAATGAAGGTGTCTGCAGCTGCAGAGCCAGGGGAACCCTGGCTGGAGGTCTGAGCAGCGAGCACCGCACAGCGCCTCTCTGTGTCGGCAAGCTTCTGCTGCATCTTCACATACTCCTGCCTGAGCAGGGCCAGGTGCTTCTGCAGCTTGGCCACCTCCTCTGTCCCACGTCAAGGTAAAAGAAACAGAGAGAGGACAAAACAAGATGCAGAGATACAAAAAGTAGGTTAGGAAGACCACAGGTTGGAACTGGACCATTAGAAGAACCTTGCAACTTATTTTCTGAACTTCTTTTTTTTTAAAAGTATCTATTTTTTTAAGACTATTCCTATGGCAGGGAGAACATCACAGAGTGGAAGCATACCATGAAGGCTGTTTTTCTTAAAATGAGCTTATTTCCTGTTAATAGCATTTTCCATAGACACCAGGTCGCTCAAAAAAAAAAAAAAAAAAATCAAAAATTCCTGTATCAAGCATACAGGACACATATTTCTGAACTTTGAAAACTGACTAAAGCAGAATCTATAGGGAGTAGTTGTGTTTTAATAATGCTTGCCAACCTTCTCTAAATAAATAAAATAAAATGTACTTTCTCCTGATCTTTGTCTTACAACACTATCATGTCTCAGTGTGGTTTCCTCAGAGTTTCACTGAGGCCCATTTCCTTCCTTTAAACCAGTAAAGTTTTAGTGTGGAAAGAATGCTGAGGCAGCATGTTACTCCTTCGTTCTTCCTTGTAAACCGTTACTGGCACAGCTACTGGTCATGAGGAACAGAAGGGGGGTGCCTCTAAAAAACCACCTGATCAGCTAAACACAGGAAAGGCAGTATGGTGGAGCAGCAGCTTTGGACCAACTGACCTGTCACTGGATAAATTCTTACAACTTCATAAAATCTAACTTCATTTGGCATGGTTTAGTAGACATCACTAATGGTTTTGCAAAGCAAATTGGAAAGTTCCCTCTTAGACAACTGTATACACAACAGACTCAGAGGATCTGAATACAATGCGCCATAAACATCTACTCTCTACTCTACTTTGTCAGGTCTTAAGAACATGATCTTCTCTGTTCCAGCCCCTGTAAAGCAATAAGCAAATGCAATGTTTGTAAATACAATCTATAATTTAAAGTATAATAGCTTGTAAGCCAGTCTGAACAATACCCTCTGCCTGGCAGCACTGAAGCAGCTTCATATCCAACTCTAACACCACAGGTTGCAAAGTTTGTCCCTGGATTCAGGTTGGTAAGCAGATTTCGTTTAAGGAGGAACACACAGCAGGCATTACCTTGTAACTAGGCCAAATATAGGTGGTGCCCTTGGCCATGGCACTTATGCCAGGTGGTGCAGATGATATCTTTCTGAGTGACACCTGCTCTGTCCTGAGAGGACTCCTGATCCATTTATACCATCTATTTAGCAGTAATGACCCCAGATCATGTTAAAAAACTTAGACTTCATCTTCATGCAAAAAACACTGACACTTAAAGGAGCGTTAACGATTCACTGAAATCATAGCCAGAGCAACGTTAGATAATATAGACAATTTAATTAGATCAATGGCGTTATCAATAAACTTAGCGTGAAAACCAACATCAGCTTCCTTGCATACTGTGTAATTTAACATAAGGTTCTCTCTTACGTAGCAACGAAACAAACTTGAAATCTGGCAGAATAAATATTGTTTTCACAGTTCACTATACCACCAACGTCTCTTTGGCCGGCTCGGCTAACTCGCAGCTATAAAATTCAGCTAGCAATATCAACGAGAGCTAACGACAGAGCTTACTCATTTGCAAGTCGAGTGTGACAAGACAAGTGTCACAGTGTTTCGTATTTTCAACCACAGACAATGCACGTTTCATTAAGCTGCAAACACACTGGTTGATTCAGTCCAGCAAATCAACAAGCATACGAGGAAAACAGGGAGTGTACCAAAAAACCAATCTCATACCTTCCGCCATGTTGCTCAGCGTTAGCTCTGTGGCTCTGATGGTCACTATCGCGATATGACGAGGAGGCAGATAGTAGGCAGTGGTGTTGCGTTCAAGTTGTTATTCAAGGAACGTTAATCAAAGGTTTATCGCATTATCATCACTAGTTGTCTGGCATGGTTTCTTATGATGTTAAAGTGTTAACCTCACATACATGGTTTAATTTAGTGTAGGTTTTTACCTGCGATGGAGATGTTTATCTTCGACATTCAAAGGCAAAATAAGTATATCTCAGAATCTTCTCTGTACTCTCTAAAGCACTCTATTAAAAGTTTAAATGGATTTCATTTTGAGCACAATAAGGGGATTATCTCAACTGACGTCCAAAAATTATTTTTTTACGTTGTGTTCAGGTGCCACCCCAAAAAGTTTAGTAATGTTCGGTATCAAAGAACACATAGTGGATTTCATTCAAGTCCCCATGCCCATAGTTCTACCTTCAGACTGACCCATTTAAGGTAAGGGATACGTCTTACTTACCTGACATTTCTGGAAAGATTTTCTGGGTTATGACGGAGTTTACTCTAAAATCCAGTGGCTGAACTGGTGGCAGTTATTGTGTGGTTGGCTGGAGCCTCTCTCAGCACTTTGCAGGTGATCATTGTCTAAAAATAAATCCAATGGAAGTGCTGCTCTACATGCATTTTGTGCCAGAAGCTCAACAACAACCAAGAGAACAGGTAATCAAGTTGATAATCTGCTCACTAAGTTTAAGAAAGTTGCAATTTTGACACTAAGGCAGATTGAATATGATACACGTTGCTGTATATGAATTTAAACCTAAAATGAATAAAACTGTATACATATTTTTTACTGATAAGATTTTTAAGTCAGTACCTTGCAGTGGAAATAAGAGTGTTGTTACATTTCTTGTGTCTTCTCCTGACAGTCCTGTATCAGGTAAGAATCATTCATATTGGTTTTACTCTGCAGCACCAGGTATGATTTACTTGATACTGGATGAAAAAAACCCTTTACACACCTACAAGTACCTGTAAACCACAACTCAAAAGGATTACTTTCCATTTGTTAAACCTGCCATATTGACAGTGTTGCTTTAGTAACTCATACCATTCCATGTTTGGTCAGCCATTGGCGGCACAAAGTTAAAATAGCAACCCTAACTTGAAAAGAAATAAGAATCTGTGAATGAACAGTTGTCTAGCAAATTTTATAAAACAAAGAGCTGAAGAGAAGGCTACATGCTTTTGTGAAAATTCCCTAAATCTATAATAAATTCATTGAGTAAAAGATATCATAAAATTAAAAAAAAATCTTGTTGAGAATACAGATATGCTATCTAGATATGTGTGACATTTATGGGACATTTTCTGAGATATGAATAAATAAATAAAATATACTTTTCTTAAATAAAAGTCAATTGCGCAAGTAAAACACCTTGTGTTCATAAAAAGTTTCTGTTGTCTCGGGCATGAGCAATATGTGATTCGGGTTATCTCCAAAATATACCTCAATTGAATACACAGGTAAATATTGAAAAAAAGTCATATTTTAGAAGAACTCACTACAGGTGACAGGTTTCATAACATGAAAAATATACATCAGTATTTTGTCTTTGTACATTAGGCAAACTGCAATAGTTCAGTGAGCAGAATAATCATGAAACTGTGGATTGGGGAGAGAGCAACCAAAAAAGGGAACACATACTGTGTACACAAACACTCTAACATTTGCAAACAAAATCCCAGAAACATTCAGCAAAAATAAACTCAAACAAAAAGAAAATACAATAAAGCATGCATAACAATTCCTACTGAGGACAACACGGACAAGGAAAAGATGCTGCTAAAATAACACAATATTGGAGGAGAGGACCTCAAATTGTATCAGGATATCAAAAATGAACATGTGTGCACTTCATACTAGGGAAGTTATTGCTACACCAAATTGTTACCAATACACTAATTGAACAGATTTCCTGTGTACTGGCTATTAAATAAATTCATACATAGTTGGTACACAATTTCTCCACTTTTTTTCAACATTTTTAACACTTGTTCAATGCAGGGTGAAGTGGCCAAGCATTTTATTAGGAGGCACTTTTGAAAAAAGATCAACAAAATTTAGCATGCACAAAAAATAAGGGGTTTGTTGCCTTTCTTAAGTCAACTGAGCAAAATGGAAAAACTTGTAAGTGATACAGAAAAACAAATTCATTCAGGTGCAAGTGATGTTGAATTCTGAGTTTTATAGAACCTCCAAGAACAGCTGTGTGTTATAATATGGCGGTATTCCTCGAAAGAATCCTTCACCAGTCACATTTCATGTCTCCCTTGAAATATATCAAGCTCTTTCACAGGTGAAAATAACTCCAACAGCATCACAATTCTCTATCTAAGATTCCTGGTTGAACAATCTGAAGAGAACTACTACATGGTGGAGTTGAGAGAGAGAAAATGGACAAAAATAAATCTATCTGAACCAGCGCTACTCATTTGGTCTAAGTTTCTTGACAGATGGAAAGGAAGTTTATATATTATCCGGTATAGTCTGTGCTATATACATGTCTTTACAATATCTTCCTGAATGTTGAAGCAGTTCATAGACTTGAAAAATGTTTTATCATCTTCTGGATTTTTTTGTGGGTTTTTTTTTGTTGTTTTTTGTTTTTTTGAGTTGGCACTTGCTTGGCGGTTTTCTGTCAGCCTTGGTAGTCTCTGTTATGTTCTATTGCAGCCTACAGTAGCCAGTCTGTTCCTGTCAAAACAAAGGAGGACAAGCCTGACGTCAGGATGGAAGAGTGCAGGAAACAGTGCCATGTTGATTTTCAATTGGAGACCTGTAGAAAAGCACACATGAAATAAAATTTATTAAAAAAAAAGTTGTTAGGAAGCAGCAAAGTCAATCAGACAAGTTCCAACATTAACATCAGGCACACATATGAAATTACAAAAAGGGCAGCAAAAGATCTGCAGCATGTTAGACCAGCTGAACAGTGTGTAGCTCAAAGGTAAGATGTAAAATCTGCTTCTTAACACTTCAGTGACATCACTGAGTGGCTAATTATACAGTGGCAAAGTTTTTTTTTTTAATGTCCTATAGATAAAAATGACTTTCTCTGAATTTATTAAACCATCTCTCTTCAAAGTGCAATGCAGCACCAAATACTACAGCCAAAATGGCCCACATAGTTAAATTAATACTGTCATAATTACCCTCCCGAATAAATAAACAAATAAATAAAATAGAATCAAAAATAAAAAATAAATACAAAAAAATAAAAATCAGAGAAAAAACTACATATCGAGATTAATAAAATAATAAAACTGACTGCTCAGTCATTCATATTTGAACTTGTCCACATTTCTACCAAATTAACTTGTGGCACAATAGTAAGAAGAACAGAAGATAGAATTCATATTAAAAAAGGAGTTTCAAAATTCATGAATACTTGCCCTGAAAACATGAAACTAGAAGCTTGCTAAACATCACTCAAAAGCAGTCTCTTGGCTTTTTCGTACACAACGGGCGACTTTCCTTTTGAATGCACCATGTCTGTCCTCCCTCCACTCTTTCTGTATAGGGAAAAAAGGCAAAAACAATTATTTTAATTAACTTACTTGTGTTTTCCATATTTTCATTTTATTATTATTCGCCATAAGTACAAGATTTTGAGGATGACTCCAACTAATTCAGTTTTGCTTAAACTAATCTAAAATTAAGACTAACAAATGCCTTCTTGCAAAAACTTGGATTTTACTGAAAGTTGCAGTCGGAAAAGCACATTTAAGCAAGACAACCACTGGATGTTGTTTTAAATAGAAAAACATGTGCATTTTATGAAACTACCGTCTCTTATCAACTTTTCTAATCAAAAAATTAACGTACTGCAGCATCCACATTTGCTGGTGAGTCACCATTTGGGTCTGCCAGCATAGAGATAACACTAATCATGATGGTTTCCACTGTGTGGATAGGCAGCCAGCGCTCCTCTGGTTTCTCATAGCCGTACTTGTCCTCTCCAGGCTCGTGCAAAATAGAAATACATACATCTCCATTCTTGTCAACTAGTAAAAAAGAAAAAAAAAGAAAGTGAAATATAATTAATGAAGCTAAAAACTGTTGTTGCTAATTGTCAATTCTAATCTAGCCTTCAGTCTACAGTATGTTGACAGCAGTGTCAACTTTTCACACCTGAACAGTCTAATTCTTTCCCAATCTTCCTTGCCATGATACTGACATTTTTAAATTGGGCAACAACAATTACTGACAGCAGTTGTCAAGTCCTTACACATACTGTATCGTGCACCGGATAGAAAAAATAATATTGACGTGGCTATTCTGGGAAGCTAACACTCATTTTACTTTTATCAAGATAAAAAAGTAAATCAATTCAATTGTGCAATTTTTTTTTAATACTGGATGATGATGATGTAAATTCTATTTATTCAATTTGTTCATGTGAGTTTCAAAGATCCCTTTCCAGTTTAAACCTTGTTGATGTGTCTAGGCCTAAAATTTGAGTACTTTTGGGGTAAGGCCACCTTGGCCTCTAATTGAAAATACAAACTTTCAGGGCCTTTGAGCAGAACAGTAGGGCACCAAGGCCAAAACCAATGGTGCAATATCAATAAGTGATAATTGCATTATATAAAACAAAACTGTACAATTAACAATTAGAAATCAGTGCACTGGGACATAAATTGCCTTTCTTGTGTTTAGTTTAAACTGTAACCTGAATGATTTGACTTTACTACACAGAGTTTACTGACTGATTTTGTGAACATGTGGTCAATACATTATTTTGATTTGTTAGTGTTACATTTTAATGATAAAACATCTGAAAGTTAAACATAAAATCCGAACCTGTAAATACATAATAGATACACATCAGCTGACAGACAGAGGAGGTCATAACTACAGACAAACATTAGCTGCTTTCTAGGTGAATAAATGCTAATGTTACTTACAAAAGAGTGCCTTAAAAAGGGGCAACAAAACTGCTGAGTTTTTAAGTTTCATTAGGCGTAATTAATAACACTGTCAATTATGTTAAGTATTTTATGAACATGCACACAATGGTCAGCCATTTACTGCATGCTACCAAATCTGAAAACAAATACAAGGCGCTGACAATTAACCTGATCAGCTACCTTAATTAATCATGCCTGACAAACATTATGAGCATTACCAGCATAATATTGGTTCATCAGTAAGTTCATTTTTCTCTTGTTTTATCAGTTGACCATTTCTAAACAGATCCGCAGTGAGTTAGATAATGTCAGCAAACATTAGCATGCAAAGTTACATGGTAATTCCTTTCTGATGCTGAGTAGTCATTTTATGTGGCTTTGAGCTCAATGGAAGAAGTTATGGCAATTGTTACTTGAAACAGTTTGTCAAATAGTAAAGCTGTTGATGAGCTGTGTGTTTGATGAGCAAACTTAAAAATACAGGCTAATAACGAAGATGTGACTGTTACTATGTAGGCCCGCAGACATAACATAAAGGGAAAGGCATATGTTACTTGAAACAGTTACAAGATACAAAGAATTTTTTCAGGTAAAAAACTTCTGAATATATAATTGATGAACTGACTTTAGGTTCAGGGGTTTAAATTATTGCTTAAGAAATGAACTTCAGAGTTAAATGAATGGTATGTCAACATTTCTTGGTATTAACACACATCACAAAAGGTCAAATCTTCATCGTTTATACAACTGCATGCACATTTACATCTCTGAGAAAGACCTTGTAACCTGTACTTCCTCAAAGAGGTTGACAAACACAAGCAAAAAGGCATCCAGTGTGTTACAGCCGAACCTACCATTAGGATGCCAAATATCTGTGATAAATTTCATTTTCGGTGGCCTGAGAGGGTAGTCTTTGGGAAACGTCAGATGAGCTTTAAACACGCCACCTTCACTGTAAATGAAAAAAATTATAGAGACAAATTTGTCTGAAAGGTGCATTTTATACACGTTTTAAAACATCCAGAGCAAGAGACAATTGATAGTTGTACAACATAATAACACATCTCTCTTACTAAACCTCATGTATGAAAGATTTATAGACTTACTAAAGTGTGTCTGGTGGGCCGATAATAAGGACTTCCCATCTGTAGAGATCATTATCCTCAATCAGGCCTGCTGAGAATCCCTCCACTGGATTTTTGTTCAGCTCTATATATAAAAATAAATACCACAGTCAAATATCATAGTACCTCCAGTAAGTTCGCTTGATTGGTGCTGTGCTTTTCCAAGGCTGTTAAGGATACAATGTAACCCTTGTCTTAAAAGGCCTTGCTTGGTGGGGTTTGTCAGGAGGAGCGCTGACCAAAAATTAGAAATCTTGTGAGTGATCTGCGTGTGGTACAATAAAATGTAAGGGCATTAAAAACTAGAAACCAGAGACTAAATGCCTAAATGCAGTTTCTAAAGACCCTTGTGTTTGGCTATGCACAAACCTCTAAGGCTTCTGAAGAATCAAAGAAAATTTGGGTTTTCAACAAGACTATAGACTTTTCCTGAACCCAGATTTTTTGTCATTTAAAAAAAAAACTTTTTTCACCACAACTATGACTCCGAGCAGAAGCAGCACCATGCTGGAGTCTGTGAGGATCTCTGTCAACAGGCCAGAGATGATCCAAACTTCTTGTGGAGGATCATCAGCAGTGATGAAAATTGTGTCCTCAGCTACAACTTAGAGACCAAGCTCCAGTCTTCATTGTAGAGGAGCCTGGGTCTCCAAGACTGTCACGTCAAGAGCAAAACCAAGTATGACGGTGGGTTTCTTTGAGATTTGCCTGATTGTGCACATTACATTGCTTTGCCAGGGTCAGACTGTTGAGGCCAAGTACTACTGTGATATTCTGAGCTCTGAGACATTCTACTGTACACAGAAGAATGACAACTGTGGCAATATTTCCCATTGACTCTGTCATTAAATGCTTGCCATTTTTTCCAGTTAACACAAGAGTTTGTTTTGACGTGAGATGAGGGGCTGATGGTCCTTCCTTACAATGAGGTGGTTATTTAGCTAAAAAAACAAGTTGTTCTGGGAATAGCTTGCTTTGAGTAGTAATGCCCTCAGCAAAACTCTTAATGTATGTTTGATGTATAAAGTAATGGACAAAAATTTTGGGATATTTCTGAAAAATTTCAGGGATTTGATAAATTGCCTGAGCAACTCTCAGGATCGTTGTGCTAACAGTATGGTTAACCACATCCTTCATGCTGTTTAGCATGAGCTTCACACTTTACTACACCCAGGCAATTACTGGATGCTTAAATGTAAAGTTAGCTAACAACTAATTCAGAAACTTGTGGTTGTTTTGGTTGTCACATACTTCATATTTATTTTTCAACTACTCTGTATTTGCATTTAAAAAGAGATGTCAGCCTCTTTGTCTCTTCCTTTTTTGAAGCAATGAGGTGCTGCACTGGAGACATCATTAAATGCTGCCCATAGGTGGGCATTGTAAAATATATCCAAGTAAGGACAAGGATGTTTATCCAATGAGTTACAACACAAGTCACATCTGGTGCTCTATTAGTGTGACTGGTATTCTGTCCTTCTGCACATCCATTTGCAGCCCTCTTTTTAAATAGAGGCTTCTTTGTTTTCTGTTTTACAAATGAAGCCCGACACTTTGATGTAATTTGATGTTTTCTGAGCATCACTGTCAGGTACTAAAACGTACCGTTTTAGACTTCAAAGTGTATGTATACAACAATAGAAAATTATGTTAGTATTTACAGTAGACTTTACAACAACTGTAAGTGGGTATCAGAGGGCAATAAAATAGTGATGTAGTTTAAATTGATTTAATTAGTTAACACATTTGACTTAAGCCCCACTCAGAAATAAGGTCCAGGTCAATCACTAATCACCATGAATATAACATTAGTAAGACAACAAAGGAGTCTATTATCTCTCTGACAGATTGCATATGGAAATATAACCTTGAACAAACCTGAAATTTAATATCAATGCTACAAATGGCAAATCCTTACATAAAGTGTATTTGACTCAGTCGCCTTTGAAAAGTGGCCGATAATAAGGTGACAAAATTTAATTCGCAGAAGGCTCTGTTTAAATATCGAGTACAGATAATGCGAGATTAACATTAGCTTGTTAGCTTGAGGTGTTGAAGCTAACAACAGTGACAGCGGCTAACTTTAGCCGACAGATGTAGCGAACTGGATAAATATGTTGACAATTTAATATGATTAGCAAGGCAAAGTGGGTCACCAAGTGCAACGTTGGTTAGATTTAAGCATAAATGTATCATCTTGCATCACGTTGATCATATAATATGCAAGCGCCATGTATAAAAAAGGGGGGAAAACACCACTTATGTTGTTTAAAATGTATGTAAACACATCGAGTCAGTCGAACCAGCTAGATGCTAACGGTAGGCTAACTGCTTTTGGCTAGCCCGATACAAGAAAGTCGTTGGGACTTCTGACAGCGGCTTTCAGCTGAAATCTGTTGGCGATACAACGTCCGAACACACATCAAAATTAGTTGATCTCTCTATTCTCTGAAGGTGTTTTTATAACCAAGAGGGAAATATGTCTTTAGACTTCCACTGCTATAATCTCCACGCAGTTTATTTGTCATGGGACACTTAACGTTAGTGTGGAAGGTTCAAGAAAACAGTTTGCGCCTGCACCATCGTTTGAATCACAGCTAACACAGTGCTCGCACTGCCATCGCTGGCTAGGCATTCAGCATCAGTTAACACCAAGGTTTAATTACCTGCAAGCTGTCTCCTGAGTAACAACGCTGACTGAGGCTCTGTCATAGTTTAACGACTGTAATGAAGCTATGTTAAATGACAATATTTTGAGGTAACGGCTGAATTTAACGTTCACTAAACAGGACTCTGTCCCCTCTATTTTCCGTTTAGCATTCTCGTCATTCTTCTTCGCCGCCTTCTGCTGCTGATACCGCTGCCACTTCTTCTTCGATGAGATTCTACCGCAGCAGGCAACCGTGGTAATGCATTACTGCCATCTTTTGGATATTCAATCGCAACATTCTGTTAAACCACATGTTGTATACCAGGTCTCATGTCTGTAATATTTTTTATAAAATTATACTGACGCATAATTCAACCAAAAGAAACCCCTTTTTTAAAATTTCTTATAAATTTAAAATACGTTTTATGAGGTAGTTATTCCACGATAACACTCTCTTGCAATCCTGAATCCTTAAGCTGTGCATCATGCCATAAAATTTACCTTTTCATATCCTTAATTTCGTCATAACCTCTCTTCATTTTTAATTTTGTCCCTCATATATGGTATTATATCTATTTCAAAACAATTTTTATTTTAAAATAAAAATAATTCGACCTCCGTCTGACAGTTTTGAGTTTTCCTTTACACTCAGCAAGGGTTTTTTAAAGTCTGAACTTTGCAAATCTGAGACTCTGTTGAGGAACTTGTTGTGTAAGTGACATAAAAAAATGATCTGAGGTTTACAAGGGCACTTATTTTGATGAGTTAATGACCCTGACATCCACCTTAAGCATTTAAAACTAGATAACAATCAAGGCGTTTTATCTTTCAAGTGCCTTATCTGTAAGTAGCCCTTGCCCTCGCTCCACAAACATCTAGCCTGAATGAGTTCTGTTATTATTCCAGCTCTATTTCATCCTGACATTCTCTCAATTTCTAAGTCGTCATAATTGCATCCCTCAGATGCAAGCTTTTGCCAGACATCTTTCCTGTGCCCAAGTTTGTCTGTCATGTCTGAATTCAACTTCACATAAAAGTACTGACTCTTAATCCTAGTTCAGAGTGAGGTCTGACATTCTTTGATGTTTGCTATCACAAATCAGTAAAGTGAAAACCTGATAACTCAAGAGCTGGTTCGTTTTTTATTCAGACAGCTGTTTACACATTTTCATTAAAAAATACTCTTGATTGATTTAATTTGTGCACCTTATAACACAATGAGTGCATGCCTTGTATATTTACTGTTAGCACTATAGATTTATGAAACAGAGGAATCAATTTGCATTTCCTCCTTTAAGTCTACCAATAATATGTATAAAGAACATATTTTGGCTGTATGAAGATCAGACAGAAACTGTTTTAGTCATGAAAACTGGCCTCATATGTTACCTCCTGATTGTTTTGTTTGTGAATTAATGTTGAGACGATCATTCCTGGACATCTTTATGACTCTGCTGATCCAGAAAAGCAACCAATCCACTCGAACACCAGTAGCAATATGGCACACCCAAGCAAATGTTGCAAGAAGTCATTTTTCTAACACAGAGTTTCCCTTTTGGATTGCAATCTTTGTCACTCTTTGTGCTGCATACGGATTTAATGAAAACTGTGTATATTGTAAATATATTGCTTTGATTGAAAAAGCTTTATCCTGCTTTGTAATCCATAATTATTTGTGAAATATAACAAACTATCACTGATACCTCTGAAAAACTTACATTAGAGGTGTGTCTTGTGGTACTAGAAAATATCAAATCAATGTATATTCCATCGTGCCAAAATAAAATGTCCAAAACACTCCCTGTAAACTTAAAAAAATCGTGTTGAGGAGGATTTTAAGCCTTTTAATAAAGGAGCCTAAACACTTTGCTAGTGCAGTGTTGCATCTTTAGTTTCAACAGCTGCACAGTATAATGGTATGCTAATCCCTTTTACAGATTTACCTTGTTCTTTCTGCAGAATAACACCACAGAATCAAGAAGAGCCTATTTATTTAATGTACTAATTGGTTAATGCAATGTAGACCCTTAAGACCTTATAAGAAAGTACCTTGTAAGTTTTTTGGTCTCTGCAAGATTACTCTCTGGAGACTGAAAATGTCATCACTGTCTGGATTTTTTTCAAGCCGATTTTCCAGTGAAAAAACATCTGGCAGCAGATTAACTCACTGGTATTTTAAAATATTTTTCTGGAGAACAACAGGGGTCTATGGCACAGAAGAATAAGCTATATCAAGCTTTGGATACACACAGAATTTGTTCATTTTTGCTTTGGATCAAAACATGACATTTCTGACAATGAGAAAAAAATTAATAGAAAGTTGCCAGACTCATTTTTGCATTCTTAAGCACAGGAAAAATATGTCGCATAACATTTCTTAGAGAAAATATTGATTACAATGTTTACTTTTATATGAAATGATCTCTTATGCAGTTATGGCACAGCAGAGCAGATAATACTGGAATAGTCTAATAGATTCATGTTAGCTGCATGTGGTCAGTTATTACTGTCTTAATAATATTATTAAATCATATTTAACTCAGTTTAGTAGAAAATGTTTAATTAACTGTATGATGTAGCTTCAACAACTCATTTTTTATCTGGGGGAAGTTTCTTGTTGGACCAATCTTAATTTTTCTAATAAAAACTAACTTAAAATGTGTTTTTCAGCTGCTGCATTCTGACTGCAGTGTCGAGCTCTAAAAAGAACAAACAGAATTCAGCACTGAGTTCTAAATGAAGTGATCTCATCAGAGGTAGAATGTGTACAAGGTGTGTATGAGGAGATGTTTGGTGGATTGTGGTCTTCTCAACATCAGCACTGAGAGAAAGAAACACATTTGAGACAAGAATCATTTGTAGGAGAGAAATATAGATCTTGACTTTGAAAAGTTTGGAGTTTGAAGGTTTATTCTTTAAACTGAGAAGAATTATCTCTGAAAAATGTCATTGTGATCGTGCTCAGATGCCTCTGGCGCTTCAGGTAAGAAAACTTTACACGCAGTGTTGGATGCCATGGTGAATGTATCCAATTTGAAAACAAACTAGGGACTAATTTGTTCCCAACCAGCAAGCCTGAAACTTGTCTATGTATGTAAAACAGCAGAGAGCAGCTCTGTGTCAATAGGGATGTTTCTTAGAGATACTGCTCAGAATATGCATTGTTACTCAAGGCCAATGTTGTTTTGACTATTAATTTTTTTTTCACCCGCTTTTAATCTTTTCTTGAATCTGTTTCCTTAAATATATACAGTGAATTCATGGAAAAGGTAGAAAAAAATACAAGCACCTGACACTTCCCTTATCTCTAAAAAATAAAAATAAAAAAATACAAGAACACTATTCACTGTTAGCTTGTGTTTGTTAATGCTCTGTTTGATCAAAAGGCCTCACAGACTGAATCCATGGACCTCATACATCCTCTCTGAGGTCCATGCGTCCATGACGCTGTCTCTGAACGAGATGAACTTGCGCATTGCGAGGCAGGTATGCATTATTTTAACATGAAATCAGTTGTCTGCGTGCTATAGATCTACTATCCATCAATGAAGAAAACTCTAATCCTAATCTAAATCCCACAGTAAACTGAATCCCACACATGTCTCCTCTCTCTCTGTCCCTGCAGCTGTTGGTGGCTTTGGATACCCTGAAGGAACTCAGTGTCCTTCATACTGACATCAAACCTGACAATGTTGTGCTTGTCAGCCCTCCAGGGTAAAATTAGTAGACTTTGGTGAAGCCATTTCAGCCTCTAAAGTCCAGCCTGGGATGGAGCTTCAGCCAGCTGGTTACAGGTGTCTGCAACACACACAGCTTATCTGCTAATCACATGTCACAACATTGAGATTTTCTTGCCCATTAAAGCCTGCAACTAGATTTCTCATCCTCAGGGCCCCAGAGATAGCCCTGGGCCTCCCCTCACTGAGGCTATCGATGTGTGGGGAGTGGGCTGCATCCTGGCCTTCCTCTACCTCGCTGATAACCTTTTTCCTGTTGACTGTGATTATCAAATGGTAAGTCAGCTACTTCAGACAAGCGTCCACAACCAAGTGGAGACTTTATACAGAATGACAGCTAATGGTACTCAGTTGGAGCTGTTACACTTTGTCCTACACCTTACACACAGATTATTATTGATATATATAGATCTATATATATATGGAGAAAGTTTGAAAATAATGATGCTATAAGGCAAATTCATCCTTAACTTTATTAATTTTTTTCTCTTATGGAATGTAAATTACTATTTAAATTATGAAGGAGGGGTGTTACACTTTATGAATCTTATGTTTTATGATAAGTGGCAACCAGAGTTAAGATGCATTACTGCCACCTGCTGTTAAAAAGCAAGAGCAGACAGAAATAGAAGTGATTTAAGGGGTGCTGTATTATTTTAATGGTTGTATGTGTATTAATAACACAGAATCAGCATTTAATTTTGAAATGTCTTTATCATAGTCAATACCCTTCAGCTCTATATTTTAATGTCTGCAGATGAGGTGCATGGTCAATATACCCAGCATATACCCAGTACTTTTTCAGTGAGGCACAGGCTGCTGATGGACCAACATGGAGGCTGATGGTAGAGTAGCTATGTTCTTTGTTGTTTTAGTTGATTTAATCATTTTATTTGAACTCTTATACAATGTTTCTCATGTACACTCTGTTCCATTAGACACCAGAGGAATATAGAGCTGCTAACAAAGTTGAGTCTGAGGAGCGGCACAGTTTCATTGACCTGCCAAGCTCTCTGGATGACTTGGTTAATGTATGTTTCCTCTGCTGTGTTTATGAGTAAATACGGATTTAGTTACAGGAAATTATCTGTCTCCAAGAGACAGGGCTGGATTAACTGAGCTGAATGTGTTTTAACTGAGCTGAATGTGTTTTGAAATTTCAGATTCGTGCAAAAAGAGGAGGCAGCAGAGTTTGAGGACAGAAGGGTTTTTGTGGATGTCATGAAACAGCTGCTGACCATGTTTCTTTTCATACTAATATTAGTTAAAACATTAGGTTCAATGGACCAATGAAATTGTTGACTTTTTAATTTGCTGACTGATTGTTGTACTTGATCTAGTCTGACCCCCTGGGCCATGATGAATGTCGTCCCAGTGGAAGGCTCAGCAAACAGACCGAGTACTTCTGCAGCTGACAAAGAGTCGTTAGACAGGTTTTCTGTCAAAGGTCTACCCGCTGATTCCTGTAACGAAGCTCCAACCAGGGTGTCTGATGGGGTCTCTTTTGACAATGATCCGCCATAAGGTAATCTGATGGAGTTCCACTCGCTCACACCTATGATGAAGATCCCGCTGCCCGGTCTTCTTTCATATTTATATTATTGATTTGACTTATTTTAGTTCTTGAACTTTGTCTTGTCATTTTTACATTAGTTACATTTTATACATGAAATAGATAGAATGATTTCACATTCTATCCTTCATTACATAACACACTTCTGAATGTTTCATACCTTCTCAAGATCAGATTTGTAGCTACAGTCACTGAATCTAAAAGAAATGTCTGAGAAGCTGCTGTTGCTGCTGCTGCTCAGCATGTGAAAAGGTTTTAAAATCTAAGCAATATGTTCTGTAATCAGGTACTTCATTGTGATTTTCTTAGTTTATGACTAAAACAACTGGGAAACAATTTTTGGGATAACATTTTGTAAAAGGTTATAATTCTATGAAATCACAAATTTTGTCAGCAACATTGCCTATATTTGCTTTAAAATCTATGTCCCCATCTGAGCTCTGGTCATTCACCCCTTATCTTGAAGAACAATCAGTTTTAGTGATGTTGGATGTTCCTGAAAAACAGCTGATTGGTGACATGGATTAAAAATGCTGAACTTTGGACAATCCAAGATAACAAATTGCTTTATTAATGTTTAATGACTGTTTATCTCTGTGCATTGGTGGTGATATCTAAGTTATACCCAGAGTAACACAGACGAGATGCTGAGTGTGTAAACTGTGAAGGATAGGTACATTAACTTGTTTAGTATTATCATTTCTCCAGTCCACACTGGCCATGAAGCACTCCCTTCTCATAGTGACTGTTTGAAACGACTAGATTTAACAATTTTTTACAAAGTAGCAGTACTGTCAATGTCAAGCCCCCTCTGTGTGTTTTCCTGGAGCATTTACTTGCTGACTTACAACAGAGGAAAGGAATCACAAAGGGAACTTTGTACAAAAAAAATGCAATTTTGAAGTGACAGTTTTTCAGCATGGCATTGAGTTACTCAAAAAATGAGCCAGCATCCATTTAACAGTTTGTCATTATGTGGAGAATCAGGGCTATGTCCCTCTTGGACAAAGGACAAGTGTAAGAATAGTCTTGTCTGCTTTATTTGCTGTGCACGTATAATTCCATGATCTAATCACTTGGCGTATGGGTTAAAAGTCGTTCTGAAAGGCCGTAGTCATGATTACTGAGCCCCTCTATGAAAAGTTTCAGCTTCCTCAAACCAGTCTGACACTGACAGACAACACTGGAAGGTAACTGATGGCCTGAACTTCAGCCCTCAGTGAAATGTTAACAAAAAGTACAAAAACAAAGGATACTTACTTTAGTTGACTTTATATTATCAGCACTACATAACATAAAGCATTAGGATTTTGAAAAAGACAAAAAGACGTATAGTGTTACACAAATTACATTCTTTAGGTAGTTTAGTTTTTCAGGACCTCACATTTTTCTCTTCATCCCTGCAGATTGTTAGTAACTGCCATATTCTTATTTAACACGAATAGGTTACTTCTTCGTGTCGAGGTGAGAATTTCCTCAGCCCAAAATAGTGTCTGTTCTCACTTGTGCTTGAGAGACAGAGGAAGTCAACTGTGTCAATTGTGATCAAACATCCTCGGTGTGAGGCAACTGCATATGCAGCTGCACCGGTGAACGAAGAGATGACAGTTTTTCTCCGGTTTTTAGCCACAGAAGCAGTTGTTTTTATCCACAAGCACAACAAAGCCACTAAACTCGCTGAAACATTTGACCCTGTGACCCGTGTGAGCTCAGTTCTGAGATCAGAGGTCACTTTGTATCTATACATTACACAATGTATCTAAGGCAATAATAACACATGCTTCAACCACAGATCTGCAGCTATGTATATCAGATACAAATACAGCGCACCACATGACAACCACATCCACCCTCTCAACCCTTTCTGTCATCTCTATAAAGCTGTTAAGTTATTGATGAATCAGCATGTATGCAGCATGTAATTATATTTAAATTGTTCTTTTGTTCCCTGCTTATTATCAGGAAGAAAGAAAAACTCATAAGAAATAGTAAATTACTTGTTTGCTGCATTGCATCACAATAAAGATCTGTGAGAGAGCATATGACCAACCCAGAGTGGGCTGGTCCTTTTGCTAACTAAATATCTCGTGAGGCATGTTAGTAGTGAAGCCAGTGTTAGCTTCTTCAGTCCTCAGAGACACACAGGGAGTCACACCACCTTCTAACAACTTGAATATGGTATAAACTGAGGCAAAACTTTCAACCAGACAACCAACAAAAACGTGAGTTGTATTATTTTTCATTGGTGGAGAATCATACCAGAACCCTGTCTTATAATTTCAGATCTTTACTAATAACAATTTCAGATTTTTCCTTCATGAGATTTAAAACTCTCAGAAAACACTTGTGTATTTTCAATAGTCCAATTCATCCTGTATTACTTGAGACAAACTTGTGCAAAGTGTGGTGCAAGTGAACTGCAGAGCGCTGTAGGTATAGAAGGAAAAGGTTAACACCTACGGTTTGTATCTGTATTATATGAATGAATCAGCATCAGCGGGTTTGATGGAAAGAGACGTGTCTCTGCTTTTTGCGGCCAAAGTTTTAACACTGCAATTATTCAACTGTTACTCAGAAATAAATATTTTAAACACAGTAGCCCTTGTTGTTATCACTGCACTAACTCTTTAACAAGGGCAGAATACTTGGAGGCCTGTTTTATAAGCATGACTATCTGAAGCAGTCCACAGTTTAGCCGCTGTGGTGTTTAAGAGGTGTAAAAATAAAAAAATATTTACTAAGATCTTCCTTCTTCTTTCTCTGTTTCTCTTTTGACACATTTAGTGTGCAACAAATTTTCTAGTACACAGTTGTGCAAGTGACTGGACTCTTTCTTCATTGTTTCCACAACCTGCATCAACTCATTTCCCACAAATGAGATTACTTAGAGGCACACAACTTTAAAGGCAACGCATGGGAAATGTTGCACATTATTTACCATGTGCTGGTTGATAAATGACAGACCGTATCTTCAGCTTAACACAAGAGGATCTGTAAATCTGCTCCCCTTGATAAAGTTTGTTCCCCCGTAATTGACCTTTATTGAGTTGTTTAATTACACTTGTCAAACCACTTTGCGCCACAGAGTGTAAATGCTTCCTCTAAAACTAAGTCATAAACTTTTCATTTCCAGGGAGCTAAAAAGCTGCTCACCATGGAACCAAAGGAGAAGCCAGAGAATTCCCCCGACGAAAAGCCGATGCCACGATGGAGTGTGAGCTCCAACCCCGGCCTGCATTATGGCTCCTTTGTAAACAGCCTTTCATCACTGACACCACAGCCAGTGGAGACACCTGCTATATCAAATAGACGTGCATACTTAGCTGTAGCTGTGCTATGCTACGTAAACTTGATCAACTACATGGAAAGGTTCACAATAGCAGGTTAGGTGATCTCTTTTGTACACATGACAACACTGAGCATCTACAAACCTGCTTCTCTGTGGCTGAATGTGCATAAACGGTCTTTGCTGTCATACAGGTGTCCTGCTCGACGTTCAGAACTTCTTTGGTAGGAGTGACAGCGACGTTGCTCTCCTACAAACAGGTATAATGCTGCATCTGCTCCTTCACAGACACAAACACACACACACACACACACACACACACACACTATCCCTTTATGCGTTTCCCTTTAAGACTCTCAAAAAACTTCACATGTATTCAAAAGGTTCCAATTTGCCATGTATTACTTAAGATTAACTTGTGCAACATGTGGTGCAAGTGAATTGCAGAGGGCTGTGGGTATAGAAGAAGAAGGAAATGTGAAATTAGACTGGACACTCAGGCAACAAGTGTCTCACACTTTTCAGTCCTTAATTAATCAGACGTCTTTGCTTTAGAAGTTCCTGCTCATACAGACGTTCTGCGTTCTATTTTGAACATTTTAATTTAGGGTTTTTTATGTCAAGTCAAGTTGTTATGTTATAAAGAAGGAATTAATTCTGATTATGCATTCACAGTCTTCATCTGCACTTTCTTACTGCTGGCCCCCCTCTTTGGGTACCTGGGGGATCGCTACAACCGGAAATACCTCATGATTATTGGTTTGATTGTGTGGCTCTTGACTGCAGCTGGCAGCTCTTTTGTCTCTCCATCAGTAAGTGAGAAATAGATGTGTTCACATGCCCTTCACATACAGCAACTTCCTGATGTTGTCATTAGTTGTTCTTCCTCTATCATTTGACATTATCACACGGAAATGTTACTGAATTTTAGAGCACTTAGTTTTAGAGGTTTGGAGGAGGTCTGTTATTCAGGATTCTTCAGGCTACTGAAGGCAAAAAACAATGATCAACATAACGTCTGCTGAACTGTAATTTTCTTAAAGTAAAATGAAGAAATCCCACTGCTCTGAACTACTTCTTTGTGCTATCTCAACCCCTTTAGTACTTCTGGGTCCTGATGTTGCTGCGGGCCCTGGTCGGGATTGGAGAGGCCAGCTACTCCACCATTGCTCCCACCATCATCGGTGACCTCTTCACCGGGTCTCAACGGAGCGCCATGATCTGTGTCTTCTACATCTTTATCCCCGTTGGAAGGTTAGAAACCATCCAGATTCTCATCTCCTTATGTCCATCATGTTTTAATTATCTGTGGACTAAACATCATTTGTGTGGGAAACCATACTATGGATTGATTCAACATGTCTTGTGAATCATGCATTCAGTGTTGGTGGTCGAGCAGTTGAACGGCATTTCGTTTACCATACATACTGCTCGAAAATCCAATGAAAGAGAGAAACAGCAAGTATGTTGTGAAAAGGCAGACGTGAATGCTGTGACTATGACCTTAATGTCACCCTGATTTTAAAGCTTTCAAGTTAAGTGCAGCACTTTAACTCAATGGGGGCTCTAAATGATTTTACAGTTCAGTGATAACACAGCAATGATAACAACATTAAGTATCACTCCACAATACCTATTATATTCACAATGTGCTGCTGTAAACTGAACTGATAAGTTATGAAATGGGCTATAAAATGGCAGACAGCAAATCAGCTATCTGTCTTGCATTTAAAAAAAGAATCAAAAAATCAATACTGGGTGTTAAGTTGCAGACTGCTTTTCCTCTGGGATGAAAGTTGTTTGACTGTTGATCTTGCAGAGCTAATTAAACCAAATGTTTCACTTTTTCCGTCAAATTGAAATCAACAGAAATGACAGTCTGTCTATTATTCCTGCTATTCTTTCATAACATTTCTGTTTTTCAGCCACTGCCAGTGTAGAGACTTTCAGGCTTTTAACTTAGGAGAAAAAATCATTGACTTATTTCATTTCTGTAATTATGCACATTTCAATGTTAAAATTTCAACAGCTTGTTCATTTGTTGATATACTGGCATCAAACTACAATCTTATTACGATTGTCCCTATCTATACATGTAGAGGCAGACACCTAGGACAGACAGAAATATGAAAAGCTAATATTAAACTCATTTCACTGTGGTAATTACCTTCTGTTTTATCCTGTGGCCAGGGCAAGTGACGACTAACGGGGGTAGCTGTAACTTTTCCTATAATTGCAGGATCTTTATCATATTATTATGGGACTCTGATCTCGTAATTAAGTGTCAGAGCCCAAAGGATATTAAAAAAAAGTATCCCAGTCAAAGCCTGTTCACCTTGCTGCCATCTGGCACAAATAAAGACATAAAAAGAACCAAAAAACCCAAAACAAGCAAACAAAAATAATCAGTTTCAGTTGAAGTGCCAGATAAATAGGACTCCTGCCATACATCCTCTGGCCTGCTTACACAACAGCAAGTGTATTTCAAAAAACAGCAGGTAAACTTTTTTTGCATGTTAGGGATTCAGTAAGAGTCTTTTTTTCTGCAGCTCTTCGTCTCACTGTAGTTATCTCTCCTTGTACTTGTCTGTCCTGCAATATTATAGACTGCAATATAGTTTTGTATTTCATATTAGATACTAGTTTTATCAAAGACAGATGTGTTTTTCTTTGATAAACTCATTTTACTTTGTGCACATTCTTCGCAATAGAGGACCCCTTTAATTTATTTATTTAATTAATTTTGTTAATTTTAATATGGAGCAGCAAAATTTCAGAAATGTTGGGTTTTTATCACCAAAAAATGGATACGACTTCTTGAAGCTTTGCTGAAAGCAAACCTGGTGCAATAGTAATAAATGGGCTGAGAGTTCAAACCAGGACAGCAGGAGAGAAACCAAACTAAGAAACCGCAGAGATCCAGAAGCCAAGAAAAAGTACTCAGCTGAACACAAAGACTTTTAAAAACAACTCTGTCACTTGCATGAGGGTGAGGAGTTAAGTCCCTTAACACTGCAGGTTCAGGGAGTTTGGGGTTTGTTTGTTAAATGTTGGTTGCGGTTGGTGTGACGTCGTCACTTCCCGCTTGTAGGCTGGTTGGACAGGCGTAGGCCCGGCCACAGAGAGGGTCCACCTAAAGTGGTCATGGAAACGCAAATTAGTACATAAATTTTTTTTGTAAGGCATCCATAAATGCAAGTGGCAAAAAAAAAAACAAAATAAAATCTCTAGCAGACGGATTGTTTTCTTGGGCTTTAAAAACTTTATTTCAATCCACACACTCCCACCAACTTATATGTTATACATTTATTGTTTATAACTTATTGTTCATTGAATAATCTTTGCAAGTTTTTGTCTCCATAATTCCAGCTTGCATTCTGTTGCATAACCACGTTTTGTAGAATGATAAATAACCCTTGCACCTTGTACCTTGTCGTACCACATCTACACGGTTGTAAATCTTGTTTATGTCATGACTATCATCATAATCACTGAAGTGGTTTTACAGTTGTTTGTGTTTTTTAGTGGTCTGGGATACATATGTGGGGCAGGGATTACTGCTGTCACAGGAGACTGGCGCTGGGCTCTGAGGGTGAGAGTGTTTCCACTATCAGAAATGTAAATGGCACAGAGATAAACACAGAGTGACAGATATCTGATTATTTTTTCTTTGTTGTCAGATAACTCCCATCATGGCCATAGTTGGAGTTTTCTTGCTGTTCTTCTTTTGCCCAAACCCTCCCAGGGGTGCTGCTGAAACCCATGGACAGGGAATCACAGGGGAGAGCTCTTACCTGGAGGATATCAAATATCTTGTTAAAAAGTAGGACACAGGAACTGATATTGGATTAATACTGTAACTCAATTTTTACAAATTTTTCTGGGCAAATCCAAATGTTGACTGAGAATATTAAGAAAAAACACTATGAAATATCGGTCTATGTTAATTCACATCCTAAAACAAACATTTTTGACAAGAATCTCGAGAATTTTGTCAATAAAGAATATTGACCAGGATGTGAAATAAGCATGTCACTAGTTTCCACTAGATTCTCTAGATTCTCTAGTGGACACATTATGCAACAACACGTAATTTTTAAATGATCACAAAAAATATATATCAGATATTTTTTTTACATTGCTGTTTATTGTGAATAACAGCATGCCGACATAACAGTTTGTCAACTTATCAGCTGAAAAACTGTTCTGACAGATTTATTTGTAAAGCTCTAATTAATATGGTAATACTTTGCATTTGTTTACAGTTCACAGAGGTAGGATTTTCAACTTACATTGACTGATCTTGTTTTTTTACTCTGACACTAGTAAAAGTTTCATGTGGTCAACCGGGGGAGTGACGGCTACAACCTTCCTTGTTGGAGCCCTGGCTTTCTGGACGCCTACTTTTCTGTCCAGAGCTCAGGTCTCTCAGGGACTCCAACAGCCATGCCAGCAAGAGCCCTGCAACGCCACAGATAGGTGCAGCATGCACTTTGACCTCATCCTGACCCTTGTGACCCTTCATATACTTCATTTCCCTCTAAACTGCAACAAAAAAAGTAACAGTGTTGTCTGCCTCTGCCCTCTGTACAGTTATATCTTTGGAGCTTTGACGGTGGTGACGGGCATCATGGGAGGGGCTCTTGGAACATTTTTCTCAAGACGCTTTAGGAAGAAGAGGCCAAATGCTGACCCACTCATCTGTTCAATAGGCCTTCTGGCATCAGCTCCTGGTCTCTTAATCGTCATCTTTGTGGCAGCAGAAAGCATTCCTGCTGCTTATGTAAGAGACAGACTCAAACCTTTGCTGTGAACTTCAGTTAAATGATGATTTTTATGTGTGCTCTACGGATGACTGTGTTGGCCCGTCACTCTGACACTTTAGATCAGGCTGAAATACACCAACTATTTTAAGTATTACTTTTCAAAAGAGACCGCGACGATGTAATCCAAATGATTTATAAAAAGCTTTGAATTTAGCAAAGGGTATGCCTTAACCAGCCATTTACTCCAAATTTACAGAGATTTAAAAAAGTAATATAATTAACAATAATTTAACATTGCTATTTTTATGTTAGTATGATAAATATTTTTGATATCGACTGACAGGAAATGCAACTTATACCAGTAAGTGTTGTTCTAAGAAAAGGGTATGATGATTTCAATTTGCCACACTTTTTTCAATAAAAGTAGGACAAACATTCAAAAAGGCAAGACTGTCTGTACCTGTGTGGAGAAAACACACAGTTGTAGTTTATTAATTTTTTCTATTTAAAAAAAAACCCAAAAAAACAGGGGTGTAGTAACAGTTGTAGTCATAGAATCAATAATTGTTAGTGTCAACATGAATCACTACATCCAAAAAATGACTTCAGCATGGATATTTCCTTTTGAGAGGGATTTTTTTCAAATTAAATGAATTTACCGTAATCTTTAATTCTAGCTTCATATGTCCAGATGAGCTACATGTAATGGCAATCACATGGTGCATGAGAAAAATCAAAAGTATAAGCCAAGAGCCAGTTTTCATGGCAAAATCAAGCTGATTATTCATTAAGTGATGATTGAATAATCCATTAATTTGTTAATTGAACAGCTGCTTAAATGTCTAATTTCAGGTATTCATTTTTATCAGTGAAGTATTGATATCACTCAACTGGGCCGTCATGGCTGATATCCTGCTGGTGAGTCTGCATGGGACCTATGGGAATGAAAAGATAAAGGACTCTGCTGAAACTTAAAGTCAACAGGTTGTTTTGTCTTATTTTTACTTCAGTACGTTGTTATACCAACCAGACGGTCCACAGCAGAGGCTATCCAGATTTCAGTCAGTCATCTCCTGGGTGATGCTGGGAGTCCTTACCTGATAGGACTGGTGAGTCGACGTTCCACTTAAACACTGTTAATTGTTTTTGAACTGTCTATAGCACATCTCCAAGCTTGATTAAATCCCTTTTTCTGTGCATCATTGGGAATTAACTTTGTCCTCACACCTCTACCTGTAGATTTCAGACGCCATCAAAAAATCTAAAACTGATTTGATAGCATGGGACTTCTTAAGCCTGAGGTACAGCTTCCTGATCTGTGTCGTCGTCGGGCTCCTGGGAGGTCTGTTTTTCTTCTTGAGCTCCCGCTACATTGTTGAAGACAGTAAGGCAGTTGTGAGATTTATTGAAGGTACGTTCACATTGAATGGGTATTTACTGTCCTCTGTTCTCTTCAGAACAATCATATATAAAACTAAATGATGACACAGTACAACCATGGCTAAAAAAAAACAAATACTCTTTGCTAATTCTACTTTTCATTTGAGCTTTGGATGTGTACTAAAATCAAATCTGCTCTTTCCTGAGTATATCTGTATATGTGGATAACACACTGGTTCACTCTGTCCTCATGGTTGTTTCTGTCCTGCCCTTCCTGAACAATAGCCCTTTGTTTAACTTAGTTACTACAAGATAGCTCCCAGCCTTACTCACTTCTTCTGATTTGCACACGTGTTCCAATACTTCCAACTGGAAGTCTCAGGTTTTTTGGGAACTTAGAGGTAGGAATGGGCCAACCTTAACAAAGGCAACGATGTAGTTTTGATCTTCGTTGACCTCATTCTCTCCATTCTGTTGGTTTGTCAATGGTTGTGAGAGGCAGCTGCACCAACAGGGAGGCATAGTTGGCATCACTTAAGCAAT
>JAQNCA010000006.1:4037428-4067808 GCA_029783725.1 Acanthurus tractus
AGGTTTTTTGGGAACTTAGAGGTAGGAATGGGCCAACCTTAACAAAGGCAACGATGTAGTTTTGATCTTCGTTGACCCCATTCTGTTGGTTTGTCAATGGTTGTGAGAGGCAGCTGCACCAACAGGGAGGCATAGTTGGCATCACTTAAGCAATGAATACCGATTTCTTTCTAAAATAATCTGACATGCTGACTGATCCTATGTGTGTTTGTGCATGTTTATGTATATGTGTGTGTCTATTAACAGAACAAGAATCTCAACCACAGCAGGCCTCTGCACCACCACCACAACCACCTGTGGAATCCAAAGAAGCGAAGTTGTGAGTTAAGCTGGAAAAGAGCATCCATGCCATTAATTTACCTGCAACATATTTTAAGTGGAATAAAAATATACTGGTGTGGACAGAAGGTGTTGGAGCTGACTTGAAAAGATCTTTTTGATCATTCTAAGCCGCACACTGAATATTTGATTCAAGCTCTAAGACCATGGTATGCTTTTTAAAAAAATTTTAAATGTGAATTTACTCAGGTTTATGCTGTATTGTACAGTCGTATTTTATTTTATTATTTAAAATTTTATTTGTGTAACACGAAATTAAAAACATAAATTTGCCTTTAAAAGACTTTAAGATCAGTACAGCATACGAATAAGAATGAATGAATATAATATCATAAGGAAAAACTCACATCAGCAGAGAAACATAAACCAAAAAAAAGGCAAAGTGAAACCACTAATATTTTGACAGCACTGTTTAATAAAATCTTAACTATTAATACAATACCTCCTTAACATGCTGTGATGTAAAGTTGAAAAGGATATGTTTATCTTTTCTGGATGTTAATGTTTGAACTTTTCCATAAAGTTTTGATCAAAAATGGAACCGGGCATTCTCTTGCTCACAACTTTTGAGAATCCTTTGTACTTACTTACCAACCTATCCTACATCATGTCACAGTAAAAGGCAGACAACAGAATTAAACCAGAAGTAACAGGAAAAAGCTGTTGCTCCATTCTAACAAAAATGCATAAAATTGTTAATATATTTCCCTGTTACAGTCTTAAGTATACAGCTGAATAAACCTTGGCGAAAGGCCAACACTGAGAAAATGAATTGCTTTGCTGACACCATCATTTTAAAATGGCTGGGTAGTAAATAACTACCACCTGCATATTATTCTTAATGATTCTCCTAATTTTGCTTACAACCCTGAGCACATAAATAGCTTGTTTGGGCTGCAGCATCAGTTCCTGCAGCTCAGTCTTGTCCATAAACCTGAAGCAGAAAAAGCTGAGTTTGCCTAAATATTCATACTGATGGGCATCAGATTAACCTCTCCATTCATGAGGCAGCTACAGCTGCAGCCTCGTAATAAGGGCCAAAGGGGCCTCAGGCTGAACCACGACATACACATATAATTGAGTAAAAGATGAAGGATTCCCATTTCCCACTCTCTGTATTTATTGTAACAGCTGCTAGAATTCAATTTCATGGTTCTGTTTTTACTACCATTTCAGTGGACCCACCTTGTAAATGTCTCAAAACTTGTTCATGCACTGTGAGATGATGTAAGAAGAGTTTCTATTTACAAATAAAAAATTAACAGTTGTATCTATTTTTGTTTCAGTTGTTTTCAGTGTGTCCACTAGATGGCACAGTTGTATCACTGTAAAAAAATTCTATCATGAAGATCTCAGTTGACTTTCATTGGTGAGGTACAATGAATCCTCCGTTTTTTTCATGCGCAGGGACCTCTGATAGAACTACCTAAAGATGTCTGTAAAGGAAGATTAAACAAAATATGCAGGTTTACTACAATGGTCATTAATGGTCATTTATGGTCTGCCACCTTGTGTGTTTAGAGCAGCACTACACAATTACATGTAATGATTTCCCTGTAAAGACAGGACAAATATTTTTGAGTGTTATCAATTTTCATATGGATGTTTAAGATGGGTGTGATTTTAAAGAATAAAATGGGACAGAAATGCAAAATGTGTGCAGTTCAGGCAAAAATCCAGCAGACACCTGCACACACATGAACCTTAATTTTATCATTAATAATTTCTCTATCAGATAATCTCATCTAAAGCAAAGATGAGGATGCACACATTATAAGATAAGTTCTGTGAGCACATTTTGACTCTCTATAGATAAAACTCTTCCCCTATTCCACTTGTGTATTCACTGACTAAAATTTGCATATGTTGGCCAATCAGGATGCGCCTACCCACTTGAAGTGTCTGACAAAATGTAAAAGGCAGCAAAACCATTATCTGGCATATGATAATCCCCTTCAGCAAGTGCAGCAGCAGGGTCTCCGCCTGTGCTTATAGAACTAGGGTTACAATATCACAACCTTTGCTCTATATAACACAGGTTCCACCCTTGACTGGATTCTGTGGGTTCAGTAGTATGGCCTGATAAATGTTGTATCCTGCCATGAGATGACATTAGACTAGCTCACTGTTCCTCATTGTCTAAAGGTTAGTTACCCCAGCCCTCCTACTACTGTAGAGTCAAAGTGCTGCCACTGATGGGCCAATACCACCCAACAAATCTCACCTAGAAGTGTGTGGAATCACAGCCTATCATTTCAAGGGGGCAGAGACACACAACAGACACCCTGGATGCATCACAAAGGTCAGTTGCATATTGACCAGAGAGCATCAGGTGTTACACAGATAACACACGCCACTCTTTTCACCAGTCCTGAGTTACTCTGAAAAAGGAACCTGAAATGTCCAAGAGATAAAATCATATGAATGAGTTTGTGCTGAACGGCTAAGTCCTCTGTCACTAAAGGAGAAAAGATGGCAGTCTTTTATAGTGTGCCAGACACATATATGGTGGAGGCACGTCCAGAGGGGGGAATTGGGTGGCAACGGCCACCTTTGAAACCTCTGATTGGCCACACTAAGTGCCAACCCTATTATTTGAAAGTGTGATGCCTCGTTAGCAGCTGAATCTTAGGTCTGGCCAAATATTTTGACAGTACTTTTGAATGTGCATTGTTATCTTTGTATGCAGCTGCTGTGAAGGTATAATATCTTTTTTAGGCCTTAAAACATAGAGGCTTTATACTATATTTACATGATCCAACTCTGTTTTTTCTGTTTTTGAAGGAGTTGTTTATCTTTTAAAACTATTTATTGTAAGTCACCTAAAAAATTACTTACACAAAATAACTTTAATGTAAAAAATAAAACAGAAATGGAGGATAAGGTAAGATTCTGTAACAACAGTATATAAATAGAAAATTAATGATTTTCCAGTATGTGTATGTGTTTGTGTCAGTTCTTATGCACATAATTCATGATACTATTGTATAAATTTGAGCAACCACAGTCTGAAAATCTAGACACGCCCTATTTAGTGGGCACATCCTGATTGGCCTTTTGTACACACGCAAATTTGGGGAAGGCGAACGTATGCATGCTATTGGTAGAGCTTATTACCCATAGGGGCCAGTAGAGGCCGTTTCTAATGGATGGCTCCTTCAGTTGTCAATGAGACGTGTTACCATTTAAAGCCGACCATATGTGTGTCTCCCTCTGACACTTGCATCAGTGCATTTGTTGTGTTTGTTATTGGCTGAACGATACACTGTAAGTAAGTCTGTGACCTCTGCTGAGTTCATGGTATACGATGGGTGTTAGCATTCATCATCTTAAGCTTGGCTGCTCTTGTCAAAGACTTGTACAGACCAGACGAACAAGACATATTTACATTCCCCAGTAGGACAGCTGCTTGTCAGTCAGTCTCTAAGCTACTCAGACTGCTGCTTCAGAGGTGTCCCCCAGCAAATCCTAACAGCTGCACGTCATTGCAGGTCTTCATTGTTTTGAACTGGAGTAAACCGCACAGACAGTGAAGAAAGGCTTCACTGAGGTCAAAGGTCGTTGCCTCTCCACTCTCAAGTACAAGGTCACGCGTTCATTGTATTGGTAACTCTCAACTGCTGCTGCCAGAAGGACAACTTGGCCCAAGTGGAATCTTGTACCATAATTATGGCATTTCTGACAAAATATTTCCAACCAAAGTGTTGAAACTGTTGACTGAAGTTGACACGTACAGATGGATGAAAACTGTAGTTCAAGGACGCAATGCCATTGTTACAAGTTTAATTGCTTATTGTGGAATTCACTGGTATTTCCTTTTGTTTTCAACATTTCAGTCTTGAGCTTGTAATTTTCCAGAGGTCATGTGACTAGTCGCTATGCTGAGGGAATAGACTGGGCAGCAGGACATGCATGCATGGAATAACAAGGGAGCACACGCACTTTAAAAGGCATGTGGAAAACATTCTAGAGGTAACAGTTCAACCTGCAATTAAAACACAATAGGCATTGTGCACAATGTTTCTGAGCACTTTATCTGCATACCTCTCCGTTTCCCCCGTCGACCCTGGCTGTACAGGAAACTGTCACAATGGCTAATAAATTGTCCCAGCCGATCAATGATGGAGCCAGGAGCCAGGGGGAGAGCGGATATAGTCAGTGTTTACACAGGGATGGGGAGCATTTTAGTCCTGAAAACAGACGCATTTTAGACGCAGTCACGCAAAAAAAAAACATGCTGATACATACAATAAGGGAGCATTCAGGGTTCAATCAGAATGCTGTCATGAAATCAGTAATAGCCAGGATATGGCTTGTATGCATCACAAATATTTACTGGTACAGAAGAGACAGCTTATCTACTTCATGTGTGTTTCTTAGCCTTCCACATATCGTCAGCAGGACGTTGATAAGAGAAGTCTAACCACATTTGTGGATGTGAAGTTGGACTCTGCCCTTATCGGCTGCAAACTGCTGCAGTAACATGACATCATACAGAGGAAGAGCCCTCTCCACCCTCTGCACTGCCCCTCATTTGGACAATTACATCACATAGCCCTTTCCTGTCATTACACCTCATGTAGTTGAGAGACATATATATACTTTCTAATTTACTGGAAAGTGTCAAGAGAAAAACAAGAGCAGTGTCGTTAAGTACACACACACACACACAAAAAAGGAATACCTAACAACAACACCCCACTGCATGGTAATTTGTGCATTTCATGCGTGATACATGAAACAAATCAATCCTGCTGGATGTGCTGATTAAACTTTTGAGGATAATTCACACAAGTAAACACACATGCAGTGTTTTTTAAATTGATAGCATTAACTCAGGGGTTTGATAATTGTAGCTATAAATAAGCCAGTTGCAATCAAAGAATGACGCATTACTAAAGGAAACACACCAGTGTAGAAAAAAGGTGTTATTTTCTGCTTGATTTAATAAATTGGTGTGATGTTTTTAGATAATACTGGATTTCAATGATGTGAATCATTATTCTTGTTTGTGCATGATTAAGTTTTTTGATACAAAGCTGCAAAGCAGATCAATCAAGCCATTTCTCACTGTCATGCAAATGACTTTGTCTGCAGCAGGGAGTACAAATGCGGACTGCAATGGAAATGCAGCCAAATCTGAGGTTTGCCCTATAATGGCATATGCACATTCTGGTCCTATGTATTTAGCATTCCTGTTTCAGAGGCTTGCCGGCCACTGGGCTGGAGAGAGCTGATTCACAGACACAGCCATGGCAATGGGGTAATTACAAAGACCCATGCAGTCTATAAATATGAGCAACAGCACCACACAGATTTGCTCTCAATGCAAGTCAACCTCACCACAAAACAGCTCAAATTTCCCCAATTAAGCAGAGCTTGATGTAAGTTGTTTCAGCTACACAAAGAATGCATCTGGAGGAAATTTATTCAAACAAAGTATATTAGCAAGGTGATATGGAGGCAGACAGTGCACTCGAGGTTGCTTTTACCTCCCAGACAGATCAACTGAAACTGATGAGACTCGACCGAGGAGTCCAGCATGGATGGAGCTGTCGAATTAATAATTAAATGAGCAGATAAAAGACGCCGTCTCTGCCCCTGGACACTATATTTAGTCACTGCTGTACAGTATAGCCCCCCAATTACACTTCCACAGAGTGGAGACTTCCACCTAGATCAGTTCAGACCCTCAGCTGCTCTGCTGCCAGACACTCTGCTGCTGGAGTCTGGGAGTTCATGGCAGGAGGTGGGTGGGGGTGTGGTAACAGCAGCAAGCTACTGTCAGGCACAGACAGTCCAGAGGTCAGGAGGTCACAACGGATGAGAGAGGGTCAGAATGGCAGAGCCCACACTTCAAGACTGACCAAAGCCTAGACGTCTCCGGCTCCAAAAACAAATGTAGGCAAGGAGAACGGAAGTCGGGTGGTCTAGCGTCACTCGACATCAGCAGGGCAGGATTGTCTCCGTGTGGAAAGCCACTGCTTGTAACGTGTTGAAGATAACAGCTTTGCCATAAGACTCACCATCTTGCTTGATGTTAAATGTTTTAGTTAGAATGTTGTTAAAGAGAAAATGTCTTCAGTTACTTTTGTCTTTGGTTATACTATGGCATCACTGCATTGTAGTTAAAAAAAACCCAACAATAATAATGACAGTTTGACCTCTTATGAATGGATGGAGTTAGGCCAGCCTTAGTCCCTTCAGCTCACTGGCCTGGAAATATTCCTGCCAGTTGTTTATGAATTGATTACATGAGTAAAAATGAGATAGAATGTTTATATCTCTTCCAAAAAGAGAAAAAGTGCAGAAAATTTGGAAATGTTAAAATAACTGAATTGAGAAGTGGGCAGAATTATGAAATACACCCAAGTGTATGATGAAAGAGGTACTAAAACATTAGAGTTGTATTTTTTTACTCTTTATCAGTTGGAAAGGTAGGGCTTCATAAGCTCCCTATAACAAACACACACACACACACACACACACATGCACAGGGATACACACAAACACACCAAATAACCACTCACGAAGGCTACAAAGACATTTAATTGCAATCGACACGGATTTGCTCTTTGGCCTTTTTCACCAGCTCTAACCAGCTCAGCAGATGAGACACTTTTACTCACCGTCTGGTGTGACTGTTGCAAAGTAGATACAAAGTCTAGTGAAAAGACGAAAGAGGTTAAAAGAAGACAGATGTTAAGTTGACTTCGTTCTCATATCAATAAAAAGAATTTACAGCAAGAATGTACAGCAGCTGGTTGTTTTTCCAAAAGTGATCCAAACATTGTGGAAGCCTGTTCATTCTCTCTTTCCTGGCCTTTAATGTGTAGTGTGCTAAGGAAAACTCGGACACTTGTTCCTTGGAACAGGAAGGGGGAAACAGGCCACTCATGAGGCTGATCAAGACAACAGTTAGAGAATCACAAAGAACAAGAAAATACACAACCGTTTGTATTTTCTGCATGTGTAAAAATTCCTTGATTACTTTAATTCACTTTATTTACAGAGTCAAAATGTACTTTATTTACAGAGTCAAAGTTTACTTTATTTACAGAGTCAAAATGTACTTTATTTACAGAGTCAAAGTTTACTTTATTTACAGAGTCAAAGTTTACAGATAGAGATGTGCTTTAAATACATTAAAAACAACAACAATTAGATGAAAACATCATTAGTGTCAATTACACATTGTGGAAATCTACAGATGGACCCAGTCTGCAGCTTTTAGAGAGATTAATTATGATTGTTCAAAGACCAGAGTGACAAGGAGGAATATCTGCATTTAGAAAACAATCTGTCGGGCCAGAAAAGTTTTAAGACACATTTAGGTGTCAAGACAAATAATTCATATACAAATTAAACTGGAACAGAGACAAAATCCCACTTTGTGTGACCATTTACTGACCTTAAAGAGCCATATACATCAAACCCTTATTACTGGTTTATTTGGTAAAAAAAAAAACATGGAAGAGATAACTGAAAAGACTGTAAGTTCTTGTGAATTTCATGAGGTTAAAGAGGCATGTTTTCCAGAAAAACAGCTGATAGACACACAGCTGATAGACACGTGTCAGTGGGACATTTAAACTTTACTGGCAGTAGAGGGACAGTATGCAGAGAACATCCGCCTTATCGCCCTGCAGGCACTGGGCTCAGCGATTAGCGGGTTATCTCCCATCCTGCACTGGAGGCTTGGCCCTGAGCTGAGATAGGAAGGAAGGCCCGGGCAGTGACTCAGTGGCTCCGGCCACAAAGCAGAATAATACAAGAGATAGGTCCAGGTCCACCAAGCAATTCTGCACGATGGAAAAACACACAGGATCCCACAGACATGACCAGCATATCAAACAGATTCCAAAGAAAGAGGAGGGAAGGTGGGGGCTCCAAAGAGGGAGACAGGGGGCAACTGTTTAGCGGGGCTCCCTCCACCTAAGCCCTCCACCAGAGACCACTGGTTGGCTTGGCCCCTGTTCTCTTTTCCTGCATTCTCTTATCCTGGATGTCAGTCTACAGCATTACGAAAACAATTCTTGTCAGTATCACTTGATCATTTTCTGCTGAGGCTGCCAGGCTGCACTGTTTGCATCCTCCTTTCCTGATTCAAACTGAGGGGATTTTAAGACAGCAGTGTTATTGGGAAGTAAAGTGATGATAGCCTGGAAACTAATTCTGCAAAACAAATGCCACGAGGGGCTTTAGGTTTTCTTGGCGTAGCATAACCTCATTTCATGCTCAGTAAAACAATATAGGTCAACTCAGTGCATATGAATGGATTCAGACCTCCTCTCTGATACTCCTACTCTGCCAAACACCTGCAGAGAAGAGCAGGCAAGCACCCAGCTCTCTCTCAGACTGATGCCAGCATTCAGCCTCCCTCATCTTCTGTCCACTCCCTCTTAGTTTTCCCTTCCATTAGTGTAAATACAGAAGAAAAGTTTGCTCTCGTTTCAATTTGACATTCTAAGTGTATGTTTCCGTTACTACAGTGGAGTGTATGATCGAATTAAACTTCACAAAGATGGCTGTTACACACTGATTACAGGCTACCCAGTTCATCAGGATTAGGAGTCTATTTTGGCAAGTGTCTCCTCTAGCTTTAGGGGAAATGAAGCTGCACTTGTCAGAAATGCCCCCTCATCACGCCCCCCCACCTCTCACTCATATACTGAACTCATGAAATCAACAACACCTCAGCTGTTCCTGCTCTGCCTCGCACCTTTCTGTTCAAATTTATTCAGTGTGTCTTGGTTCAGAAATACAAAACTCCCCTCCGTCTTTCTCTGTGATTTGTAGTTGATCATTCAATTTGGGAAATCTTTGCAAAGTCAAAACAGCTCTGGGTGGAATAGTCAAACAATTAGCCGAAGATGTTTTGGCTCCTTTATGACAGAGCACAGATGGCACAGAAATACTCATCTGCATGCAGAATTCAACCTCTCACAGTCATTCAGAAGCAGGTAATTTTCTCTCTCAAGTACACAGACTGAGAACAGACAAAATCATTGAGGTGTGAAAGCTCATCAATGCCTCACGTCAGACAACACCAAGATTTGCAGTGTCATAATGTTTGGTAGCCACCGCAGCGGTGTTTACCCTTTTCACATCCACTGGATCACCAGTGATCCTTAAAAGCTACTGACCAAGCACAACTTATCAAGATTTAAGTGTTTCAATTTTTCAATTTGTTTAAGTATCCACTAACAAATTTACTAATGCATATATGTGTTTTTGGCCTGACAGTATTCTGTTAAAAGCTTTTCCAATTAGGTTCAAAAAGGTAGACATTACGGGGTTAAGCCATCACTGTAATGAGTTAATAACTCAATATTGTCACAGAGGCATCAATAAAGAGAAACTCTGTATGGGACAGGGGGAGAAGAAAGTCCCCATAGTCACTAAGGGCTTTCTAAATCCTCCCTGCAATAGACTGTTTTGAAGTTGAGGGACAGTGGTGACTCTCAGAAACCACTAAAACTGACGGAGCTGAGCCAGTTGCATCGTGTGCATCTTTTTTGACCAAACCAGATCATTTTTACTCCCGTGTTTATTCTGCAACCACCAGGAATGCCACAGACAAACATGTCCAATCTTAGGATTCATGCAGCACCACTGTTTCATTCCACTTTGACCGCTGCGCCCTAAACAGCTTGTAGTGATGAAGATTGTTTGGAAAAAGTGCTTTTTAAGTAAATGTGACTTCATTGTTTGCTGACAAAAAAACCTTGTTAAGTTTGGTGGGGTTTTCTCAATAACAAATTGCTTTTTGATAACTGTGCTTTGCTGCAAAACTCATTCAGAATTTCCCAGACAAGATGAGACTTGGGTTAGAGAGAAAATTCAGTGCTCCTATGAGTCTGCAGTGCGTTTCAGTGCTGCAATTAGAATAATCAGCTATTTCCAGTGTCACGTGGTGACTGTTTGAACCACTGTAGAGCTGGAAACTGATGAGCAGCTTAGGCTAAAACAAATGGATTTACAATAAATCATTTGCCCCCCAGTGAAATAATGGGTAGAATTCCCCTAAATGCCGTTTTCCCCAACTTGGAGTCAGTGTTTGCTGTAAACTGAAAGCCACAGTACTATTTCCCCAGCAGCAATTGGCCAACATGCTCAGCAAAACTCCATGGATACTACAAACCACAATTGGTCGAATATCACGATGTTACTAAGTAATCAAAAAAAGAAGGATGTTAAAGTTTCATAATAAAAAGTAATAAAAATATTATCTTACAGTTTTTTGGAATGACATTGTTTTATAACCAAAAAAATGATTATAAGAAGTTTTGTGTGTGCAAATTATTTATTTATATCTCTGTGTCAATGAAAAATATTTTTCGTTCACCTCACCCAGACTATTTTGGTGGAACCTGTGGTGTTAAAAAGTTGTTATTCAGACTGAACTTTCGAGACAACACGTCTGACATAGGCCGTCCCCACAAAACAGGCTCTGTGGGATTGTAGGGTTTATAAAACATGCTCCAATGAACGTCTCATTTCTCTTTTCTGCTAAATCCAACAATAGAGTCACATGAGCGTGAACAACCTTTATTTCCACGTATGCAGACTTATAGTTTACACCTCAGTGATTGTACAGTTGTTACTGTTAAGGGGTTTTTTTTATGGTTAATTGCGTAATGGGTTCCTTATTAGCGGCTTCCTTAGCAACAAATATTCTTTCTGAGGTCCAAAGAAAACACATATATTTAACTTACTTAGCCCAAAGTGGTTAATATGGATGCATCATTAACACTGCATCCAACAGCAAAAGAATGAAAATCATACATATTCAAAAACACTACGAGGAATCAATTTAAATGGGCTGACTGAATAATAATACAAACCACAGTTCATTAAAAAGGTACTTACACTTTAGTCCGGACGTGTTGTTTGTAGTGGGAAAGCCCAGTGACCATGCAGGGAAACTAGGTTTTATTTTCACACACCTTGACTGCAGTTCCTGTGCACCTATTGGAACAATTACCTCATACAAGGATTCATTTCCTTTTAACAGTATTAAATGTCTATTGTAGTTTATTATGCGAGGGAATGGATGGCTTCCTTAGTCTGAACACACTCCTTTAATTTACTTTACATTATGAGGGCTTATTAAACCTTGTAGTGCTGTTATTTATTCAGTTATGTAGCTATTAAGCGTCCACCTTATATGCATGCACCACACATACTGATGCAATGATAAACCACCAAAGACATGAACATAAATTCTTACATTTCCATTTCAAACACAGAACAGCTCGCCTGTCTAATGTTCTATAAATAAAATCTGTCACAAATAGATTATCTTTTTAAATCACCAGTTCAAAAGAATTCATCAAAAAGACCTGAGTAACAAAGGCTTTTCTCTACTGCCTGTCAAATATATGGTAATGTGCTTAAGTTTATTTGGGTGCGCAGAAATCTTGGACTTCAAGTTTATTTCTGCTCCACACTGCAGTTGTTTTCATGTCACAACATGTTTGTATGGTACATCTCATTTTGATTAATCTTTACCTCAACACTGCAATCAACCTTCCTAGGCTTCTTTCATTGGATGTAAATTCTCATGCGAGAAATCCTGCTGTTACCTTTGATTCTGATTTGAAATTTGATTAACAAATCAACTCTGTTTACAGCAGAGATTCTATCTTAGATCACTTGAAAAATTAAAATCCCTCCTCTCTGTTGAAGATTTATGTGCCACAATTTATTCTTTTATTCCTTTTATTTTGTAATTCTCTCAATATAATAAATCTGAAAACCTTGTAGCCTGCAGCTGGTTTAAAGCACAGCGGTGAAAAGTGTTACAAAGAGGACAGAGAGCATATCTTACCTAATAAAGGCAGGATGTAGCTATGATTTTAAGATATTTTTTTTTGTTTTGTTTGGACTAGCATTCATGTACTGACATCAGGATTTATCTCTGTATTTGTACAAATTTCAGCTCCAAACCCCTCAGGAGTGCTGAGTAATCACTCCTCTTCCCCTCCCTGTTGAATTTTAGAGGTAATCAGCCATTTTCCTTTGTTAGCCCGAAACCAATTAACACCAGTCTAAAAGCCCATCTTATCATAGTCACCACGAAGACATGATGCTCACACTCTGCTTTGTGTTTTATATGTTTTTTATTATTATTTTTTCTCTCTGCCATGCTGCCTTGTTTTAATGACTCTATCCAGAATTATTTATCTTATACTTTAATTGATTTACTTATACCCTTTTAATTATGCCTTTTATTTGACTGTTGACAGATCTGCTCATAATCTCATCTCCCTTTAAAGCACTTTGGTCAGCATTGTTTTTAATGTGCTGGATGAATAAACTGGCTTCGCTTTGATCAGGAACTGCTAAAAGCCGTGGCTGTCAGCATGTATGGGGACTTAAACTAAGTAAATCAAATTTTGATCAATTAAATATAAAGAACAAGAGAAAAACGCAGCTTTGGGCTGCAAAAAAAATCCAGAAATGCATTTTGGATTCTTGCTAAAAATTAGCACTGAGAGGCTTCCTTTGGTGTCTAATAGTGTCTTTGCAGTATACTTTAGTGACCTACTTTTGTACTTTGGCGGTGATATTCTTCTCAGTAACCATCACAGCAAATGTGAGTGACAACGATTAGTATTTATGAAGATAAATGAAGTCGCACCCACCCACCCGTTTCCCACCACTGCCCGCTTCTCTCCACACCGCTGAGGTTTTTTCCACACTCCGCTTGCAATTCCCCGGCATCTGCACCACAGTATCAGGTGCGTTTCCATCATTCGGGCTGTAGGGGAGGAGTTTGAGCGGGTCACACCCCCTGCACTGTAGCGCTTGGTCCTTAGAAAAAAAAAAAAATACTAAGGAGCGCACAGCCCGTCCGTCACCGCACACTGCTTGAAAAATATGATCCCGACAAGAGCAGCTCCTGCGCTTCAGCACTTAAGACAACTATTTCACTGCGACTAATTACACTCGAAATCACAGACAATCGCTGAGTCTGGTCCTTGTTGAACTATTTTTCTCTCCATTCTCTCCCTCTTTTTTTTCCCTCTGCGCTGGATCTTTCGTGCCAGAAAATGTGCGTTGAGAGCGATGGGTGCGAGATTGAAGGCTGCAGCAGTTCGGATGAGGTGCGCACGCTTTCGGGCAGCATGAGTCCCGGACTGAAATCCAACCCGGACCTTCACCCGTGCAAACCGGGGCAGAAATTCCGCGCCGCGCTGCTCAGATGCCGCTCACCGGCTGCTGCCGCCGGGATCCTCAGTTTTGGGAACGTCCTGAATTACATGGATAGATACACTGTAGCCGGTAAGAGCCACGACTCCTCTCTTTCTGTCCAAACTGTAGCACAATATTTATATACACTTATGATTAGTGGTTGGAGTGATTTTACCGTACACGCTCTAATTGCCTGTGAGCGGCTCCGGTCTTACGGCGCTGCCAGCCCACCTCAGCTGAGACGGGCGGAACAATGGGTTTGCCCAAGCGCAGTGGACATTCTGCTTAAACCACAGGGCTGCTATGTGTTTTCATGCTTGTAGACTGTGTGTGCTGTAGTTAAATCAAGCAGATTGCCCGCATGTCCGCCCTCTCACCCAAGAAAATGTGTGACATTAACGATTGTAGCCCGAGGCTGGCAGATAATTGCACATCGATCAATTAAGGCGATCAGCTCTCCATCCACGGACCTGACATGCTTTTGCACTGTATGTCTGTGTCTGTGTGTGTGTGTGTGAGGATGAGTGTGTTAGAGATGTCGCTGTGGGCTCATCTGTCAGACCAGTTTTAGCGACTGCAAAATGAGAAAGAGCGCGTTGTGTATCACTATGAAGAATCAGTCATTAGTTCCTCGCCGTTTCTGGGGGCGATGGAGTCCAGCATGGTGGAGCATATTTAGTGCGGCAGCTCGCTGTGCGATGCTGCGATGAGGCCATGTGGCGTTAATCCTCCGCGTAAGCCCTCACTACAACACACACCCAGAAAATAGTTGATGAAGACAGAACACTCTTCAGATGGCAATTAAGACTGCAGTTTTGGAGTGTGTTAAAATGTAAAAAACTGCATTTGTTCAAGCCCTAATATGATGGGGAAAATAATTCGATTGTGATTAAGATTACTGGTGATTGATTAGATTTTACATTTTTTTTTTGTTAAATGACGTGTTATAATCAAAGATTAGGTAGAATTATGTTGTTACGTTTGCAGTTGTGTTTTTGTGCAGTTGTGTGCGGATATCAGATGGGTTATTTTCCAGTTTCTCTTAATTTATTTAATTTAAACCCGTTTTTTATTGATTCCTGGTAAAGCAAGAATTGTGGATTCTGTTGTTGCAAAATTTAACCTCATCTTTGTTGTGCAAATATTTGGTATCTGCGTTGTGTGCTCAGGCTGCTCATCAAAGCTTGGTCAATGGACTTTGGCACTGAAGGGGTTAAAGATATTGCTGCAGCATGAAGAATGGAGGGAAGTGTGTTTATGGCTCTTCTGTACAAAGAGACACCGTCCTGGTTAAAACGCAACTGTCCACTGACATTCTCACTGACCCTCTTCTGTGAAATACTCACAACCAGAGTCTTTTTGAAAATCTTATTTGATCTTTGTCATTTTAGTCATTAGTTCCTACTTAGAATATAATTATCTGACATTAAGATCGCTGTGGCTGATAAATCTGTAAAAATGTATATCATTACACTCTGTAGCCCCTGGCACAGTGAAGGAGTGGCTAATTAAGCAGAACAATGTATGCACCTAAGTAGCCACATGCCTATGGCTCATCCTGAAGACTTTAGGTCCAGTCCGTCAACTGTAAGGAGTCAAAGAGCAAAGCCTCAGGCTCCTTAATGATTATTACAGCAGGAACGCTGTAGCTGCTCGACTTACAGCCACACCAAGAATGTGTTGATGTGCCATATCTAATCTTAACATCTCCAAGCACCACTCAGTCACAGTAGATAGCTTAGAAGTCTTCATCCTCAGATGAGTCAGTTTCCTAGTATGTACAGTAGCGATTTGTACTCCTGTCTCCTAACACCTCCCCATGCTTTGATCAGAGGAAACCCCCTCATTAAGGGTCTTAAAACAGCTCTATTCTCCTCTCCATCACGATCCTGCCGCTGCTGTCTCTGCTCCTCACATCTTATGAAGTGCAAGGCAGAAAAACCTTCGCAGGACCTCCGAGCACTTGCCGCGCTGTGACAGGAGGAGGATGAGTGACTGAAGAGTGGGAAAAAGGAGGGAGGAAGGCAGCAGTGGGATGACAGGGTTGTGGGAGAGAGGGGGGTTGCAGTAGCTTTGGCTAGCCCTCGTGGGAAGAGGCTGTGCTCATGTGGTGCAGAGGGGTCCCTTCCCATCCCATCCCATCCCATCCCTGCCACCTGAACGCTGCTGGACCGCTTTGCATAATGTATGGGCAGCATGTGCGTCGGACCCTCGCACAGAATGAGGAGCGAGCGACCCAATGCGTCTGACATAACTCATCCATGCAGCGTGAGCTGATCTGCCGTCCTCCCTCCTGCCTCCATCTCCTTCCATCTCTCCTCAAGTCTCTCTCTCCTCTCCCGCTGTGTGAGCTACATTGCAGTAGTAATTAGGTGGTGCAAACAGTGCATCTGTGTTTGTAGCAGAGTGTTTTCTCCGTGTGTGTGTATATGTGTGTGTGTGTGTGAGGAGGGGGTGCAACGTAGAACTGTGTGGTATGTCAGTATTGCATCAATATTGTGCTGTTGAATAAGACATCATGGGTGGTTTAGTTATTGTAAAAATAGTAAATTTAGTTAAAATGTTTCCTTAATGGAGCACTTGACTTTATTAAAGTGTTTTTAATGAATTTAAGTAGAAGCACCACCACCTTCTTCTTCCTTGTGCACCATCGTCTTTCCCTCTTCTGGGTTCTCATTCAAACCTTCAGGTATCCATAGAGCATCCCGACTCATAGTTCTTAATGTCACTTAAGCAAGCATGAGTGCACACCCACAGAAAGCACATACTCACACACACACACATACTTACATTATAAAAAAGGACTCTCCCGACCATTCCAAGAGGTGCTGAATGAGCGAGGGGAGTTGTGAGGGGAGGGGCCGGCTGCTGCAGTGGCAGGCAGTCAGAGGGAAGTGGACGCAGAATGCAGGCAGCGTTGAGCCCGAGCGCTGCCGTTCCCCCCCCCTGACGTCAAAAGGTCTTTGTACCAACAGCCATTACTGTAGTGTGTGTGGATCACTAAAGCATTGTCACAGAGACAGAGGGCCACCGTTCCAGACACTGGGGCCATTCTGCTCCACAACAATGATGGGAAAATTGCACCCAGCAATGCTCAGCGGTTGAGTCAAAGACTTGGATCTTTCTGTTTATCCTCAGTGTCAGAGGTGAAGCCACACACACACACACACTATAAAAAAAACCCCACCACAAAATCACAAACTGCTGGTCATGATGCCAACACTTGACAAATCCAAGATGATGCTGAGAACCACAAAAGAGGGGACGAGTCACAACGTCTTTTTTTAACAAGAGTTTGTTTTGCACTAAATCTGACAGATGTGCTGCCAATGAGTTTTACACAAGACTTGAATATTTAATATCAACAGTCTGTGAGGAGGAACGGCTTCAGAACCGTATATTTGTACAAAACTCAGGACTAAGGTTACTGCATAATGCCAGGCATGTTTTTGATCTCAGTGTGGCACCGGAATGAGCGGAAAAAAAACAAACCCAATATTGATTGTGTCATCCTTTAGATTTCCAGCAGTCATGCAAGCAAATTAATACATAAAGTGTTCGACATTTCCATCCCAAACATTACCCTCTTCATCCACTTTAAAGACATTTAGAATATCTGTTTCACTTTTATCATGCAGAGATTCAGCTAGGGATTAACAGTGGACTACAAGTTCATGTTTCAGCAATAACTCTTTTTTGTGTGCTGAAGAATTGTCGAGAGAAAGTGATCTGTTTTTTGTTAGACACACTTGGCGAAATCCAAGCGTGGACAGGCACAGAGGACACGGCTGTTAGTTTTTAAAGGTGCTGAAGAGAAGAAGGGCGTGAATGATGGCGGACGGTTACAGGCTTTATGCAGTGAGTTCAAGTCAGCTGTTCAGCTGGCGGGTCAGACCTCACCTGAAGAGTTTCCTTCAGAAGCTGAAGCTCGTTTTTACGACGGTCTGTGATGCAGATAAGGAACGAACTTGGGAGCGTCTGGGACCTTCACGGGGGTCCTGATGAGGCATGCAGAGGGGTGAGACAGAGATTTGACCACACAAGATTGGAGTGGGAGCCTTGGGCAGAGCTGGATGAATTACGACGCCCCACTTGGGTCACTTGTGTCAAGCCTTTGGAAGCAGCCATTTAATCCACATCCACTTATATTCCATTTGCTTTTTAGAGTGCATAAGAGCTCTGAGATTTAGAGAGCCACTATGCTTAATTTAATTTGAGGTGGCTTTCAACCTTAAATCCCGTTGTTGGTCTCCCTGTGGTCCCACAGCAGACAGTCCAAGCTCCTCGACAGCTTATCATAAAGAAGAGATTAAGTGTTGTTTTTTTTTCCAGAGAATATGAGGATATGTGCGGCAGACACTCAGCACTTAAAGTTATTTAATCGGTAAGTAAGTAAACCCTGGCGAGTGTTAACTCTAGCCACCCCCCTCCCCTGTGTGCAGCACACAGAGTTGCCCACTCCCACCCAGCAGAGGGGCAATTTGGGGGGTTAATCTGTGGTGAACAGAAATGTTGGGGAACTGCAGATTATCACTTCTTCCAGGCAATTTAAGCTGAGTTGTCTCTGTCAAGCTGTCATTCCAGAAAAAAACCCAAAACAGGCTCCCATCCCATTGGACAAATACAGGATCCTTGCATGTGAACTTTTGGCATCTCGCATATAGACACAGATGACCAAAGTAATAATCCTCTTAAGACAAGCTCTTTGTGACACTGTAGGAAAGATGGAGCAATCTATCCAGTCTGACAGGCTATGCAGATCAATCCCTGATAGTTTGGTCCTTTCCCATTGTGGCCATTATCACTGTCCACAGTGGCCCAGGGGCATTCGTCCGTGTTGGCATTTTTCCAGTAAAGCGATCACGAGGTAAATGCTGAGCTTACTTTCTCTTTTTTGTGCGTTTTCCTGTCAGTTGTCACAACTTAAATCACTCTTTTTTCTGGTAAAAAATGCTCAAAGTGGAAGAAGACACGACACTTTCAGTTCCACAAAGGCCGGAAGAAAGAAGTGAAGTGAAGACAGTGCTGGTGTCTGACGGGGAAGTTCAGGATTCATTCAAAGCGGATGCAAATATATAATGGATAGCTGCAACAAACTCAAACACTGGATGCTCCTGCCACATATTTCAGCGGCTGGTAGAAACAAGTCACCACAGATCTCCTCATGAAGCACTGATTACCAGCTATACAGGAGGTGTCTCCTCACTCCCATCCTGTGAGAGTGTGGAGGCCATGCTCGAATTGCTTTGGAGTTTGGCTGTCAGTCGTTTCACCCTCCTCTCTTCTCCTTATTTCACCCTCTCTTGTTTTATAGCTTTTTACATTAAAGGTCCCCAAACAACAGCAGAGGCATTAAAAAGACTGAAGGGCCTCTAGTAATTTATTTTATAGGGTTGCTGCCTCTTTCTGTCAGTGCTTTTTCCAACTGATGCTGAGCTGTTTCGAATTAGACAACCTACACCGTACAGTATGAAACGACCCTTTGAAGGGAAACATCATCGTTTCTGCACTTTAAAAAAAAAAAACAACATTCAAACTTCTTCCCAAAAATCTTGACGTCTTCTTTTTCGCTGTTTACAGTATTTAACAGATGTTACACGGAGTCATTAACATACATAATATCTGACCAAGTGGACTTTTCCAGACTGGTTTCCCACAGATATCCCACTAATCTCTTTATGTCTATATCCTGGCGTGCCATTCCCAGTGCTGTGAGAAAACAGTCTGTGTGTTCTTTAGGCTCCGATTTAGCCGACGTCTGTAATAGTAACCAGTGGAATTACACAGAGCTTCTTCCTCTGCCAGCGCAGGCTCTTTCATGTGGCTACTCCAGATTTTACCATCAAGCAGACACACTTCCCTCGCAGCGGCTTTCACCCTCTGACCCCCTCGGCTGTGAACGCACCATTCCACGGCTTCGTGACGGTCACTCCATCGGGGTTCTTTGACTCTTCCCCTCCATACAGCTGTTATTTTGGCATCACTCTAACCTCGCATCCTACATCACTCATTACATCTGTGGGGCCTTTACATGTGAGGTTATTTATACTCTGCGCTGCTTGTGTTGTACACTTGTGGGTTTTTTTAGTGCGAGTTGAAGGGGAAGTGCGGACGGAGGGATCTGACACAGTTAGCAGTTGGAAATGCAGCAGTGACCCACAAAGCAAAGCTTCACACCATTTTGTTAACAAAATCCAATATCAGGGAGGAATCTTTCGGTTTCAACATACACACAGTGCCCCTGCTTATCATTTCAACTGCTAACAGGCTCTTATCTTTTAACTTCCTGTAGCTCGACGAGTCAACTTGTAAAAGACAACAGTGCTTGCTCAAGCTGCCTGTTGATATTTGACATGTGGCTGGATGATAATCACTGACCTCCCCTTTGTCATCAGAGGAGTGTGTGTGGACATAAGGACGGGGTGCTCGTGTTGTCTTTGGTGTTGTATTCTCCAACTACATGTTTTCTTTAGCATTATAGCTCTGAGGTAAATGCAGCAACTGCTTCATCCAGTTAGAGGTTTTTGAAGACATGTTGGAGTGACAGCAGGATGAATCATGAGCAGAAGCACCGGGACCTTTGCAGTCTCCATCATAAAACACCCGCTCGCAGTTTGCCCCTATGCAAAAAAAAAAAGAAAAAAAAGACACCCTTCCCTTCCTGACTCATTTTCAAAGAAGACTAGAGTGTTTACCTGAAGAAAGAGCTGAAATTTGTCTCTTCGTGCAGATGGCAAGATTGCAGGAAGGAAAGAGGAGATTAGAGATGTGTTGTGCACTTTGGTGTGTTTGACAAGCTGTCAAATGACAGCTCATCCGTGCTTGAAAAAAAGTGATCGGAAAAAATTTGATTTCCTCACTCCCTGCATTCTGTCTTATAGTCATGGTGCATTTTAGGGCTGCATATCCGCTCAAATGAAAATTCATATACATTTAAAATGTTTATATATCCATAAGGTAGTGTATGTGACATCACTCAGGCAAGAAAACTTGCATTGTACATTTTTTGCAGTTGGGTTGAAAAAACAGAGACTTTTTTTTTCTTCAGCCACATGACTTTTTCAGTTCTCAGACTTTCGTGTACATTTCTCTTTCCTCCAGCGACACAACAACTCTGTGACATTCTCATCGATTTTAACACACAAACGAAGACATTTCAAATAAAAGAAAAAAAACAAAACAACACGAAAAAGTAAAATATCTGTATTATGAAGGTTCTATTCAAATTTTTCTCTGTACTGATTTGAGGAAATGGAAGTAAGAGACAATGCAATCTATTTCAAATAGTTGTAAAACACACCCAGACGCTAAATATTGATCGACAGAACGGCAGGTTGGAATTTGTTACGAGTGATGAAATCGTAATGTCCTGAGACATAGTGAAATTGGATTTTTCTCTGAGACATTAACAAGTTGTTCTTGAGAGGATTGGGATTTAATATTGACCTGCCTGCAGCGCAAGTTACCAGCAGTGGTTGTGAAAGCAGACCTGCAGCTAGCACATATTGGCTCTCAGCTTCTGCAGCTCTCACAGCTGCTAGAACAATATTTATAGTGCTTATTTACAGCAGGCCTATATTTGAAAAGCCTCCCTTCTTGTGAAAAATTTAATCTTACCCTCCATTTACATGTGATGGAGCAAATAGCGGAGCCTGGCAGCGGGATTATGCAATCTTTTTTATCCACCAATCAGGCCCAGGATAAGGTCTCGTGTGTGTGTGTGTGTGTTTGTGCGTGTTTCATCAGCTCTTTTTTTTGATTTCCTCTGTGGATATCACTCATGTTGTCAGAACGAGATGAGATTGCGGCAGGATTTTCATTACTGTGTTTGGCGTATGCGTTACTGTGTTTGTGGGAAGATCCAGGGTTGAATGAGGGCAAGGACCTCTGTCAGAGTCTGTCTGTTAATGCCCCGGGTCAGAGGTGGAAACAAACACACACACACACACACACACACACACACACACAAACACACACACAGGCAAAGCCCTCGGTGTGTTTTTCTGCTGTAAAAGTTTCACACTGAGGATTGAATTCCCATGAGAATGTGTGATTGGTTTAGTATTTCTAAGCCATCAGTGCTGTCACAAGGACACACACACACACACATGCCTTTACAGGTATTTAACCTCACGTCGGATTGTTGCCTGTCAGCATCGTGTTGTCTTTTCTTACCAGTCCAGCGTCTCATTCCAAAATTCTGGCTAATTTAGCACCGCGCAGCTTGAGCAGGGAACACGACTTTTGCATCAGTGTTGTTATTTTCTGGCTGAACTGTGGGAGAATTTCGCTTATGAGACAATGACAGGCTCAGTTTGTGTGTTTGTGTCTGCAGTGCAGTCGTACACCAGAAAGGCTGGTTCCACCTCGCTGCCCGGGCTCAGTTATTACAGAGTTCTTGTGATTCTTCAGCACCATAAATGCCTACTGGTTCATGTTTAAATACACAAATGTGAAGGCTGTTTGTCACCACACCACTTCAAATCTGGTTACATTTTGATTGCATGTATTTATAATACTAAACATTATACATCAGGCTGGACCCGCTGCTGACTGTGATAGCTGTGGCAGACAGTGTGATGATATTTTTTCTACGCGAGTTGAATGTGCAGTACAGTTTAGAAGACAAGACCGCAGCCTCTGCAGAAGCTTATGTTGTCATTCAGGTTGTTAATTATCTGGGCAGCAGAGCAGCGCAAAACCTCACGTGCACATATCCTATTGTGGTTTAATGACTGACTGATGGGTGCGTTTAAGGCCTGAGGCCGTGTGCTGCAGGTATGAGGGCTATTCTTTAATAGAAAGGGCCTGGTATGTGGTAAAAGTCAGAGATGAACAGAAAGATGACCTTGTTTGTTTTCCCACACTAAGAAGTCACGTTCACACCTCATGAGAGTTTCAGAGTTCAGTTTGAAAATAGGGCTGCATAGTTTTTGTTCTGCAAAGTTGGATCGAACTCACTGTCAAAGTTTTTGGGTTGTGATCATTTATTAATTTTCCTTTCAGACTCTTTGAGATTCAAACTGGTCTCTGAGGTCATTTTTTCATAAGTTTGTGCAAAAAGACATATTTGGTTTTCTCTGAGTGTTTGATGAAATAGCAGAGGAAGTAATGAGGTGCATATCTAATTCATGAGACAATGAAAGATGAACTCCATGGCCTTAACTAAATTGGCCTCCCCATAATCGTGATGAAATTGAGTCGAAAATTAGTGGCTTCCCTCTTAAATAAGGGCTATGTAAGAGTGCCGGGATTGCTTTTGAGTAATATAGAGAGGTCACCTTGACGGCATCTTTTAATTAAAATGCTTTTACATGTCTGACTGGTTTCTACTTTGGCTCTAGTTTTGATGGGGATACTTAAGGAAGGCTGAAGATGGAAAAAACATGTTTGACATTCACATTTTTACATCTATAAACTCCCAGGAGTCATTATAGCATCAAAGCAGCTGTTAAGTTATAGACATTGCAATACACACACAGTATAAACAGTTGTTGTGGGTAGGAGTGACAGATCCATCCATTAGTTATGGCCCAAATGGAGCAGTCTTGGCTGCTGTGAAGGATCGCGGTTGACGCATGGGAGCAGAAAGAAACTCATTTATGACAGATGCTATCACTGTGCTCATAAAGACCAAAAATGACAGGAAAGCTCTTCCTTGTTTCACTTCGTTATACTTAGCTTTTGAATGATGTAGTCAAACAGCCATGTGGCAAAATGGATGCCAAACTGCATGGCAGACATGTGGTGCAATCCCAGCGCAGGGTTCGGCTGGCTGGGCCACAGCGAGAAGGACTGACTGACTGACTGTTGATGGGAGTTTTGACGAAATGAGGAGACTGCAAAGTCTCTGTTTTTGTCACGGTTTGTTTTTGTTTGTTTGTTTTTAAAACTATTTCCCATCTAAATTTCCAAACCTAAACGTTCCATTCTATTTCGGTCTTTACCCAAAAATCCCTATAAATTGACATTAATCACTACATTCTTGGATATTTTGTCTTGATAACAGTTAGAGTCATAATGTTTCATACATATCAGTCGTATGGAACCATCTGGGCTCCTATTGATGCAAAATTCTCCATTTTGAGGAAAAAAGCACTTATTATCCACAGAAGATAGCTGCACTGTTGCTGTTTGATGCTAAATTGAGCTGAAAATACAAATCTTCACCAGTTCTCTTCTCTTTTTTATCACGGCTCAGGGTCACATTGTGCTGTCTCTCTTCAAGAAACAGCACTGAGGTCTAGACAGCTAGTTTGACAGCCTCTGGACATTTTATTGTTGTGCTTTGCAGTTCATGTTGTGAGGGAATCAAGGGAATGTCAGATGAGGTAGATGAGTCACTTTTCAAGCTGAGAGCACAGAAATATTTTCTTCTCACAGTAGACAGGCAAAGTGTTTCAGCGAAAATATCAGCAGCAACTTCGAGCATGCTGCTTTATCTTTGGATAATTAATGACTCTGTTTAAATAAGTGTCATTAAATAATATCATGCAGGAAAGCTTGTCTTGACTGTACTTACAGTTTATGATAATTATGCGGCATAATGTTTCGATACCTCCCATAGTGGATTTTCAATATCTCCATGAAATGACAGAGAGAGAGAGAAGAGAAATGAAATCTCATTAAAAAACACTACATAATGACTTTAATCCTCCACGCTGTTATGTAAAAAAAAACGCTGGGATTACTGACAGGATTTTTAAATTCACATGTGCTGACACTGGTGCACTCAAACACACATACACACATACACAGACACACACATAATAATGTAAATGAACTCTTAACATTTGTTTTAATTATGTCTTTTGACTTAACTCAACATTTCTATAATTAAAAAGAGGCACAGCATGGTGGGTATTTGAGTGTGTGTGTTTCCATGGGTAATATTTAGAAATGGCAACCACTTCGGTCCAAACTGAATCTGGTATCTTAACAACTTTTGGATGAACTGCCATGAAATTTTTGTACAGGATGTACGGGATGAATATTGTTACATCTCTGCCTTTTTATTTAGCTAGCATGCTGACTTTAGCATAGAGTTTAAAGCACTGCTGTGCCTCACAGAGCTGGCAGCATGAATGTAGCTTCCTGTTTCATTATGTGCTGCGTTGAGTGTTTTAAATAATGTGCGCAAGAAAGTGTTTGTTGGATTTATGCCATTGAACCTTTTGATTATCATTCTAACTGTCTTGAGAATTAGTTATTCTATCCTGCTTTTCAGAGCTGCTTTCAAACAGATATTTCATACAGTATATGTAATAGTGTTTCTTGTACAGAAGTCATATTGTCGTTTTTGATGTTCTTGTTTCATGGATGGAGGCTGTGTTCTGGGAAAGAGACATTCCAAGTTGGATACATTTTCTGAGGGTTTGTGAAAGGAACTTTGTCCTATCACCCCCCCCCCCATTAGATAAACGGACACTGTCTGAGCCTCTCTCAATGGTTTTTCTCTGGTTAGCGCGGCTCCTTTTCAAAATTCCACATAAATAACACCCCTCTGGGTCCACATTCAAGGTTGGGTTCAACTGCTGTTCAGTATTCCTGAGAGACGCCGGCGTGAACAAGTGCAGCTCATGGAGATCCCTTGGCAGTCCGACAGTCTCATCTTATCTCAAATACCTTTGCTTCGCTTCACTGCATGTCTGTCCAATACATCTAATACATTATCTGCTCTGTACAAGTGGACTAGCCCTGGATGTATTATTGATGAGCTATAGGCTTAGTCCTCTCCCTCAATGCTTCACTTTGCATTCTCTCCACCACCATCAAATATTTAGCACGCACTGGCTGGGACTAATGCACCGCGGCCCTTGAGCTGAATTCAAGTGTTTGATTAGTGAAACAAAATTGGGATTAAAAAAAAAAAAGCCCTATTAATCAAAGTGGTAAAGGTGGCAAACCTACAGGCCTTTCATTTGATTTCAACCCAGTTTGGCTGTCAGAAATTTCGAAGATTAAAGCGAAAACTCTCTCAGAAGTCTGAGCAGTTTTATTACTGAAAGTAATGCATATTCATCCCCACACACTGGCAGCAGTTCTCATTTGAATATATTCACCTTGTAGTATGGTAGTAGTTTTTTTTTGGTGGGGGGGGGTTGAAATAGCCTGATGCAAGCAAATTAAAAGAAACCTAAAACCAGCAACGGACCTAGAGTACTTTCTTTTTAATGTACCTATTTTTATAGCAGAAAAAATATATATAAATCATAGTGAATACAGGAAATGAGTGATGAGTGTCACAATGATCTTGAATTGCTTCCAAGATCATTACATGAAACTACAACTTTTCTTTTCAAAGTCAGTTTAAAAAAAAGGAAGTTGAACTGAAACCAGCAGTCAAAATTGCACTTTTAGTTTACATTGGACCTACTTTGGGTGTTGGAATGGCAGATATCCGGGGGTTTCACAAACAGTTTTAATCTTGGCGTGATGGAAAACCGCCTGAAATAGCATCTGCGCTGGTGCAGGCATTTTGCCATGGGTGGAGTGAGTGTGATACATCCATGGGTTTAAAGCTTATCAAATTCCAAAACATCGCACAGCATGTTGTAATATTTTGAGCAGGTGAGCAATAGTTTTTATCATCTTTCTCAATTACTCCAAGATAAACAGTTGAATGAGACTATTTATGTTGCAAAGTACCGGGAATGTGGACATTTGTGTGATTAACTAACAGTCCGTGCCAGGCGGCATCCAGATAGCGTTTGTAGAGTAAAAGTTAAGCTATTTTATCTGAAACACTCAACAAAATTGTTTGCTTTTAGATATTTTGGCACATTTTTAGTGCTGGTCTGAACACGGCCTTAGAATGGATCATCCGGACATTAGTGTAATCATAAATTTATTCACGTCAATAAGGCTCAGGCAGGTTTTTCCTCTAAAACAATGATGCTGCTTTTAAAGGGGTCCTGCAGAGTTATCTAATAAACTAAAAAACTGATTTTCAATTTTTGTATTTCTATCAAAACCCATTGTGTATGTTTTAAAGGTTAAAACAAACATGTTGAGTACATTTTCTTTTGCATTTAGCATGATTGAAATATAATGAAAAAATGTGTGTGTTCATTTTTATATTGCATTGCGTTGTGCATATTTATGTTTGCTTTTCAGCAGTCTTTTTTTCTCTGCTTTTTCAAGTTGTATTGTTATATCTCTTGGCCTGTTAGTGCCACCAACTGCTGATCCCCATAGTAAAAACTACCAGAAAGATGTTAATCGTACCATCTGTTGCTCATATGCGTGTATGTAATGAAACAAAAACCACTTGTAAAATATCGCTCAATAGCACTACTAGTGGTCAAAATCTCCAAATGGTGACTTTAATGAGTGTGGCTCAACATTCAGATGGATAACATTGTACTTCTCACCTCCTTACAGCAGCCTTTAAGCTTTTCTGTGGAATCACTGTGTAAGATCTTGCATTTCTCACACAGTACACAGTACAAGTGGTTTTGGGTGAAGTTGTGTGTTCAGTACCAGTGGGGTTGCAGGACTTGAACTTTCTAGCGCACTCACACACACCCATCTCTCACTGATTTATACTCCTATACAAGCTCTGAAGCCCTCCCATGCAGGCGGCTCTACACTGTTTCCCAGACATCTGCAGCACGTTTCCTTTCTGTGTGGCAGGGAAAGGAAGTGGAATGGAAAAAGTGCTCCCCCGCCCACTGCGGCCACATGGCAAGGGAGGAGAGCAGTCGGTCAGGAGCCCGCCGGCCACAGTCGGGCATATTTGTGGTCGGCTTTCTCCTCGCTGCAGTCTGAGGCGCTTTGCAGCCCGGCAGCTCTGCACTCTATTGCTCTCTCCCTGCGCTGTGTCTCACACACTTAAATCCAAAAATTGGTAACAAGAACAACCAGCGGAGATGCACTTTCTTCTCACTCATTATGTCCCCCTCCTTCTTCCTTTCCCAGACTATTTATACTGATGGGGTTGACACATGAAAAGGGATCACCCCTTTGCAGGAATGGAGGGAAAGGATCGGGCTACATCAGCAGAGCGGTTCACCGCTGCCCGATCCACTCTGGCCAGAATGGATCACTTCCATCCATTGGCTCCCTCTCACTTAGACACACAGACACACACACACACTGAAACCAGGGCAAAGGGTAACATATACACAAAAACATAGACTATATATATATAAAAAATGGAAACGTATTCTTTACAAGACAAATTCAACCCAGATTGATTCAATTGTAGTTACCACCTCTTTTTTCTTCTTTTCTCCTCTATCTGCTCCTCTCTTTGTGTGTGTCTCCAACACTCGTTCCTGTTAAACGGGACTGCTATGCTCTCCTTCCTCTTAGCCTAGTTTCTCTGAGCAGAAATAGAACCAAGGGAGGTCGGAGATCCTCGAGTCTGGGATTCAAGTTGCGGATTTAATATGAAATCTGTCCTCTCCAAGCTGGTGGAGCTCTGTTTGTGCTTATCTCTGTCTGGCTGTGGCGTGTGTGGGTGTGCATGTGTTCACTCATGTTGTATTTGTGAGTGTTTGGTGGTCGAAGAAGAGCAAAACTGGCGGTATTTATCACCGCATGAAAGATGGCTTTGCAAAAACAGCAAGTTTCCTCAATTTCCTCATTTAAATATTTACTCTGTATCCGGCTTTCATGTTTCTTGACTAAAGACTTCAAGCAAATTAATATCCAATAAAAACATCATAGCCCTCTGTGGTGTCATAGGTTTGTTATTTTGGACCATTTCTCATGTTGTTTAACTGCTAACATGTAGCCAAAAAACAGTTTGTCTCACTTTTTTAGAGCCGCATTGCTTGACATGATTCATAAATCCTGCCCTGTACAGTTTGTGAACATTCTACTGTTATGCTTTTAATGGAAACAGCAGAAAACTGAAAGAAAGTACTATTCATATTGAGGAACGATCACTCACAATTCACCGAACTAAATGCAGCGTTTGTGGCTTGTTAACGTTCACCAATTTGAGTCATTTCTTCTTAAGCCACACTGAGAAAAGTGGTCATAAAGGCAGACTTTATGAGAGGGTGGAATAAGTGTCAACTCCACACTGGCCCCCGACTCTGCGTCAACCCTGTGTTTTGACTGCAGGGAGCGACCGTCTGCAGCCGCATTGTAAATACAGCTTAGCATCACAATAAATTCATGAAAGGGCTCCTGAAGTGTCAAAGTCACATAAATGCTGCTCTGGATTGTGCTGTTAAACATAGCAAACCCAGCCAGCTGACTAATTTGAATGACTTGAAGCAAATAAACTAAAGGGCAGCTGTGTATTTCAAGTCCATATTGTTTAATAAATGACAAAACAATATGGACTTTACTAAGTGACTCGGGTTAGTTGGTATAAAGTTAAACTAAAGGAGTGTACAGTATTGTGTGTGTGTATGAGTGTGTCAGAGGGAGTGGCCTACTTGTGTTCTTTGCTGTTACCTTGAAGGAAAGTGGAAGTCAGTGGTGTCAGCGTTGTGTGCTGTCAGGAAGATCCACATTCCTGCGATGTTTCTTGCTTCCCATCATGCTCAGATGAACACAGGCCCCCAGAGGTCTGAGACTTGAGAAACTCATTAACAGTGTTCAGTTCAATGGATCCTTTGGGTAATATTTCCACAACTACAGCGATGATCTAACATGTAGCTATTATATAAAATATTCCTATTTAGGTGAAGCTATGTTGCCATTTTGGCATTTTTGCATCACATACAAAACTGCGTATTTTAGAAGCATGTTAGCAGATGCTGAAATGTGAGATGCAACCACAATGAGGATTACAAAAAGGCAGAGGTTTGGAGCGCTGAGTTCCTTTGTGGTCTCTTGACCTTCATCTCCTTTAGTGCCCGTACAGCATTGCCATGGCAACTGCACCAGGCGCTTCCAGCTTGGGCGAGGGTTGTGGTACCTCGCCATCAGATACATTACTGAATCTCTTTGTCTTAATCAGACATGAATGTAACCTTCAGTTCCTCGAAAATCTAATAACTTGAATCTCAAGCTGAATAAGGAAGAAAAACAGGGTAAGAAAAAAAAAGGGACACCACTTAAAGGTTTAAGCAAATGTAGTGGAGTGCAAAAAAAAACAAAACAGGAAGTAAGAGAAATCAAAAGGACAGAGTTTGATTGCCAGGCATTAAAAGGCCTCATTGGGAGTAGAGATGATAGTTGTGATAGGCTGCTACACAAACGCAGAGCTGCTGGCTCTCTGTAATCCCTTACAGATTAGCACAGTCCACTTCACAGCTCATTGCACTTGAATCTAGTACAACAAACACTGTTGCTTTGATCTGACTTTGGCAGTTCATTTAAACAGAGACACGATTAGCAACTGGAAAAAAAAGACTGTTTCCTACTTAAAATTAACTTTTTGTACAGTATTATAATTTCTTTGTAATAGATCTAATCTTGTTGTTAAAACAGGTTTTTATTATATTTTTATTATACACAATCACATCAGTTGATCCAACATCCACAGTTTCTAAACTACCAGTGGACAACATTTTCGCTAACTCTACCTTCATTAATTGTCTGGTAATTGTAGACGGGTGTGGCTCAGACAAATACAGACTCTGTCCAGGAGGGTCGCTCCACCATCTGGTGTAGGATTCCCCCTCCCAGCAGGCTGAGTGTAATTGTTGGTGTGTGTGTGTGTATGTGTGTGTGTGTGTGCACTTCTTCTTGCTAATTAGAGTCCAGCTGCAGTTGTACAATACACTGTAAAACACTGTTGCTGTTTGACAGGCCTGATGGGGGGGGGGGGGGGGGGGGGGCCCATGCAAAACCCCCCGTTGGACCAAGGCCGGTGTTGGGATGAAAGCCATGGTGGTTGTCAAAAAAAAAATTTATTAAATTTTGTTTTGGTGTAT
>JAQNCA010000006.1:4079152-4098765 GCA_029783725.1 Acanthurus tractus
GAAACCCGTGTTTCATAGGGAAATGTACCTGCATGGTCTCAGTGAATATCAATCACACACACACACACACACACACACACACACATTTACGCACACACTTCAGCATACGTGTGTCTGCATCTCCTGCTGATGCTCTATTCACAGTTGCATTGATTCATAGGAGGTGACTCATCCCAGGAGGTTTTTGTTTTACTGGCCAGTCAAAGCAAAAGCTGGATGTCCGGTGTTTTTAGCCTCCAGTTGAGTGTGGAAGGAGAATAGTGTGTGTGTGTGTATGTGTGTGTGTTTAGACAGGTCTGGTAATGGGGGGGGTGCAAATTGTATTCTGTTTTTGAGTTCAGTTACATTTACTCTCAGTGCTTTCGATGTTTCCAGTAAGCTGCAAGCCTCTAAGAGACTCCACTGCACCATGTTTATATTTATTTTACAATCCAACATCAGAACTGCAAGCTATTAAAAAAGATAAAGTAAACCAAACACTTTAAATTCCTTTTTTGAGTTTATTGCTTTCATAGAAAAAGACTTTGCTACCATTTCCCCAGGAGACACTATCCATAAGGTGCTAAAGGATGCATAAGACGCAGCTAATGATGAGAGATAATAAAGTCCGATGACTGATGAAGTCGGGACACACTGACATTTACCAGGAGTCAGCTTTTATGGCTTATTGTCAAATGAGAAACATTTTACTTAAAAGTCAAGAATTTTTTTCCACAATAAGATAGCTTTAAATATCAATAAGCAATTAAATGTTTGGTTAAGACAAGGCTCTGGGCATCATACCACCAGGCTGACTAGATGCTTCCTAAACACTCAGCCGTCTGTCTTGCGGCTGATCCAGGGCTTCTCCACATCAAACGAGGTAACCATCGGACACACAGGGAGTGATTCACCTGTGCTAACATCACGCTGACTACACAAACAAAAACCTGTCTCCACTGCACCTGTTATTGTGTCCACTTAATGACTTCTCGCACAGCCTTTGTCTACATGGAATGTGCTAGGATTGTGGTAATTGATGTAATTTGCTCACTGAGAGACTGTGAGAAATATGCACAGCATCTTATTTGGTATTTAAAGAACATCAGAACCGGTTTGGCACCATGTTTGAATAGTTTCGGCTTTTCCATTGGTTTTTATTGGTTTGGACCTTTAGACTGCATTTCAGTTTGGTTTCAGTTATTGTGTGTTTGAATGCCGGCTTGTTTTAGTTTAGTGTCGGTTTTTCAGAAAGGTTTAGTTAAATGTTTTTTATATTTTGTTTTAGTTTTACCGCAGTTTCAGTGTGTTTGAGTCTGAGCCAGATAAAATGTGTCAAGAATTTTTTTTTTCGGTTCAATTTCTTTCCATTTTGATACTTTGTGTTTTAAAAGGACGATAAATGAAACTTCATAGAATGTTCAAATTTTAAAACTGTAATAAATTTACATCCATTTTTATTTCATTTAATGATCTTTTAACCGGGCATTATTTATAGAGCACTGATTTTTTTATTCAGTTTCAGCTTATGAAAATTTTTTCTGCCTATTTTTGTTTCAGTTTCACATTTAATTTATGATAATATTCCGTTTTACACTCCAACCTGAAGCACAAATGAAACTAAAATTTGAAATGAATATTTTTCTTTGTGGGAATTTTGAGGGGATTTTTTTTACTGGACTGCTGTTTTCTATTCTGTTAGAAGTGTTCAAGAGACTCAGAGTCTTTCCTTTAAACCAGACTACAAAGAGAATGAAATACATAAGGAAGAAGAATGATTAATTCATCTGCAGGAGAGGCTTTAAAATACAAAAGTATTCCTACTAGACTGGCCTCAAAAGCCTCTCTGTAGTCAGATGAGGTGACATTAATGCATGACCTTAGCTGTTAATCTCCATATTTACCAGGTGGCTTTGTGCAGCATTGTTATGAGTGTACATAGTAATTTTGTCATAAATGTCTTTGTCATTAATTACTGTGGAACTTTTTTTTTAACTTGTGTTCCTGGTGCAGAACTGACAATTACTTCCATCCTAAGAGCAGGGCGTTATGAGACAAACAGTGTACTTCATAGAGAGAAGTCTGTGTTTGTTAAGCTAATAGAGGGGAATTTGTCACATAAGCCTCATGATAAAGGCAGGATGTCAGGCAGAGCATATACTGTGGGGTTGGCTTAAGTTGTTTTTTAGGCTACAGTTGAGTCACTTCCCTCGGAATTAGATGTCTATGCAATGCCCTCATTGCTACTGATAGCTATTATAATTACACGCTTAATGTGAAAACTGTGATTTCTGAATAAATAGTCTTTCCTTAAGGGATATATCCTGTGTTTCAAAGCTGTCTTGTATCTGCGACACCAACAAATCTCATTATCACTACATGGATTATGTTCTGTGCTCCTTTTCTCATCTGATCTGTAAAATCTTAGATTCCTAGATACAAACAGAGATGTTTGACATGAAGAGGAGCGAAATAGTAAAAGAAAATTGTGTTTTTACTGTAAAAATGCTGCTTGAGCCGGTCTTTGTCAGAGGAAATAGACAAACGCTGACCATTGTTCTGTAATGAGGTTATGAAAACTCTGCTCGCCTTTGACCTGCAGTGTAAACCTCCAGAGAGTGTGTCTCCCTCAGACATCACCTCACTGCTGTTGGGGCTTTCCTGCTAATTTTTTTTTTGTTTTTTTACACTGCGCTTTATCCACTGCCATTGGCCAGGACTTATCTTCGATGCCACTTTGGAGATCACACAAACATGTGAACTTGTTGCGTTCCCCTGCATAAACTTGAATAAACAAAGAGACAATAGTGGTCAGCGTTGGAATGTCACTCATGAGGAAAGGCAGCATTTTCACATGTTCCACATTCAGGAGCTGTTTACCGCATTTCAATCAAACATTTCCGTTCAATTCAGCTACCTGCTCAACAAGGGCCATTTAAGGTCTTTGAGACTCCAGAAATAAGATATACACTCTGCAAACTGAGTTATGAATAATTAAGTTTTTTTGATTTTATTTTGTTATCATTCAGTTCTTTTCCAATATTGTGGCCACATATGTCTTCCACTCAGTAATGCTACATGCATAACCACACATGATGCCTTTGAAAAGGTTTTAACTAAGATTAAATCAACCCTGCAGATAAAATCTCTTCGCAAAGTCTCCATGAGCATTATTTTGTTTTTAAAGAAAACATATGCGATCACTCAAAATGAGTAGTATTTGGAGGAGGAAACCAATGCCTCCAACATGACAGGTTTCTTCTTTCGGAGCCCTTGTAAGGTTGCAGCCTTGAAAGAAGACTGACAGGAGAACAGTGGGATTGTTTCATAGACAGGCTTTATAGCGATGAGCCGTTTCCTGGGAGCAGAGGAGTCTGTAAAGGCTACATATGATATTAGTGTGCTTCCGGTCTCAGTGACAGCACGAGTCTTATATAATGCAGATTATTCAGACTGTATTTCATCATTGGATTTATCACATCAAAATGATGCCGTGATAGATTCCTATTTCTGATCTATGTGGACAGAATAGAACCAGATGTCCCTTCTACAAATCCATAATATATGAGACAACCTCTCTAGATCCAGATCTTAAGAGCACAGCAGAGGTGGTACGTGCAAACTGTGATAAGATATCATTTGATAAGAGAAAATCCATTAAATTGAAACTAGTAACCTTGATTCTGTAGAAGGGTGTGCCTGTTTTTGCTTAAAACAAACAACCTGACAATATTCCCCTATGCCAAGTAAACACAGCGTCTCTATGTTACGTAAGTCTCAAGGTAGTTTATCATTTTCTTTCAATTCAAAACAGCCTCTTAAGGAACTCTTTATCTGACATGTGTACTTTTTTGGGTCAATCAGTTGACCTGGATGTTGGATTCAGATACACGTACACATATTTTCACAAGATTAAAACCAAAAGTTGTCTTTCTTTCTGTGCCAAGTCCTGCAGGAAGAAGCTGATGTTCTCTCTTTCTCCTTAACTCAGTGTCCTCTTTGTTTTTTAACACCGAGTTAAGGAGAAACCAAATTAATCAATCAGGCGTCGAGGTGATTTATTTGTTTTTGTACAACACCAGGTTGCACAACGAAATGAAAGAATGGTGAATATCAACACAAGGAGCCTTTTACCAGAATGCAGCGAGGTTAATAGGCAGCAAGTTAACACCAAATAAATGCGAGCACACTGTCACTTTATTCCCATGAGCTGACACTTCTAAGAGGTGATAATGGGCCTTGAGAAAACAGTGTAACCTATCAACGAATTGCAAAATTAGTTTGAGATGTGAGGTCCAACTAATGACTTCCAGCAGGCCAGTGAATAAAGAGAGGATGTGCAGTTTTGTCAAGCTCAGTAATATCTCTGATGCTCACATGCATTGTATCAGCTGATGAAGGTGATTGTGGACCTCTCCCTCATCTTATCTCCTGTGCATTGTACAACACCCCGCTAAGTGTGTGACCGTTTCATTCGGCCATACACATTTAACCTACAGCACTTAGCTATTAGAATGTTCATTACGGAGACCGCAGAGGAGGAGAAAGAGAGAGAAGGGGGGAAATTATAAGAGGGGGAGACAGGACATCAGGTGGTAGAGAGGGAAAATATACTATAGATGAGGTGGGAGATTCTCATTATCTGTAATAAGCAGAAAAAGTAATCCCAGCCCCTGCGAAAACCCAAACTGTGACGGATTCTTTCATTAATACTAATTCAAATTAGATTTTAAATAGATTTTAGATTACATTTCAACCTCTGAAATTGGATTTTTTTCTCAAAATGACTCATTAAGGCCACACTTTAGGATTCAGATTTGCAAGAACACACGTTTTTTTGTTTAAACTATCACATTATTATCTTTTTAGGTAAAATTTTGCCAACATTTTAATTTGTATCTATTCATATATCACTATAACATTAATTTACATCTTTATCTTAAGACTTTTTGGAGCCAAGCTACTTGAAGCAAACAAAAACAGTGCAAGTACATATTCCTTCGAAACTTAATTCGTGAAATTAGAGTTAAAATAATTTAAGTAATCAATCAATGAAAACATGCACTGATCTTTTATTATAGGACTGTGCAAAAAAAAACGGATAGTCTGACAGAAAAAGCAATCCATCCTTATTGCTTTTACACTATTTTGTGTAACTCTTTCCCCAAAATAGTTCCACAAGAGACAAGAGGACATGTTTTTCCTTTTTTTTGTATCATGTCATGAAAGCCCATAACACATCCAAAAATACAGTTATGCTTTAATCTGATTATTGTCCCTTATCCTGTTGGTTGGCCTGAGCAGCTGTACGACTGTGATGCCTGTGTCTTATATAACCCTCCTCTCCTCTTTCTCTCTCTCCTCTCATCTCCTCCCTTCCTCCTCTGTATGTTTATGCTGATGATGTGTCAAAACACTTCAGCCTGCCTCCCCAGCTCCCCTCACTGCTGTCATGAGTAACATCTCTGCCCTTTCTCCTCTGCAAAGACACAAAACTTGGTTTAAGAGCATTAAAAATTCAGGTCTGTTTGGGTTGGTCCTCCTCATAAATATTGACTTAAAAGCCCAGAGGACGAGGGTCTACTTGTCCAGCCAGCTCTGGGGCAATTAGGGGAACACATTTTAAAGCACTTGTGTTCATTTTACTGGGACATAGGTTCAGTTGTAAGAATTTAAGACGGAGGAATTATTTATGGCCACGCAGGCACCCCGTTCCTCTCCCTGGAATAATGTGGGAGAGAGTCAGTGCTGGTGTGTGATGAATTAATGTTAATCTGGTCAGTTTGTAATCTCACCGGTGATTCATTAAACACAGTGAAGGTCCTTGCTGCCACTACTTTTTTGACTTGATTAATTCCAACAAAGTGATAACACATAATCCTATCTCTGCCTTGCCATCTTTTCTCTCACTCTTTTATGAGCTACTGTATTTGGCTGCATACCAAACTGTTTTGGTACAATCCATTTCGACTGTAGGGCGTCCCATTTGTACAACTCTTTCCCCTCCACTCTCTTTTCACAAATTAAATTCTTTGCAACCCACATCACCTTTCTGAGTAACATTTCCCAGTGCTGTTTCATCTGTATTTAATATTCTTTTGTGGGGTCTCTTGGAGAGGCGTAGGTGAGGTATAATGGAATCCTAATTAGTTGGAGTTTAGCGAAGGTGTCCTCTGGCAGTCCTTCACCGTGTCTGAGGCTCAGTGGTATCACCCAGTTGATCTGGACAGGTCTTGCTGAAAGCTTAGATATACGGCTCGGTCCAGCTGGAATGTGTGGATTTTTTTGCAGCAAAATGCAATGAAGTGAAATGTGATGCTGTAAAAAAACATCACGCAATGCAACACCAAGACTGAGAAAGATGTCAGTCACAGTTATTTTCTGCCACTGTACTCTAACATTTTCTCTCTTTCTGTCTGCAGTGTTCATCTGCAGTTTCATGGTGGCAGCTCCCATCTTCGGTTACCTGGGCGACCGCTTCAACAGAAAGGTCATCCTGAGCTGTGGCATTTTCTTCTGGTCCATTGTTACTCTGTCGAGCTCCTTCATCAGTAAAGAGGTAAGACATGGCATACGCTCTGGCTGAGGCTGCAGAACAATGGCAGCACATGGGATCCGGTGTTATTCCATTAGGCTGCCGGCCCCGTGATAAAGTCTACACCCACGAGCTAATTATCCCGTTACGGTCTGGATATGCTTGATGTTAAGGGTAGTGAAATGAAATGATACGCTCGTTAAGTCAGACACCCACTTTGCCTTTGTAGACTTTTTTTTATGCCTCTCTCCTCCCTCCCTCATTTTCTCTCTCCCTCTCTCTCTCTCTCGCTGGCTACCAGCCACTTAACTAATGAAGGCTCATGTCTCAGACTTACGATCCTTTAGAAGATAAGACCCTGTCAGTTCACTGCCCCATGACAAGTGGATCCAGATCTGATATCCCCCAAAAGCCCCTGTGTGCTGGACTGTACTGGGTGCATTTTAAAAATAATATTATTTTTGGAAGATGTGAGGGAGGGGTATCCTGCTGAGAGAAGCCATCACATCACAGTTAAAGACTCTGTGCATGCAAATATTTGCCTGGAAGTGTACAGACAGACTCCGGTACACAGACTTGATGGACAGAAGTAATAAAAATAAAGCAGACGAAGTCGCTTGGCTTACGCAGGGTTATGTGGCAATAAAAGCAACGTTAGTTAGATTTATGCACAACACAGCATTTCTGCAGAGCAGCGTCATGGGGTCCTGCAGTGTCACCTCTCCAGTGAGTAAGCCATCCCCTGCCAGAGCTCTTTAGCCCAGAGCTGTGGAAGCGAATGACAGCTCAGAGATGTTGATGGTCTCAGGAGGGCGTCCTTTGACTTCAGCCCCCCTATTGACTCATCTGCTAGGAAACAAGATGGCAGCCATTCGACAAAGCACAAGGGGAAGAAAAAAACATTCAGGCTGCTTACGGCTACGCTGAAATTAAGGGCCACTTCACCCCTGACAAATGCCTCACAGGCCGCTGACTGCTGATGAGGAGATGAGGAATGATCCCCTGCATCCTCGGCCCTTTGCCACAAACATGAACTTCAGCCTCAAGACATGTTCCTGAGTGTGCCAATCAAATGAGACGAGAGTAGATGTCTCTTATGTAATGGCCCCACAGTGCTGTCGCCATGAGAAATGAAAGACATGACACGTAATGAAATGTTAATGACCACTTACAACTGAGTCCTATCATTACGCATTTAAGACTCTGGGGTATTTGGAAGGATTTGCAGCTGATTTCAAATTCAAATCTTATGTAACACAAATCTGCCACTGCCATAAAGTGAAACTGCACTTTTCTCTACATGAAAAAAGATTAATGTTAAAAAATGATCACTTGTAGGTCATTAGAGATTTTGAAATATTTTAGTGGCAGTCTATTTTTTATTCCTAAATATGTTCCTATGATAAATAGACAAACAACTTTGGAACAATGTGACAAACAGAAAAAACAGCAGTGAAAACTCAGCTGTAATCACCATAAACACAGCAAACCACAAGAAAAAACAAAGGATAAGATATACAAAAAAAAGGTAACTGTAAAGATATAAAATTGCCAAAAAATGGGTGCATGTTATAGTCGACATAGCTTTCTTTATGTATTCCATTACGTGTCAGCTCACAGTGATGAGGTGTGTGTGGTTGGGCCTCCAGAGGATGTTTGATGGTGTGTGTATGACCTCATCCCATAATGTCCCATCCACCAGCATGAAGCCTGGAGTGACAGCTGAGAGCTCAGGATCACCTCCTACCATCTTAGCTCTGCCTCTGCGACCTACAGCACCTTCATTCATCTCTTCTCATCACAGACAAACCCTACAGACTTTGAACTCACCACTGTTAAAACACAACTGTTGAACATTATTCCAGCCCACAAATATGTGTTGAAATAAAAAAACCCTCACAATTTAAAGCCACAAATAAAATACTGAATACTAAATACTAAAAACTAAAATACACAGACAAAAGGGAGTGTATATATCAATACGAAACATGTAGCTTAATTGCAACAGTAACAAAAAGCACAAGTTCTACATGCTACTAATATTCCTCTCGAGACTAATGGAAAGAAATATCATTTTAATTATACTCAAATTAGTGGCCGATATTTGCAGTATGCGTCATTCCAGTGTGTGGGGGAAGCAGATTTCTTTGCAGCTTCACAAGCAGACATGGGCGTCCGTATCCAGTGAGTAGTAGTTGCCATGGAAACAGTTAACAATCCAGCTGCCTACACAGGTGCCCCCGCCAGCCAGCACGCTCCTATTAAAGCCTTTTAAGTATTTGTCTTTTTATTTTTTAGTTCATCACATCTAATGGAAGATTATAAGGACATGGTAATTAAATAAAGCAAAATGTTAGCAAACACATTAAAATGCTGATGTGATGTTAATTTACAAATTCATTAAGTGAAATTTCTTCAGGCTGATCAAGACAACGTCCTCCAACTTTTGCGCCATATGTTACAATATTTATCATTTTAATCAACTGAATGATCTCTGTGTTCATGTGATGTGTAGAGATGCAGAAATATCACTTACCTGTAATATTGTGCATAACGTGTGTTTGCTCGCTGTCCAAACATAACCAGATTTAGTGCTGTCCATCGCCGAGCATTACTATATGAACAAATCTGGGTTTTTTTTTTACCTGTGTGAAAATAGTTATGTGTTGAGTGTGTTCAGTGCTAATAGAGGCTTATAGCTGGTAATTGCTTCTTGTACAGCATGTGCAGTGTAAACTGCTCAGACCTGAGCTGGTTCTCTAGAGGTAGAATTAGTCTGTTTTCTGCTTTGATAAAAAGTTGGTGAGGTAAAGGACGCCTGACCAAAAAAAATGGCTTTTAGGTTGATATGCTCTGACAGAAAGTTTCCTGTGGCGCTTGGTAACAATGCCCTTATGTCTTTTTTATTTCTTTCTTTGCAGTACTACTGGCTGTTTGTGCTCTCCAGGGGACTGGTGGGTATCGGAGAGTCCAGCTATTCCTCCATCTCTCCCACTATAATAGGAGACCTGTTCACAAATAACAGCCGCACCATGATGCTCTCCGTCTTCTACCTGGCCATCCCCCTGGGAAGGTAAGAGCCAGACAGATCCTGTTTCCTTTAAGTAGATGCCAGGTAACAATAAGATGTCTGATATATTTTGGAAGACATAACATTAATGATGCTGGAGCTTGGTGATGGCATTAAATGTGTTAATCATTTTCCACCAATTCAGTCGGTTCTCTAAATCCAAAGATGCGAAGGGATCAGGAGAATTAGCCTAAATGATTGAAAATATCCTCACACAGCAAAGGTCATGCTTGGTCCTAACCGGCTCCTTTTTTTCCAGGAGCAGCCACACAAAGAGCTCTCTCTGCATAAGAAAAGCAGAACTTACACCCGGCTACGTGAGGGTGGGATGCTTTTTGGAGATGTGGCGTGGGGTTGTGGGAGTAGGAGGTATTATTAAGCTCAAATCCCCAGCCTTTTCAGTTCATTCAATCAGAAAAAGGGCCACAGGGAGAAAACAAACAAAGCCAAGTAATAAAAGATGAATGTGTCTGTGGATGCGGCACAGGAGCCACTCGAGGTTTATCATTATATACAGTGCTTAACAGCATGCGCCGAGCTGCTGCATGCTGCGCGTCTGCATGTGGGAACACACACTAGGAAATGCTAAGTTAAGGGGAAGTGTGCTGCAGTCTCTCCAACACTGTAAACATGTATGTATAACACATCATCTAAATTTGTTGCTGCAGAGCAAACCACAGAAATGAATGGTTTGAGGGCTCATTTAGTGAACTAATCATATGAGTTTTTAATGGTGGATTTGAGACAGTGGAGAAATAAGGAAAAGGGGAGACTAAACTGCCTGAGTGGTTGTGTCATGAGCTGCCAAAATGTTTGGGTCACAGTAAACTGCCCAGCAACACAGACAATAGGAGGTAAAAGAGTGGGCCTCGGTAAAGTGCAGTCAAACATCCGATCCAGACTCCCACTTGTTTGTCTTAACTGAGGTTGTTATGACCGTTTCCAGGAAATGACCTCAGGAATTAGACTGGAGTCACAGGAAATGGATTCCCCTGCCCTCATTTTCTTTCTCCCATAATTTTTCAACTCGGCCCCACAGACAGGTTATTGTGCGACGCCGGCGTTTGATGTGAGCGCATTTGTCATGCTGGAGTTTTATTGTTGGTGCTGAACTTTCCAAACATTCTCTGATAAGATTAGCTGTTAGTCACTCACTGGAAATATCATACGCTGTCTGAGCCTGTTTTTAATACAGTGTTATTTTTGGAGAGCTAATCATGGAAGCACAACAGTGGACTGTTTCCACATTTTGACCTGAATACACAGATGTGTGTGAGTATGTATGTGTAAAACCAGTTAAACATGTTTTGGCTATTTAGCAGCCAATGCAGATAAGAACGCACTGTGTGAGTTGCTGGCTACATTTGGGCATCAATCTATTGCTCCAATCTGCCTTTCTAATGGAAAACAGCATCTCTCGACCAAAGGCCGTGCACAGGCAGACAAACAGGTTGAACAAACTCAAATCAGGAAGTCAGATTGATTCTCACTGACTGATTCTGTGGAGGAAGTTTAAAAAAAGAAATAAGATAGAAATGGATTCAAGGAAAAAACAACACAAAGAGTCACAGTAAGGTCTCCAAGAACACCTTTAATGCTGTTAAGCATTGATTCGTCAAGGCTCTGGTCCTGTATTAATATAGGTTTACATTCACAGATAAGATAAGGTAAGCCCTCATTTACTGCGAGTATAATAGTGGCACACTGTCACTCAAAATCGGCCGTTGATCAAAAATTCCCCAGTTGTTTATCAGCTTTAGGATCTGGCAGATAACATTCAATCTATTAAACGGCAAAAGTAAGTAAAAATAGTGTCACAATGCCACAAGCTCAGGGTTTCATCATCAAGTTGTTTGTTTTTCCCAACCAACTATTATGAAACCCTAAAAATATTCAGTTTGTCATCACAAAGCAACAAAAGCATTGCAAATCTTAACATTTGAGAAGCTTGAACTATTAAAAGCATGTGCTGATTCCTTGAAATGTGACTTTGATGATCTCATGATGATCTTTGTATTTTGGATTTAATAAACAAAACAGATGCCTCTTGGTTTCTGCAGTAGGTCAGGTCATGTTGGTTGCTAACAAATAATAGCACAGCTTATCTGTTTTTTGTCACCACATTACTGTGTTGAAGATAAAGATTACACTCTTATCTGCTCACACCTTTACTATATGACTCCTCTTTGTCCTTTAAATACTGATGTAATCAGGCAGCAGAGGCTTATCACAGCACAGGGGGACGCTTTATCTGAACTTATCTAATCTAGCAATATATCCCTCAAAGCATTTCACGGTTATTTCCCTTCATGACACCCTTAAACTCAAGCAAAATGCTGTGAAATTTGATTACACTGTGACACAACACACAGCCTCCGGCCGGACAACCCTGTTTGTGCTGCGCTCTGCTGCCTCATGGGCGATAACTTTGCACCTGTGACTACATGCTCCAACCGCAAGGCCACAAATAGACCAGCTAGCCAGGTTGCTACCAGTGCTTTGATCAGTTACACTGTCATTACGCTCTCCATGTCAAGTATGCAAACACTCAACACAGCTTTAATTACACTACAAACAGCATGTGTGTATGTGTAAGTGTAGGCGTAAGCCGAAGTGATGGAAATGACAGACTCAGCTAACTCAGGACACTGACTCATGTGCTTTATATATAACATGCTCTGACAGACATCAGTGGAGCAGCTTCAGAGTGATATACATGTATGTTAAGTGTGAGTGTTTTGCTAATGCAGATTCTTTGTCTCTGCAGCGGGTTGGGTTACATCCTGGGCTCCAGCGCCAAGGAGGCTGCAGGAGACTGGCACTGGGCATTAAGGGTAAGGACATCATCATCATTATCATCAAACAATGCTCACAAAAATGCATACAAAGACAGATGAAGAACCCCTCCTGCAGGGCCTGGTGGGGAGGCCTGTCATAGGATCTGGGGGTCGGAGGGGTCAGCGGTGGCAGAAGCACTGGGGGGGCACACACACAGGGCTGAGCAGACAGTCCAGACCCTGACGCTGTAGAGAAGTGACAGACTAGATAGAGCTAAAGGCTGGACGGCTCTCACACACACATCCACATCAACACGCAGCTTAGCCTCCAGCCTCCTGCAGCAGCATTTCTAAAAAATCTCTCTCAAACTTTTAACTTCAACATTTTCTAAACTGTTTTAAGCTGAAAAAAGTGTTTTTCAACTTTGATCAGATGTCTGCAGCAAAGAAAGTGGATTTCTATTAAAGATCAAGGCTGATGCTCCCTTTTTTTCCCCCCAGTTGCTGTAAACACATTTATCTTTCATTACTCTTTTACCACATAGGTCGTCTCCGGTGAAGCAGGATCAATGTCGGCCTCAGTGAAATAACACGGTGTCAGTGCTCCCTCAGCCTGTGTGCAGTGTCTTTTTCAGTGCAGGAACTTGATGAAACATAACATAAGGTTCATTGTTAGCAGCACACTTTGGGAAGAGGTTGCTGAAGGTACACTTTGGCCCTGCCAGGGACACAATACTTAATGCATGTTCCAGGCACTTTCAGACAAGCTAGCTGTGCTGTGGATTCTCTTTTTTTTTTTTTAAGAGGGAACAATGGAAGGTGCCAGGAAAGGAAATGATGATGTCTAAACCTTCGAGAGGCATTTGAGAGCAAGAAATGAGAATGTGTACCAATGAGGACACTAAGCCTCTTTTTAGGGCAGCGACAGAGAGGATTTCAGTTTGATCTGGCACACATATGCTAATACAAGGTGCTCAAAGGTGCTCCAAGAGCATTAATCTGGATCCCTTTTAAATTGAAGGCTAATTTTAAATTTATCTGCAGAAATTTGCTGTGATGTACCATCTTGATGGGCACGCATCAAGAAAAAAATCCTCACTGGACTGTTTTTCAGTCAAGCACACTTAATGCACTCTTAAAAGCTAACACAGGTGTCGAATAAAGGGTTAAAATCACTGTTGTCATTTTAAGGGGGACTCAACTGATTCACTTAGGACAAAACATTTCCAAGTTACAGCTCTATAAGGCATACCAGCAGTAATAGAAGGGACAATGAAAGTCTCAGAGGAGCCGCTGACTTCAGGGTCGACTTTTAAAATCCTAATAACAAATTATGACCTGGCTCCTCTTATGAGCCTACTGACATTTAAAGGAAGACATTAAACATTGTCTCAGCATGTCTCGGTGGAAGGGATTCCTGGACATGACAGCTTGCTGCATTTCAGGAAACAGGACATCCATTTTTCTTCTTGTCTTGGTGGAGCATTAAAAAAAAAGGCTGCAGTTAGAGCAGGGCAGTTTGTTCCACAGCAGTCACAATGACATTCCTATAAAACAATCTCAAAGCCAATTAATCACCGGTGTGGCATGCAGAGGAAAACACATACAGAGACATGAAAGGGGCTCTGTGCGGCAGCATCCTGCTTTAAGGAAAAAACACTGCAGTGCTTCCGCTTGTTTTTGCCCAACGTGTTCCAGCCACCTTCCTTGTTTAGCAAAAAAAAAAAACCGACAAGATGGAAAAGAGGGGATGCATAGAAACAAGGAGCAAGAGAGGGCAGTAGCTAATTTGTTTGATTGCCAACCTTCCATACAGGAAGTGTCAAATGGGCTCTGTGGGACTCAAGGTCAAAGGTGGGTCACGGACTCCTGCTGTATCGATGAGTAATTTTCGAAAAAGCTAATATTTATTTTCTTTGAAATGAGCGGTGTGTCCTCCATTAAGCTGCATCTCTCTGAAGCACATTACGCGCCCCTGATGCACATGTGGTTTTTCATTAAGCCGCTCCACACAAGCTGAAGCAGGCTGGAGAGAAGAGACGGTATGGGGAGGGAAATGATCAGTGGGGCTGTAATCCTCACACCTTTGAGACCGTGTTGAGCTGTATTATCAGACACATTATGAGCCACATCAGACCCTGAACTCCCCCCTCAATGAAAAATTTGAACACACACTCACATATATATACACATACACACACACACACATGTTACACGATAACCCCTGTGCTTATGCATATAAATGAGCAACAAAATATAATATGATGAATCTGCCCTGGCACATGAAATTGGTTTTTGCTTTTGTGAGCATTTGTATTACTCGAACAAATCCTCTCCCATACACATCCCCATCCTGCCTTTTGTCTGCATCTCCCCTGCACAGACACACACACACATGCACAAACATGCAACCACGTAAGCCATAAAAGATGATAGTGAACATAATAGCAGATGGCCACTTATGAGGTTTTCACCTTGGTGCAGAGCTCACAAAGTAGCTTTCAAAGGCAAAAAGCTCTTTTAGAGTCTTGTATGCTTATACACATAGGCACACACATTCACACATTCACACACACCCACACACACACACCCACACACACGCACACACACACACAGTGCCAACCGAGTAAGCAGAGGGAATGTCCTCAGCTCCAGAGGGCTTGTATAGTATTTCAGGCGTATCGGCAAACACAGTGGCCGTCCTTTCAGGTAGTAAACACACTGATCTTTGTCCTACATCTCACGTCTGCCCCCCATCAAACCCCTCCCGCTCTGAATATCATATCTGTGTGATGTGTGAAACTGGCCTGAACGTCTATAATGTGTCTTTCTCGTCCCTGTAGGTGTCCCCGGTTTTAGGGATCACTGCAGGAACTCTGATCCTGCTCTTCGTGCCGGAGCCAAAGAGAGGCAGCGCTGATCAGATGGCAGGTCGCATCAAAACGCGCACTTCCTGGTACTGTGACATGAAGGCGCTCGCCAAGAAGTAAGGCTTCCAAACAGCTTCACATGATGTACCAGGTTTTGGAAGACTAACTGTATTATTTGTTTAGTGATGAGACAAGGCACCATAATAAACCAATTTTCCTGAGCAGATCACTGAGACCCATGTATGCTAACAATCTAATCACTTGTTGAATAAAAGGCAACAAAAAAATTATATTAGGACTTTTTTATAGCAGCCATTAGAGGCATGGAAATGTCAACACGAGACACAGTGAACCAGCTATCATTCACTCAGCAGCGCGCTGCATTACTGCTGAACTGTGAAGGGAGCTTTGCATCCATGACACTGTAAGCCCTTGTTATTATATGACCTGTGGGCTACATTTCCCTAAAAATGTTATAAACTTTATATGGCTAGCCTACTGTAATGTAGTCATGCAAGTTTATGGCAGCTATGTTGGGTGATAAACCAAATATTCATCCCTGCATCACAGTCCCCCACATTTAACACCTTGTGGAAACATGAAAAGGTTTTAAAAGTGTGTTATTTTTCTTTCCTATATAAAAATGTCAGATTTAACTGCATTTAATTTCAGTTTATTTATAATTCAGCAGCAGAGTTGTTTTAGATTCTTACTCTCTCACTTTTGAGATATTGCAGTTTGTCAAAGTGGTTATCATTTAGCTGTATTCCTTTATTATCCGTTTGCTCTGCTTCCTGTCATTTGTCATATGAGACAAAGTGTACAAGTGTGATGTTTTAGGTCACGTGGCAGTAGCATGTTTATCTCTTTTCTTCTGTAAGCCAAGATAATCACCTGTTTAATTTCATGTGCGTGTGTTTCTTTGTGGCTAGTCGGAGCTATGTGTTCTCCTCCCTGGCGTCCGCGGCGGTGTCTTTTGCCACGGGTGCATTTGGTATGTGGATTCCTATATACCTGGCAAGAGCCCAGGTGGTGCAGAAGACCGCAGAGCCTTGTACAAAAGAGATCTGCAGTAGCACAGACAGGTGAGAGGTTAATTAGTGCAGCTTTTGAAGTCTCTGGAGTAATCTGAAACCATGTTATAGAGACAGATACAAGCGTCACACATGAAAAGCTCAATGTACAAACATTAACTATAGCTCCTTTTAATTTACAAAGTGTTTCAGTGATACACCTTTTGTAATAAACCATGCTGTCTTCCAAATGTTCATTTCCTATCCAAGGCTTCCCTACTAAGATTACAAAGGCCAAAATACACATGATAATTATTTCTGGTAATAATTATTTCTTCTCATGTGCAGTCTAATCTTCGGGGCGATCACCTGTGTGACCGGTCTGTTAGGCGTGGTCATCGGGGCGGCCACCACACGCCTGTGCCGTCAGAAGACAGAGCGAGCCGACCCGCTCGTGTGTGCCGTCAGCATGCTGGGCTCGGCCATCTTCATCTGCCTCATCTTCGTGGTGGCCAAGAAGAGCATCGTAGGAGCTTATGTAAGAATCATTGCATGCAACTCTTTTGTATCTGCAGCAGAAAGGTCAATCAAACTGTGGTGATGGTTGTTAATAATGCAAGTCCACTTTAGCTTTACACCATCCAAATTCGACAGAACCCCAGACAAAAGTGTCCCTTTAATAAAGAGCGACATTAGCATGTCGAGTACGGATCAGGCTTGGAGTTAAAAGGGAAAGTGTGGTAACCAATTTCACAAGAGAAGGCTTTGTAAAAGCTCATTATGTGAGGTTAATGTTTGAATCAGGTATAAGGAAGTAAGAGGGTACCTTGCCTGATGCTGCGTCCTTTCAGGCCCAGAGGCGGCGTTGGGTGTTGCCTCCTAATAATAAACAGCCTTAATTGCAAGTTAGATTGGAATGACCTGAGGAGCTACTGCAGGTAGCTGAGGCTCATACCTCAGCTGGCCTGAAGATTGATTCTCAGGCAAATGCACACCGAGCCTGAGTGCCTAATTGCCTTGAGAAGCAGGAAAAGGGTGCAACTTAACAACCACTGCTCCGAAACAATGCACTCCAGGCCGCTGGACTCACCAAGCACAAACTTCTCACTCTTATCACAGACAGAGGAAGAGGAACTGACTCTCAACAAGTTCAGTGGTATTAATGCTGGAAAGCTGGAAAAGGTGGAAAATATTTCCCATGCGTGTAAAGGAACATAATAAGCAGGCGTCCATATCCTAAATATGTGACCTTGGCTGACTTTGGCATGTCGGACTTTGTTTACTGCTGAATCATGGCAGGACTTTTTGGCAGTACATGGGAGAGGCATTTACGAGTGTTAATTTGTTTGATTGTTCAAGATACAGAACAACATAACTTCCCAATAACTGCTTTGAATCGTAATAACACACCATTTTAAAAAATATATCCTGCTTCGTTTGCTATTGCCCAACAGGTGCTTAACAAAGTAGCTCCCATATGACAAATAATTATTAGTTTAAGTGGTGATTTGATTTAATGAGTTTAGATTTAAATGAAACCCTGTTTGGTCAAAAGTGCACATTTATCGGAAGCATGACTCAGCCAATTAGACGTGAGCTTCAGCACAATCCATAACAATTACACGATTACAATCCTGTCTAACTTCATTTCAGACAAATGCTGCATGACAGAAAGGACTTTTGCCGGTGCACTCGGGCGACACCACATTTCTATTTTTACACTGGTTGCAAAGGGTAAAGATGCAGGCAGCTGATGCTCTCTAAAGTTTTATGTCGTACCTTGGAGGGACAAACTATTTGATTGAGTGAAAACAAATAGCAGTTCTGCTTGTTCAACTGTTCCGACTTCAAACATGTTTTGAATTCCCTCCTTCTCAGACTACTCTACTGTATAATATTAAATCATCAGTACAGTAAAGCAGCAGTTGTAAGTGATCAGCTCAGGTTTCATGGCAAAATGCTGACAGATGTGTCACATTATAAGGCGTGACGTTGCTGTAACGGTCAGAGCTGCGCTGTCGAGGCCGATTGACCCCTCGCAGCTGTTGTCTCGTCAACGCACAGCTAATCTGAGGAAAGGCCGAGGCTTCTATCCTCTGAGAGGCAACATGTCGGTCACGGTGTCTCGTTCGCAGCTCTTAAAGCACACTTGTCTACATCTACTCTGTCAGACTTGCCTGTGTAGCTCTCTGTGCTGCACTGTAGGTCTGGCACTTCAGCAGAAGGGTTATTCCCTTAGCAGGAAACACACATCAACCGGCCGTGTTAAAACCGTGCCAGACAAAAACCCCCGTTACACAGACACATGAGATTCCACTGCAACCAAATCCTGGTCCTGTTTTTTAAAAAGTGGCCAAATAGCAACACCAGCTGCTGCCAGCCCGTTTGCATATGCACATTAGAGTACATGTGCTCTATGTCAACTCCACTGTGTTATTTCTAGTTTACATTTTCTGTTCCACCCATTGAGAAGCAGGACGTAAATTGAGATCTTGCAGCTGGATCTAAACTTAGGAAGTGTTCAAAGGTTTCCACACTGAATATGAAAAAGAAAAAAAAAACCTTATCATCCTGTGCTGTTTTTCAGCTCGTAGGCTAAATACTCGTCTCAATGGGACCAAAATGAAAGCCTGCACCACCGTGTATAATTGGGCCACAGCATAATAACATGTTTTTAAACCACAGAGCCAAAGCTCTTTTATTCAGCAGTTGATTCTCACACGCTGTGGAAATATCTGCATCCTCCTCTTTTGGCTTCATGTCTAGTTAGCAGCCTTTAGTGCAGCGGAAATGGGCTGATCTTAATTAGCGCTGCTAAATGAGCAATTTATTTCTCCTTTTTTTAGGTTTGCATCTTCATAGGGGAGACGCTGCTTTTCCTAAATTGGGCCATAACAGCAGACATTTTAATGGTAAGTACTGACAGCCTATACTTATCCGGTGGCTCACTGGAAATTCCTGCAACAAACTTTTTTAAATAGCAGTCATCCAATTAGATGCACTCTTGATTTATGAAATGAGTGAGTGGACTCAGACCTTTGTTAGCTTCAGTCTGAGGTTATAGTTTACTAACATTTATCTATAAAATGCTAATGGGAACACTGATGTGTTATGGTATGTAAAAGTGAAAAGAGAGAGCCAAATAAAGACTTTCAGGGAAGTGAATGTACCAACCAGCTCCTCAATTTGTAATTAGGATGGAGACTGTGGTGAGTATGTAGAGAAAGAGAGAGGCCATTACTGACATTTTAACCGTGACTGACAGGTCTGCCTGGGGTGTTCTGACCCATGGAGGTGGGCTCTGCCTGCATAATTAAAGTCTGCAAGAGTTGTTTTTTACATGGATGAGTGAATCTTTCTACCTTAGTC
>JAQNCA010000006.1:4098865-4141831 GCA_029783725.1 Acanthurus tractus
TTTCTACCTTCGTCTCTTTATAAGATTATACAATCTCATGTATTTTTCACCCCTGTGTTTCTCTCTTCTTTTTTTTTTTGCAGTTTGTAGTTATCCCCACACGGAGAGCAACGGCGGTCGCCTTTCAGAGCTTCACCTCTCATCTCTTGGGTGATGCAGGAAGTCCGTACCTGATCGGCCTGGTAAGACTCTCCAAGAAGCAGTTCTGCTTTCAGATTTACCCCCAAGTTTTGATCAACAGCCAGAAACGCACAGCTACAGCACGTCTGTAAGCGCCCCATTCATGCGCTCCATGTATTCAGATAGGAGTTCAGCTCTTGCTTTAAGTGGGCCAGTGCAAAAGAGAGGTGGGTACAAGAGCAGCTTTTAGCACATGTCTCAGGAGGGGCCGGCGAACAGAGTTGTGATTTCACCACTGCTCTTCAGGCTGTCACCGGCATTTTCTAGTAAATCTCACGGCTCCCAAGGGACCAGTGTTACTGTATTTGATTGGTTGGGATATGAAAGAGTGGTTCTTAGTGGGACGCTAGACCTCTCAAGGTCACTCAGACTCCCAAAGCCCCCCCGCTCAAAAGCCCACCGCCATCTTAACGGCACACATGAATCTAAAGAAAAGCATCCAGGAGGCCCGAACACAAGTGCTGCTCTCTGTTCAATGGCGTGTGAAACAGGATCCACCTCAATCTGTCAAGCAGCGTTCTTTTCATTCCAAATAGAGAATGAACATTTCTGTGGTAAAACAGTAACTTTATAGGTTCACGGTCTGTTTTCCTTTTAAAGCATACAGGACGCATGGAAAAATGGGCTCCTATGCAAGTATAACAGACAAAAACTAAATGCAGTAACATCAGAGCAATAATAAACATTTCAAACATCCTGCTATTTCAGTTTTTTTTTGTTAGTATTTAGGATATTCTTTAGTGCTTAGACACAAAAGACTGCCTTAGTGCAGTGTGTTTACATTGCATTTCATTGGCTCACTGCCTATAGGTCATGTTAACAAAGGCAAAGTAGATGTCTTTGATTAGTGAATCAAACTGATCCTGGAGATCCTCTGTCGGGGCCTGACGGGCTGGCAGCAGACACAGCTGTCTGTATGAGCTGCATTCAAAGTGTCCCGTTTTTGTTTTTTTTTTGTTTTTTTTTTACTTTTCCTCAAATAGAAATGTTAAACTCTTGTCAAAGCCTGATAAAAGGAGCAGTAACTTATCTCCGAGTGCTGACAAGCTCATCAAAAGACTGAACAAAACTGGCAGATTCCGGCTCAGAGACTGGTGCTGTATTGTTCCTGCAGATCAAATGAAACCCAGTGTCATATTATGTTGTACAAACTTCCTATTGACACGTTTAGAGAAGCAGCGCTTTGAACCACCGTGTGGCTCTGAAAGGATCTCTCATATTCTATGCGTGTAGTCTTGAGAAGACTAGATGATTAATGGCTTATTTGAATATCAGAAAGCAATCCTGAGAACTGATTAAGCATTTAAAATCATTTATCAAACCCAAAATGAGAAACATACTCTGATTTTAGCTCTTCAGTCTGGAGATGTGTGGCTTTACTGAGCTGCTTTGTATTTTATTCATTATCTTTGGCTGTTGGACTATAGGTTAGACAAAACAAACATTATAAAGATGGCACCTTGACTTATGATTGACATTTTTCACTATTTTTTGATGGTTCATAGACCAGACAATTAAAAAAAAGATTTTTTAAAATTAGGGGGAAAATTAGTCTTAAAAAAAACATTTGTTCCATCTTTGGTTTCAGCCTAAAAACATGACATGTGGAAAATGAAGGCTTTTTAAGTGTAATTACTCGAGTAATATTCCAACAAGCTCCTCATGTCAGAAAAACGCAGCCCACACACACACACACTGCCAGCCAGAGTTACAGAGACTTGGCCTCACAGTTACCCGCTCACCCGGGTTCTCCATCCAGCCTCCGGGGTCACGACTCTCCTCTGAGTGACATACTGAATGTCTGGGGGGTTTCTCACTCCTCCACAAACCCCCAACCAACGAGGCTCCAAGTGCGTCACCACCCACTGCCTCAGTTCCCGAGCTGAGGTTTAGCACGCGAGTGTGATGGACTTGTCGTGACGCACGATGAGCATGAGAGATACACACTCATGCGGACTGGCACAACTCCTGTGAATGAGCAAAGTGGAGAATCTCAAGAAAAACAGTGTGGTGGTTATTGCTAAGCAACCACGGGAGAAAAGTGAGCATGTGAGTCAGACCTCTTGGTCCACAACTGTGTGCTGCAAACAGACTTGCAGATGATGCACTCAACTCTGCACAAACAAATGTGTTTTCCAGTGCATTACAGTTGCATTAGATGGAGTGCCCACAGATTTTGGTTCCCACATGCCACACAACTGCCACTATCTGTTGTGTCGAAGAAAGTACTTTAGTTCTTCTCAAACCCTCCTGAGCTTGAGACAAGATCCTCCTCCATCCATCAGCACGTAGACAGTGGCAGTTGTCACATTAGAGTCCCCCCCTGAGAAACACATAATGGACTCCTCCCATACTGTATGAGTGGGACATGGCTGCAGGCAGAGTGGGTGGCGAGGGAACGCCAGGAACAATTTCAGCAAATCTCCTAACAAATGCCTTCCAGCTCAATAATTAGACATGCAGCAATTCAGGATGTATTTTTAGCTAAGCTGTATTATGCAAGTTGCAGGCAATTTACTGTACCTGACAAAAAAAAAAACCCTCTGCACTGGCCACACACACAGCTGCTGGATGTACACCAGATTTAGTCACGTGTGTGTGTGTGTGAGTGTGTGTGTGTTTGTGTGTTTATTTTCCTCCACTATCTTCCTTCTTCCTTTGATTGCTCCCCACGATGCACGTATGTACTAATGCGAGTTGCACATGCACATGTGAACACACACTGCAGCCGCACGTTCCCTTCCTGCGCCATCCTCCCGTCAGCAGTTCTCCAGCTCTAGAGAATCCCATTCTGCTGACACTAACATAAAATCAATGTGCTTCTGCCAGGATGACCTATGGCTGCCTAGACTCTCACACACACACACACACACACACAAGAAGCCCCCTCTTGTTCCTGCTGTGCAAATATCCACGTAATCTGCTAAAAGCTACCATTTCCAGCCTCCTCTTCATCACAATTGTCAGTACAGTGATCTATGTGTGTTTGAGAGCTGCTGTATGAGTGACACTGGGAGAGAGAAATGGTCACTTCACACCCACTGCTCTCCAGCTGTTGTTTTCCTCGGCACCACGCACAACAGACTGAACACCAGAGTTACTTAAGCCTTTGACAGCAATGTGAACTATTAGCTGTGAAATCCTGCCTCACTTGAACAGGCTGTCTTACCTCATGCTGTGTGTCAGTTTTATCTGTTGCTATGATGAAACATGCAGAACTCACTCTGGTAAAGCATTCAGTGTGAGTATGTGTTATGTTATGAGCACAGTGTCATGTAGTGTGTCAGAGCATGACGGGATATTTTAGGAACTTTTGCCGGATGATTACTTACAATAAAAATCTCTCTTGTCTTTTGTTTGTGTCACTGTGTGCATGTGTGGTGGTTTTGGTTATGTTGGGTGTGTGTGTGTCTGTCTTTGTGTGTTTGTCCTGACGCACCTGGGTGCAGATCTCCGACGCCCTTCAGCAGAGCTACACTACGTCAGCGCTGTGGCGGTTCCTCAGCCTGGGCTATGCCCTCATGCTTTGTCCCTTTATCATCGTCCTGGGGGGCATGTTTTTCCTGGCCACAGCGCTGTTTTTCCTGGACGACAGGGAGAAGACCGAGAAACAGTAAGTGACTCAGACATTGTTGGAATAACTCATCATTATTTCATGTATTATTTAGTCGTTTATTCTTGAAATATTTAATACTCTCTTGCGATGTCCTTCACCGACTCCGAAAAAACAAAAAACACCACCTTAGTTCAAGAGGGTGAGGAAGTGGCAGCAAGAGGTTTTATACTGAATACCATATGGACGTAAAGAGGTTTTGGACTTCATTCTTAAACTGCGATGCTGCTGTTTGACGTATGTCAGTGACAAGCTGCCAGTGGTGACAACAATGGTGCCAACCCTGCGAGGCTCAGAAAGGCCCTGGAGCCAATAGAAAGTCCCAGTCAGCTAAAAGTGCTCCAAAGCTGACACAAGCTGTTCTAGCCATCAATTTGTCAAAGTGTGCTTACTTAGACTTTTACCAGCTACCGCCTCTCTTCTTCATGCATTCATATTTTCCTCTTTCAAACACTAAAGACGTGAACCCAGAGGGCACGGTGGCTGGTCATGGCCTTAAAAGGCTAAAACAAACACAGTCATCCTCTTTCAGATGGTGAGACATGACTTCTTGTTTCTTTTCCACTATTTTTTCCTACTTTTTATCACATTGACTTAGTCCCCTGGTGCCAGCGCTCTCGGAAATGACTTCCTTCCTGCTGAAGATGAGGGACATTTTTAGACAGGATGGCAGCCTGATGTCTGAGGTCTGTCTGCAGTCGCCTTGTGTTCACTCTGTGGAGTTGTTTGCTGGTCGTTCCCACGCCAAAACCTCTCATAAAGAGGGACTTGAGAGGTTTTAGAACAGCTTAATCAGAAAAAAAGCCTATTTGAAATTATATCCACTTTAGAGGACAACCTAAAATTTGACAAAGAAATTTAGAAACCTTCAACTTCACGGTTCAAGGAATTTACTGCATTTCTTAAATCCTAGAGTCAAGTACTGACTTCCTCTGTGTAATTTTAATATACAGTTTTAAAGGGGTGTTTTGAAAGGCACCACCAAGCTGTGCCGTGGCTTTCTGCTGGGTGCCGTCCAGGAAAAAAAGGGAAGAAATGCAGAACAATGACTAAAAAAAAAGTCACACTCTTGCCAACGTGCCAGAAACAGATACTAGTTTGTGGTCCGATATGTGGTTCAAGCTATCTGACCACATCATTACACAGTGGGGGCAGATGGCACATGTTCACTCAAACTATATCTAGCCGCAACTCTTTGACTTTCACACTACATGCTTCAGGGCAAAACTAATAAATCACCAGATGGAGTTGAAAAAGTCTCAGATATGAAACAGAAACCTGGAGGCACCGTCACGTTGATCCTTTTACACAAATACGTCTACACAACAAGATCAAACTACTTCATTTCTAAGCTGATACGTTCTCTAAACATCTGATACCACTTTCTGAGAAGTTTGCAAAGGATTTATACGTTTAAGCTATCCACTTAATTGATTATTAATTGATCAGTTAGTTATGCTCTATTCATCAGTTCCAAGCCACTAATAAGAACAACTTTTTGGCTGCAAGGGTCGAAAAATTCAGTCTTTTATAGAGTCCAGTCATTAAGCCATTTATAAAGGCTCGTTTTTTTCACCTTTTGCAAAGCAAATAAGTCTGCAGATGTAAATGTGCATGAGTCATTGATATGGGATAAAGAACGTCATGTTGGCAGTTCTAAATGTTAATTAGTCACTCATACATGGTAATAAACATTAAGTCTGCAGTAACAAAAAATCTATATATTAATAACAACAACAACATAAAATGTAAAATAACAAATGTTAATAGCTTCTACATAAAAGTTAGCCAAATGTATGACACGAAAAAGGTTAATTTGACATTAATTCATAGTTAATGCAAATAAAAAAAACACTTGCAGTTGTAAATGTTAATGTCATCTACATGTGACATTTATTATATTTAATGTCAGGACATTGCACAGAGAAAACACTTTGATTAGTTTTAAGTATGAAACTTCCCATTCTCATTCTTTTACTTTGACATATTTGCGTCTGTATCTCCGAATCGCAGTCCTGCTAGAGGAATTCAACTTGTTTACTTCCACCTTTGCCTTCATGCCTAACCCAAAGATGAGTTAATCATACACCAGCTGTCAGATTACATAGATATATACAGCAAACAATCCCTTGCACAACTCACAAAGTATACACAGGACCCCACAGACTTGTACAGTTTTGTATCAAACATCCCACAGAATAAAAACTTCAAACTTGAACAGCAGCAGCTCTTATGTAACAAGCTGCAAACAGCACCTCCGGGGCCAGGAAAGATGACAGCATCCACAACTTTGTAGAACTGAAGCTGTTTCATGACTGTGATATTTATAAATTCCATTCATGCTATAAACCCCCCCAATTTAAAAATTCCCCCTGACTTTGCAGAGCGCTTAGCTGCTCTCAACATGTCCTCAGATACACAGCACTATTTATAAAAGCCACGGAGCCGAACGAGTCACTCACTGGAGCGCGCCTTTCTATTTCCAGCCTTAAAGAGTGCTTTATTATTTCTAGGTTGTTAGCTTTTTTTGGCTGCACGACTGCCATTTATAGCTTAGGTTCAGTGCATGCACCCCCTCCCCTCCACAAATTCACCCAATCCGCATTCACACTTAGTGATGTGTGAGAGCAGAACTGTCTCATCTGCCATGCCAGAGTGCTTTGAGAGCACAGATTCAGCGTTGCTCAAGACAGGCTGAGCACGGCAGTCTGGAGGATCACAGAAGCAGAGAGTGGTGTTAGCTGTGGGGAAAAGATTGGCGGAATAACACAAGAATAAAAAGAGAATAATAAGTGTTGAAATTGGTTGAAGAAGGTCTGTTTGAAAGTTTGTGTGCCACCTTAATTTCTAAAGCTAATCCTCTTTCCTCAGGTTGAGCCAGCTGACACGACCGCCCTCCTCAGTCAAGGTATGACCAGGTAAATTGCCTTTTCTCCTAAAGATGCTTTAACACCTTGGTGCTTTTCACATCAGCAGTTCTGCAGGCAATTTAAGTGTTTGATAACAGGGAGAAGGGTCTTGGGACATTAACATTTATAGGGTTCTTTTCTCATTACCTGGAAAGCATCTTGTAAAGCGTCTTTCATTAGGAGGCACAGGGATCTAAAAACAAGATGTTTTAGGACTTAAAGACACTCTGACCTGAAACTATCAGAAGCTTTATGACAGTGTAAACACTGGATGTGATACACGTATGATACACAAATGATTAATCTATGATCCGTTTTCCTTCCCATTGTGCTCCGGGAGAGTCAGAGCATTCTTGGAGTGGTGGTCACTTGACCACATACATGACATCTTATCAAGACCTTTGCTGACTTCCTGCCTTTATCAGGCTCACACACATGGTGCAAAACCTCTCTAATTATTAACTGAGCAAGGAGAAAAACAATAACTGGCAGCAAGCCAGTCAACTCTGCACTGTAGAACAATAGGGAGCTGCTTTGCTCGCCAGTAAAGAAAAACAAGATTAAATTCTGACTGAATGATTAGAAGGAAAAGGAATCTGTTGTGACTTATTTGCAAAGGTTATCATGTTCAGCCAAAATGTCAAGGTTTTTCCGCTTTCTAATCATCACCCTGTCTGGGTTCATTTGTCCTCTAAACATTCGTCAGAAACACTGTACGTGTGTATCAAAGTGTAAAAAACATGGGTTGTTATTGTGTGGACTTCTGGGTATATCATCATCCCCTCAGTGAGTCTCTTCAGTGAGATGTGGAGAAGGTCAGAAAAAAGAGCAGGAACTTGGTGAAAAAAATCTGTTGTTTTTTATTTGGCTGAAGCCGTTACAGAAAAAAGAACTCTGTTTAATTCTTGTTATTTCAAGGAAAAAGATTTGTTAGCAATGATTTGATTATATGCTTCCTCATTTCTGATTTAATTGGACCAACTTCTGAAAACAAGGAAACTGAGGTGTGCAGGGTTTCCTGCAGAACAGTTAGAGTTCAGTTCAGGTAGCAGGATGATCTGTCAGTTTCTGCTCCCTGCAGTATCTAAAAGCAGCAGTTAATATGGTGGAGAAGGTCTGTGAAGGTGTAATTACTGCAGGCAGAAGTCTTCCTGTCCTCCCTTAAACTATGCAAAGTTTTTTTATCACTGGTGACCATTTTTAATTGATGTTTCTAGATATATTTTACCCTCGAGACAACCATTATTTTACTGTAGGATAAAAACATGTTTCATCTCAAACACATTTATGTGCTCTGTCTGTATTATCCATCATGAGTCAGTTATGACCGCAATAAAAATGCTACTCCTTTGTGCATTCAAGGTCCTTTGGCATCACTCATTTAAGCTTCGGCTGATGAAAAGCATGTTATTCAAGGTGCAAAGTCAAGCATTATTGTCGTATTGTGAGGTGTTGTTTTGGATCACAATATGCACTTGGACTTTGAAATGCAGTGGTAGCCCCACCCAATATGACACATTTTGAGAAAAAAGAATTAGAGATAAAAACAGACAGAAAAACAAACCAAAAATCAAAGCAGTAAGTAATAAATTAGAATACATGTCCCGTGTGTGGCTTTAAATTCTGTCTCAGGAGATAAAAACTAAGCATTTACAGATGTTGTGAAAAGGTTTATGTGCAGCTTGTTGTTTCTTGCTTCTCCCAAGATAATGTTCATCCTGCAACAAGACACATTTCAAATCATCAAGTGTCCTTGAATGTTCCAACAAAGAAATTGTCTCAAACACTTCCTTTATCCCCAAAGAACTTAAAACCTTACGAAAGTAGCGTTATGATTGAGCGCCTGTCACAAGCAACATCAAAAACTCAGCGAGTTGATTTGCATAATACAATGATAAATGAGAGGCGACACCTATCATGAAGGCAGGAAATCGATCTAAAAAGTTGTAGTAAGCTCTGGAAATATTAGTCTCCCGAAATATTAAGTCGACACAGTGGGTAGTTAATGGACTGCAATATGCAAAACTGCCAGCATGGTTTTGTACATTTAGCGCTGCCATGTCATTACTCCTGACAGGACGACATTAGCATGCACAGCTAATGGCAGGTGACATGAAAGGCTCCCACACGGCTGCCACACATATCAGGTTTCAGTGGCAGTTTATGCTCTCTGCCTGAGGGTTGCACAGATCTCTGTCACACACAGCAGCTAAAGTATTTTCCCGCTGCTGTCAAAAGAGGCTAATTATAGAGAACAGTGATTATAGCTACATGGGGTCAGAGTTGAGTACGTCTGAGAACTGATCACTTCTGCTCTGAAGTGAACCGACTGAGATTCTCTGATTGATTTTTAACATTTGTGTCGGAGGATAAACCAATCAGAGACCGGCAGTATTTTTCCTTTCTTAGGTCTGAATCACAGATCAATACAGTTCACAGTTCAGCCGCTCTCTCATAGCATGTGTTGTGCCTTCACACTCACTCCGATTACTGTTCCCAGGGGTCCAACGTGCTGAAACATAGGTGAGAAAACAGTGTAAAGTGCCATTGTTAGGGGCTGTGTTAGATTACGTGGAATATTGAGATAACAGAAAAAAAGTGTTGGGCTCTGACAAGGAGTGGAAGTGAGGGAGAGGAATTTAGGGGAGAAAGGAAAAAAGAAGCACGACTGCTGAATAAATGAGGATGAAGTGAAGCAGTAATCGCCTAAGCTGTTACACATCTCAAGCTATTAATCTCGGGTGATGCAATCCCAGACGGAGATCAGATATACTGAGATCCAATTAACTTCCTCTGCAGGAGGAGCCGGCCTCTGCTGACCAGATTCACCCCACACCGCATGATAACTAGAGGACATCCCTGAGCTGGGGGCTGTCAGAAGATGAGCATGAGCTCTGACAGCGCGGCTTCACACTCATTTATTCAGTAACTACTTTCAGATATTACTTTGGGAGGAAAGTCACATCATGAGGCAAAAGCGATTTAGTCACTGCTGTTCAAACTTTAACTGTTAAAGTGTTTATACAGCTGCAGGCACATTCTTTCCTTCTGTACACTCTTATCATTCAACAAAAGCCGTGTATCCTCAGTCAGCAATGCTAAGCGGTGCCGGGCAGGGCAGCGGCCACAGACCACACACACACACATATAAAAATACACACACAGTGTACAGCTCTGATGGTCCTATAGCTTACAGTGCATTCAGAAAAAGGCCTTGAACTTTTAAATCTCCTTCATAAATGAATAATGACTTGTAAAGGAGAAAGTCGAGCAGCACTTTATTTACACTTGTGTGTCTTTGGCCTCGTGTATCCAACCCGGTCAGATCTATAGCAGTGTCATCTCAGCAGAGCTCAGTCAGGACTTTTGCATCGTCACAGCCAAAAACCACTTCAAGTCAGTTTGATGAGAGTTAACTCGCCTGCCAGACCAATCAGACCCCCCCCTCTTTGCTCTGGAAGCTAATAGTCTCCAGCACAGTAATAGTGAAGCTGTGAGAAGGCAGGCCAATCTTGCACATATCAAAGCATTCACCAGTCTAATTATCTCAATTTCACGCTGGCATGTGATGTTTTCTATTCAAGTTTGGCTCATAAACAATTTACAGAGTTCAGAGCAACATTTTGAGCATTTAGAGAAATTGAGAAAAATGGTTTGTTCCAGACTGGATCTGTTGTTAAGGAACCAAAACACATTGTTTTTGAGTGTCCTCTTAGCTTTCTTGTGTGGCCAAAAACTCTTTGTTTTTTATGATATATGCTTGTCTCTTTGGAGTATTTTAGGCTTTTTTTCATGTGTTTACTGTATATGCTTGAGTGTGGGCATATATATCTGCATATGCACCTGTCCTTGTGCCTATAGAGGTGTGTGGGGGGGGGGTTTAAGAGCTCTCAGCACTAATCCTATTGTAGCAGCGGTAGTGGCTCGTGCGCCGAAGCATCCTGAGCTCTGTAATGACAGACCACAACAAACAGCAGGACGCAGCGCCGTCTCTCATCCAATCTAAAGAGATCACAGGCATGACACCATGAAGGCTTACTGATGTCACTGTAGACTTCCTCTCTGCTTCCACATGAGTTTTATGCGCAATTATGCTATTGGAAGGGATTTGGAAAAAGGCAGAATAAACCGTCATGAACACTAAGTATTTAATATTAATTTGATAAATAATCTCCACAACAATTCAGAATATTCTGTTAAATACTGTACTTTTTTTCTCGACCACTTTTTTTCAAACTTATAGTTACTCCCTATCTTAAAGACTGACATTTCAAATCCAAATATACAGATCTCCATGATGGTGCAGTGGTAAACACTGTCTGGGTTACTGGTTCTCCAACAGTCCAACAATATGCAGTTTAGGTTAACTAGGCACTCTAAAACTGTCCATAAGTGTGACTGTGAATGGTTGCTGTCAACTTGGATCAGCTCAAACCCCCGAGAAAATGTTGTATTTTTGGCAGGAATCTATCCCGTCTGTGACCTTGCAAAGGCTAACTGCTAGAGGCTAAATCCTCAGGAAAAAGCTCTTGATAAATCTTTGTGTGTATGCTTGAGAACATATTTGATTACACTGAGGTAAAAACACTGATATCAACATCTAATGCAAAGCTCCACTGTGCATATCTGGAGGAGCAGCAGCTGTGTGTTCCTCTGGTCTACAGATTGTGGGGTGGGGTCAGTATTAAACAAACAGTTATGTGTTGGTATGCTGTTTGCAGCAAAATATTTAGGTCACAGGCTGGTCGTGGTGTGCTGGCGTTATCAGGAAGGTCCTAACAGATGGCCCAGGAGCTTTCAACCTCACCATTAATTACATGAGAATGTCCTGTGGTGAGGCCAGACTCTAACCGCCCCTTCCTCCCCTCTGCCTCCCTCTCTCTCTGTGTCAGGTGACGAGCAAACGAGGAGCCGTCTGAAGGAGCAACCAAACTTGCCGGAGATGACAAAATTGAAGACAATAAAAGCAAGAGCAGCTGATCATCTTCTTTGAAACCACGCCCACGCTCTCTTCACCCACATCACCGCTCGGATCATCCGTCTCCTCCTCGTGGCTCCTGCTGCTCTTCCTTTTTGCATCCTCTCAGAGACGCTGCTCAGAACTGGAACGAGGGAGCGTCTTGCCCCTCTTAGGAACGCCTCCACAAACACAGGCTGGTGCTGAGCGCATAGCGGTGCGCTGAGGCCGACCGACAGCTGGTGTCCCCCTCACCTCTGTCTGCCAGGATCCTCTGAACCTTCCAGGGAGGAGGCAGGGTGGCAAAAATCCCCCCCCCCCCCCGACCCCTCCGACTCCTGATGCCATACTACTGAATGCTGACCATGAACCTGCCCTGTCTGTCTGCCTGTCTGTCCAGCAGTCTGTCTCTTATGTGTCCGTCTGTCTGTCTGTCTGTCGCATCAGCTGTCAATCTGCACCAAGTGCCATACGTCATTACATTCCTTCAGACTTTGCACTGACCACCATCATCCCTCATGATGCATCACTGCCTATGTTTACATGCACACTGTAATTCAGCTTTCGGCCATGAAATTATGTTGATTTAGATGTTTATATCTGCTAGACAGTAGGAGCAGGGTCATATTTTAAAACTGCAGCTCCATTGGTGTGTCTGTTGCTTCTGAACTAATTCATTCTGCCTCAGAGCCTGTAAACAGCTGTGAAAAAAAAAAAAAGCTGTAAAATTCAAGTTATGTAGAGCAAGTGATGCAACCCATTAAAACATGCTGCAGGAATATAATTCTCAAAGTGTAAATCTGTTCAAACAAGCCTGCAATAATTTGACCCGAATCAGATTCCTCTGCTTTTGTTAATCCCAACATTAATAACACAACTTTTAAATTGAAAGACGGTGTTTTCATGATGAAAACCAGTATTCTCACAATTGATTCAAGCTGTGCTGTGCATGTAAACATAGCTGTAAACCAAGAGCCAAAAAGTGTTAGTGTCTAAAGGTCAGTGAATCAGCCTTAAAAAAATTGGAGCTTTTCACATCAACAACCGTTTCTTCTTGACCCCCCCCCCCACCCTCATGTGTTTTTATTTTTAGCTTTTAGCACTTAAATCTGCGTAGACAGTGCCAGGGAACACGACAGAGGTGAGAGATTTCTGCACATTTATTTTCACAAGGTTTCTTGTGATTTCTTTTTTCTTTGTTCTTTTTTTTGTTCTGTTTTGTTTTCTGTGTGATGTTGGATTTGAAACTGGAGGTAACTGCCTATGATTGTTTCATAAGGATAATGAGGCAATCCGGGCAATTTTAAAGCAGACACTGGACTTTATATTTTATAATTTATATTTCACATGCTTTTTCCCAAAACTAAATGAAATGTTACTCTTGAGTTTTTAAGGAGTAATATCTGTGTTTTTTTGTGTACATGAGAAGCAATACAACCATTTTTGAGAAAAACCAACCTTTTTTTATCCACACTGCCTTATCAGTGAGCTAGGTTTCTCTTCGAAGGAGAAGCTCTCTGATGGTTGGTTTTAAATTACTGGACACAACGCCCACACAGAGACGGAGTCACTCTTAATGATGGATTCCAGTCCAGTCCATGCTGGTCACAATAACAGGCTTTGTAAAAAGGGACCTTTCCCCCTCGCAATTGTAGATATCCCATTCCACCATTAGAGGAAAGGACCTTTAAGAAGAGCTGGAGTCGCAGTCATCAGTTTATTACTGAGGGAAATCAGAATCCCAGTCAGGAACAGGAAATTCTTTAGTTCTGGGTTAATCTGATGGTGAGCCCTTATCGTTGACAACATAGCAAGGAATCCCCCCTTTTGAAACCAGACCAGCATGTCACTTGAGGAGCTGATAAACAGAGTCCCCTTCAGTACCTGCAGCAGAGATCACATGGAGATTCACATGAGAAACAACAAGAGAGAATCTGGATTTGATCTGTCACTCAATGCATTAAATACAGCTATTTACTTTAATTCTACCTAACCTATTGCAAATCTCACAAAGAAAATAAAAAGTCTGCTTAAGCTAATCACTTGTTTAGAAGAAAGATTTTGGCAAAAGCTTCAAAAGAAGCCAACTTGAAGAGACATTTTTCAGTATATTATGAAGCGGATGCAATTTTACTGCAACCTTGAAGCCACTAATGGAGTCAAAGGTTTTAAAAAAACTCGTGCATAAAGGGAAAAAAAAAGCACTTTGCAAACCTCCAAGAAAACACAGAGGAGGAGGAGGATGGATTGACCTTAGCGGAGGAATAAAGGGAGACGCTGGGGTGGTTCTTGTAGCATTGATGCGCGAGTGTGACTCACTGGCTGTGTGGGGTGCTGTGTGGGCTGTGTCCTTGTTGCCAGATCATTAGCTTTAGCTTCTCTCCAACTGCGTGCAGCTCTCTGAATGTGATTCTGTCCGACCTGACGTGTTTACACACCTACATCTTCTTAATGAACTAAGCTTCTTACCTTCCTTTTATCAGTTTTCTTTTTTTTTTTAAATGTTACCAAATGAGTTTTTTTTTAATAACTACAATAGAGATATATATAGCTATATCATGCAGCAACTTTAATATATTGTAAATGATGGCTTGGATGCAATGTATTTATTTGTTTGTTACCATAATGAAGAATAATCTATAAAGGGAAGTTTAATGTTTGAGTATACTACACTTTGTTGTATGTCATTGGGTGTAGAAATGCCTGTTTATTCATCCTTTTGTATCACAATGAAACAACACAATACCTTTTGACATCATCCTCTTTACTGTGATCATGAATTGGAAATCTCACTCATACAACACTCAAAATGAACTGCAATGTGATGGTTTTAAGACAGCTTATCGGTCTCATGTTAAGGGTGCAATACTTTTGCATTCACTTTTGTAGCTCTTGTAGATGTTTTTTTTTTTCTCCTTTTTTTTAAAAAAAAAAGAAGTGATCAAACCATTTTGCACACTTAATGTTCAGGGATTTATTTGAACCATAGCCTAGCATCAACTTCACAGCCTCTGCCACGGAGGTCTGTCACTTCATGCTCACAGTAAGTGCTGACATGTCGTCATCATCAGAAGGGACGTTGGCTCTGGTCAGATGGGTCATGAATTGAGTTTCACTTTGCCAAATTTAGTTGATTTAGCACCAATCCTTTAGGAGTATAAGTCTGTTGTATCAAGTAATTTTATGTTAATAATCACTGAAGTGATGTATTGAGAATGTGCTATTTCTTGTCATACAAGAATCGTGTATAAAGAAACCTTTTTCTGATGTTGAGCAGAAAACAGAGGTTATTTTTATTTTTAGAGCAAGTCAATACAAGAAAAGTGTCAGAGTAATTAAAGGATATTATTGTAGAACTGAACTGTGATGCTCCTTGGAGGGGTTGATAGGAAATGTACATGTTTGTAAATCAAATAAACTTATTTAATCACTTCATGTTACTGTGTTGCCTCTGTTTCTCTTCTTTCTATCAGACATTTATCACATCCAGATGAATCAGCATACAGGAGAGGCTCCATTTAGAAATCATAGTTTACTTAATTACTTCACCAAAAACTATGTTCACAAAGACATTACTTCACCACTGGTACTCTGAAAATGTTTTCACTGTCACATCACAGGTGACCTCAGTGTTACATGACTGAGATAAGCCTGAGATGTAGCTACAGGAGATTTTGCACCACATATTGTCTGTGCTGCACTTTCATGAAAGATGCTCATTTACACATCAGAAGCATATGGATCCTCCATAGGTTTCGTGCTGAACAGGAATCATATGCAGATTGTTTAACTAATCTATGAATGTATAACGTATGACATGGACATGAATATGAATTTATGCTCTTGATGATTCAAACACTTGAGAAACTCCTGCTAGCTCTGTTTTTTTAGGGAGCTAACTGAATGAAGTTAAGTAGCTCTTTCTCTCACAGTGGTTCATTTTGTAGGATACTTTGCTTGACACAAAAAGGGAACATTATGGAAAAAAATGCATAAAGTAATAAGTATTTGCTCAGTATGATGCATCACTTTTCTTTTAGAGGGCATAAAAAGAGTAGCTTATGTTAAAGTAATAAGTTATTAATGAACTAATTACTTATTGTGTCACACAGTAGCTCTGAACTAATTATTAGCGAATGTTTTAATTAACCTTGTATCTCCAAATCTGTATTTTTCAGTTATGACCCTCACCAGGCAAACTAGAGTCAAAGCACTTCAATCCATAAAAAAAATTCTTCTCACTGGAAAAAATATTTTTGAGATAGTAGATTCTTGCAGCTTGTGGATTAATCACCATTTACACCAACTGTCCATTTTGGCTGAAAACCACAGTGGTGACGGTTATAAGTTGCTCCTTTGGACTGCAGTGAGTAAAAGCATCTGCGCCACAACAGCACCTTCGATGAGTGGTCTCCTCATTTCCTGAGGAAATGTTGCAATAAAGGATTCGGGCCTCAGCTTGTGTTACTGTCTGGACAGTTGTTTACTTTGATCATTTTAGAGATAGGAATTTTGGATGATGGGAACCTCTTAAAGTAGTTGGAAAGTACGGTGATCACTGTAAATAACATGTCATTTTTTTCCGGTTCGCTTATTTATAAAAGGTCTCTCTGCACTGTGTGTACTACATGCCATCTTTGATCCCTAATAACAACATTTCCAGTGAAAATAACTGGTACATACACATCTCCATCTACTTCAAAGACAACATTTAAGAGTAATTGATTGGTACCCTTCTGACTTCTGAGTAACTAGCCATTATTTTGTGAGTTGTATTTGCAGAATGCATTTTATGCAATGCTTACCTCCATTGCAGTAAAGACACACAGGGATGAGTCAGGTCAAAGGTGTAATTACCTTAATGCATGGCCTCTTATTTTTAAAGCACACACCAGTTTTGAGAACTGGAAACTTTTTTTTCCCCCTCCTCTCCTCGTCTTTGCAGAAGCTTACAAAGACCTGATTTTTATCACAGTGAGAGAAGGTCGGAGTAAGTCCATGAATGAACTGCTGTATTGTTCAGGTGCAGTCAGGCAGGCTTCTGTGAGGCTCAGTTTGTAAAGCAATCTTGCAGTCTCCAGAGTGGTTTACAGACGCACCGACACACCACAGACATGACACAGGGCTCCATCCATCCTGTGAAGGCGGTGAAAAAAACAAAACATAATATTTACCTTCACAGGAAGTAAGGAAGTCCAAAGCTAAAGGCTCTCTGTTTCCCCTGTTCATTAGAAAGGGCAGAGTTACCTAATACAGCAGTTAATAGCACTAATGGACTTGTCTATGACAGGGCTGCACAAGCACAAAGAGTAAGTATGCACTGCTTTTGTGACAAAAGAAGACTTGAGATGATGACTGAGGCCTTTAATTAGGCAGAGCTCCATTTGAAACAGATCCTACCAGTCAGCGTGTCCTCAGTTTGAAGGGGGGGGAGATTATAAAAGTGCCAGAGGAAGCCTGAGGTTGAGAATTAGTGTTTGGTCGGTAGATGACCGAGAGGAACCAACACCCTTTCCCACAGTCAGACCAATACGTACCCCAAAGTCAGACGCTCCAATCTCAAAGTCAACACACCTAGTCATGCAGCAGGCAGGAAACACAGGGGCGTAGGCAGGAAAAGGGGAGCCATTCTAGCAGGCACTGGAATTTCCATTTGCACTTTGCCACTTCGACTCACAGCGGACAAACTTTGTAAAACACTCAGGGTAAATTTAGGTTGAAAAATAGCTGCCGGTGAATGTGAAGCTTCAAAATGTCAGATTGTTTTGGGGTTTAAAAGCAGCATTGTTTTGGCCATCCAGTTTTTAAATGTTACCGTGCATTTGGACCACAGCGGCCTGTTTGAAGTTCACTCAGCTAGTGAAGAGTAAAGTCAACTTTCATTTCAAGTAAAAAAAAAAAACACATTTGAATTCCAATTTCTTACAGATAAAAAGCCAGATTAAGAAAAACGCACACACAAGCTACACTTGAAAATAACACTAAATGATTTGAATGTGTTCATGTGTTTTGTTAAATTACCTTTAATCAAATATCATACTTGTCAAGGAAAAATCTAGTCAAAGATGAGCTGGAGGAGATGAGGAGACAGTAGATTTTTAACGCAGACGCATTTATTGCAGAACTCAACGTCAAGGAGATCAGTATGTTATGATCACGTTTTGTTCGTTCTGTTTTTAGTTCTGTTTTAGTAACATCTCTCTCTCTCCTCCTCAGGGCGGCGCAGGAAGGCGGGGCCAAGCTGCTCGAGAGCAGGTTAATCAGTCTCACCTGAATGTGATGAGCAATCAGCGTAACTGAGTAACTGTCTCATACGTGTTTTCCCTGCTCTCGAGTAGATTCTTGCCTCCTCTTGTTTCTTGAGTATTTTTTGTTATCAGTGTATATTGGTTTATTTCTAGTGAGCTTATTCTCCTAGTCACTTTTGGTTTTGCCCATCGCGGCATGTTTTGTGTTTATTATTCTAATGAGCCTTTTTCCCCGTAGTGGTGATTTTGAGTTTGTTGAATTTTCTAATAACCCGCAAGGCGCTTTCTGTTACTTCATTTTGTGAGAAAATAAACTTCATTTGCTATGATTCTGCACTTGGGTCCTGGCTCCTTGGTTCAGACCTTAATACAGTACTAGCAACATTCACAGGTAATCATGAGTATTGCCCCCACCAGTCTCAGGTTGTTCTGAGTGTAAGGTATATGTAAACCTTTGTGTCCCCACATGTCTCTTGTTCTACAGGACATATCCAAATAAGGCCAGGCTGTACACTTCAGGATCTAACTGGGCATTAGATCATAAACATTTCTACCAAACATCAGTTGAGCTTCATCCTAGTGAAGGTGACAGTATCTCGTACCAGAGGTCAGTGTCTGTCTCTGAATGTCTACTGACGTCATGAGCTATCCTCTTGGCTATTTAATATCAGGAAAAGCTAAGCCCTCAACCTTGGTCATTATGGTGAGGGCAACTGGGGAAAGTCTGCACAAAAAATAACTGTAAGACACAACACTGCCATCAACTTTGCTAAGAGGGCCTAAAGGGTTAGAGAAATCCCTTCACAATACTAAAGTTTGATTTGTTCCATAACTGTCAAAGGGAATGATAATGTCCAAACTTTACATATTTACAGCACATGTCTCAAGTATATGAACACATGTTGATGTTTATTCTCTCACACAGAGGCAGAGAGGCAGAGAATACACATTTTATGTTTTTGTTATGTTTTTTACCCTCAGAATATTGTGGCAATCCCTAACTGTCATAAATCAAGTAATCATGGTCTGCTTCATGTGAGGAAGACAACCCCTGAAAAGAGCGATGGGTGTAAACAAGTTAAAAAACACGTAAAGGCTTAAATAAAAGATCATAAATGGTTTCATATCATAAATCAGATAGTTCATCTCGGTTTTCCATTGTAAAGTTAGAGCACAATAGGTTTCTTTTGTGGTAAAAAACCACAATCAAATTCAATGACTCTGTGACTCTGAAAGAACAATCTGCAAAAAATCGTGACTCACATCATTCTTGTGGTGTGAATTTGTATATCAGGAAGAAGTAAATATATTTGATTTACATGATATTTCCCAAAACCTACTACCCATTCTACACTGTAACAAAAGATTTGTGGCAGATGTGAAGTTTGTCATATTCTCTGCAAGACTGTTGTAATTTCAGGTTTGGTTGCAGAGACGTTTATGTAATTAGTCAGACTGTTAATGCAGAGTTACCAGCACAGCACAAACAGAGGTCAGGGCAGGAAAAAGGAGATGTTGACGTGGTAATGTCTCTCAAACAGAATAGGCTGTGTGTGGAGAAACACGGGAAAAATCTGCAGTCTGCAGTATCACACCTCCGCTGTGAATCTCTCACCTCTCTCTGTAGGCACCCGCCGACTTTTCCAACCTGCTTCACACTGCAGAAACACAGTAACCTTCACTGAAGCAAGTGAGGCGGAAACATCACAGAAGTCTCCTAATGCAGCATGTGAGATGTTTGTCATGTTCCCAGATTCATTTGATGTGATATATTCTCATCTGTTTGTGAATTTAAAATCCAGCATCTATTTTTCCGCTGGCTGATCTAACGCAGGTTCATTTTAAGGTGGAATCTGCTTCGTTTACACATTCTGCAGAAATAAAACATGGATGAAACATTGATGAAATGAGCAAAGACTCGAGTACACATTGTACAGCATCAAGACATTGATGCAAACTGACAAACGAAGTCATCCACTGGCCCATGTAGATTGCACATCTTTCTTCCAGCAGCACTGAACATGAGGGATTGAAAGGAGAAAAAAGAGAGAGAGCAGAAAACAACAAATGACTCAAAAGGCTGTTTGTGCAATTGAGGGGAAAAGGTAAAAATAGAACTGTGCTTCATTAAAGCTTTACTTGAGGCGGAGACGTGATCAAGATTTCAACCACTGTCATTACAGGAAGACACAGCAGAGCAAACAACTGAGCAACCTTCACATCACATCACACAGACTAATAGCATTAAAACTCTGGAATGAAGACTAGAGAGTTTTAAATGGCAGATAAAAAAAGGAGTACATTTGTATTTTACATCACAGTTGGTAGTGTTTTCAGTGCTTGTATATGCTACGAGCCAAATCCAAAATACCTCCCTTTATGTAAAATGACACATGGGGGACAATAGATTCAGCCTGTGCGCCTGAAACACATCAAAGTGTTTGTGGATGAAAGGAAATGTGCCAAAAATGTGCTGACTGCTCTGTAAACACATATCTTGCTGCCTATTGTTGTTGTTGACTTTTGACTCAGACTGTGGTTTTGTTTTTTTTGTGTTTTATTGTGTCATATTGTGTCAAGGGACTAAATAACGTGCAAGTGAGAGCTGCACATTCAACTTTACACCGGCTACATCACTGCAATAAGCTATAATCCCTCCAGTATATATTTGTATTTATATTTTTTATGTCATTTTCAATAATTTGCTCCTCACAAAAAGGCTATCCCATATAAAATCTGGGATAGCTGTTACTTTAACGCACTGGCAGAATAGTCATGTAAGAAGTAAGAACAGCAATAATTTGACAGAAAATAGGAAAGAAAAAAAACATCCACAAAAAATGAATGAATAAATAAATATTTTATAAATTAATTAGAAAAAGAAGATGCATGGACCAGCTTATTTTCATAAACAAAATGCATTACCCCATCTCGCAGACGTTGAGATATTCCAAAACACGAGTGAAATGTGTGACCTGCTGGTGGCGCTAGGTCAAAGCATCGCTAAGGTAAGGATTCATCCTATGGGCAACGTGGAGATCCATTCCAAGTTTCATAGAAAACCCTCAAGTGTTTGCTGAGACAATTCAGTCAGCACAAAAGAGGAGGACCAACAGATCAACAGACAGACAGTACCATCCGAGACAAGCAAAATGATAAACAAACAAAAGATGTTCTTATTGGAAGAATAAATACTGTTACCAAATACAAAAAACATGGTGTTTAGTATTCAATACAGAGATTTTCAACAAACCAGAACGACACATAACAAGCTGTGAAATAATCAGGCCGGTACAGCTGCTGTTCCTGGACAAAACTGACAGAAATGATCGAGATGAGCAAATTTGCTGTACAGATGAGGTGTTAACTTTTCTTCCTCACATTTGACCTCACATAGCTGAGATTTTTTTTCCTCCTCTTCCTCCTTTCCTGTTTGTGAGCAGCTCTTCTTTGAGCATCTCCTCTTTCATGTGTGAATGGACGGTCAGGCCCGAGGAGCCAACCTTCAGCTGTCAGCGTCTGCATTAATGCATGGCTCTGCATGTGTTACAGTGTCATTAGAGGAGCAGACACATGTTCCAGAGGAAGCATGAGATGTCCTCCTCCTCTTTGCTGTCTCCTCATGTGGAATGAATAGGAGATGTGCTTCATGGTGGGCTGAGCAATGTCAATGAAGGAACCAACTTGAGCGATTCAACAAGACATCAATGGCAAGTAATGGTCAGGCCTGCTGTCACTGGAGCCGCGGCTGCAGAAGACGTCATTACCCTACAGTTACTTATAATGATCGTTCCTCGTCTCCCATCGGGCCTTGAAGCAGTGGCTTCATTTCGCACAGTGTCAGTGAGGTCCCAAGTGAGGCATTAATTTGATTTGCATGCTCACTAATGAGGATGTAATGTAAATTGACAGTGGAATAGTGTTAACGCAACTGTGTTTGTTACGTGCCGCAGTGGGTTCAGTGTCCAGGGTGCAGCAAGTGAGAGTTATGAATACCCGACTTTTCTGAATAAAACATGAGCTTATGCTCGACTTGGCAAAGAGTGAATGATGTTGGTTGGCTTTATGTTGCTGTTTTTAGCTCGCATGGTTCCATATTTAGAACTACTGTTTCCACCGCAGCATAAACTGATTCAAAAAAACTTCCAAAGGCTATTTATGCATGCGACCGTGCGTGCACAGCAGCATCTGCATCCGTGTTTCCCGCACGTGAAGCAGAGGCAGGGAAGGAGCATTGTGAATGACTGAGACAATGAATGGCAAATAGCTCTGTGTGAATGGAGACAGAGGAGCAAATCACGTTATACATACAGTTTGTACACACACACACACACACAGCTAGCCGTCTCTTTAAGGTTACACATTTGTGTGTAGCTGAGAGGCCACAAACAACACTGATGTATAGGAATAGATCAAACAGCCCACAGCAACAAGAACAAACACATAATTTTAACTGCGCACAGGCAACCACTTTTCCACAAGAGCACAAGATGTCAGATGGGTTTATTTCAGCACTTAGCATTGCAATTAAATATGTATGGGTATAAAAATTAATTCATATTTGTCTTTTTTTTCCATGCAATTCACTCCAATCCAGGAATACATTACACATGCAGCTAATTTTGCACTTCCTTGGGTAATTAAGTGCTCTAACACTGAGCTGAATCAGTTATGCTCTGATATTTTGCAGATTAATTGATCTGATACTAGCAATGCACAAAGTCCCACTCCTCAAACCAGTGAATCATCACAGCACATTGGAACCACATTAAAATGAAGGCTTTCTACTTTCTCCAAACCACAAATCATTCAGCTTGTATGTTTCATATGCATCGTTTAAATGTTTCTGCAGTATAATACCTATTTCTATGACACAGTATGTGGTTCAGATTACATGTATATCAGCTGTTTTTCTCATCAGGAGGTTGTCTGCAGCGTGACTGCTAAGCAGCAGACAAATGTTCAAAGCCGCTGTTTCACCTGAGAAAAACAGATTTTTCCAGCCAAACCATATATTTAAACCAAAACATGATCTTTTCTAAACTCTAACCAAGTGTTTTTTGTATCTACTAGACATTAACCACAGCATTTCCATCATCACATATCTTGAATGAACAATAAAATGTAGGGTTAAGAAATACAAAGCAATGTAAAGTTGTAACGTGCATGATTTTCAGAAACAAACAATGCAAACATTTATTGTGGTGACTGGCTCGCACAGTAGTAAGCCTGCTGTGTCTAAAAAGAGTTAAACAAGCATCAGAACTAAATATTCAAAACCATCTTCAGTATTTGCTTCAGTAAAACTCATTCAACATATTTATCCAAACTAACGGTTTGGAGAACATCAGTGTTGGTTTGTCCAGCACTTTGGTTGGGACTGAAATATCCAAACAACTATCTGATGGATTGCCATGAAAGTTTGCACTTGCATTCCTGCCCTCCTCCAGAATAATTTTAATAGGCTTACTTTGGTTAACATCACCACTGGGTCAAAATATTTTCATTAATTTGTCCATTACTGGTTTCTGACCAATAATCTGCTAAATTAATGACACCCCCCCACAGCTTTAGCTGTGCTTTGTGTTACTAATTAGCAAGCTGTTAGCTTGCTTAAATAACATGTTGACAGAAGTATTGTTTTTGCTTTGTGAACATGTGAGCATATTGACATTAGCATTTCATTGTACCTGGGCACAGATTAAACGATCTCAGTTTTGGAGTTAAATTCGTCATTGATTTGTCATCAGGAAGAGAAACTAAAATCCTTGAATAAGATCTTAAAACCTTAAAGAATGAGGACTTCTCTTATTTATTGGTAAAGCATTGGGGATCAAAATATATCCTGAACCAACATCTAGCTAAAAGCTCAATTTAATTAAAGGTGATGTGCATGAGTGGGCAGCTGTGGCTCAGGAGGTACAGTGGGTCGCTGGTTCAATCCCCGGCTCCTCCAGGCTGCATTTCTTGATGACTGTTCCAACAGTCTGTTGCACTAATATTATTACTCATGATGAATAGGTGGCACCTTGCATGGTAGACTCTGCCACCAGTGTGCTGGGTGAATGCTGACCTGTGTTGTACGAATGAAGCTCTTTGATTGATCACCAAGTCTAGAAAATAGCTATTTAAATGCAGTCCATTCGCCATTTCAGGCTTCTTCTCTCACTTTCTTCACCTCTTACATAACCAGAGGAATGAGAGCAGAGAGCTGTTAACCACAAATGAGAGACTGTCATTGAGGGCGCACCCTGAAATGAGTGATAAATGTGGATGATAGATTATTCATGAAGGTAAGTGACCTTCCAAGCACTGCATACTATCAGACGATGATGCTGAAACTGAATGCATTTTGGCACTCACCCTTCAGATCAATCCAACCAGAAAAGTTGTGCACTTTCATCTGTGCTGCAGAATGGTTTATAAAGTCTAAAAACTTTTGGATCAAACTGGAATGACACTGCACTGCGGCAGCCCCGCTGCTCTGAAACAGTCCAGATATTAACAAACGGACAAATTTCCCCAAGGCAGTCAAAGAAATGCCAATTTAAATACAAAGAATAGGCCAATAGCAAGAAAAATGACCATAAGCCTGTCAAAAACTAGCAAAAGTATTCTTTCCAATTTTCTCATTTGTTTTACAGTTTAATCTTGTTTATTATATGATGTGTGTAAAATCAATCAGCAATCTCTTTTCAAATGATTCTTAAATTGACTTTGTATCAGGTCTAATGTAGCATGACTGCACTGTATCATTAAATCCTGTTTTTCCAACATGAGAGAAAATAAACTTCAAGAAGTTCAGACAGTATGGTGCATTTCCATTGACCTAACCACAGGAATCTCATGCTCGGCCCTTTGACATATGGCAGCAAAAGGAAAAGGATGAAGATTTATTTTTTCTTTGTAACCTCAGGAAATGGACTCATATTCTGTCCATTCGAGAGGCACCACATTCCAAATGGTGCTTAGATCCTAAACCTATATAAGGAACATGACATCAAAAACTTCTGGTAAGAGAGACACATTTTTAAATATGGGAAAGGAGCATAGAAGATATGCTTAAGTTGCTACCAGATGAACGTACACTGTTCTTGTGTTTAGTGTCCATTCTTGTGATTAATCAGTCTTTCCCATTATGAACTATCTTGACTCTGTTGTCCTGACTGCTGCATTGAGAAGTCACCCTCTGCAGAAACACATATCTGAAGGGTGCTTTAAGTCAAGTGTAGAGTGAAGAGTCAGGCTTAAGTGTCCAGACGGATAAACAAAACAGGGAAAGTGTGACTTTATTCAAGTGCTAGTGTCATCAGCTCCCAGGCTAAGATGTCTGTCAGCGGGGGGCATCATCCTGCTACATTTCTACATTTACAGTCACATTTAAAATCATCATTAAACACATTAATGATGCTTTGTTTGTAGTTTCAGTGATGCTTTTTTCATGCAACATCCTGCTGCATCATGACACCACAACAAAAATGATGAAGTCCTTTCTTGGAATCTTCTGTGACTGGTGTATTGTGATGCTATGAGATTCAAACAGACTCATTGTTATCAGTTTGACAGGTGAATGTATGCGCTAATCCTACCTTTGGCCGACGGTATCTCAAATCAATTAAATTGATCAACAAGTCAATTCTTTTCATGCGTGATGGAATTGATTTTCATATGGTCACATTAGGCTAATGACATTCATATGGAAAGCCTCATCGGACTCTGAGAATGTCCACTGACCTCTGACACAGTCAATAGTGTGGAGAGCCTAACTGTCTGTCAGTGTGATCAAGGTGGAAATCCTCATCAGTGGCTGGAGAAGTGTGTTTAAAAGGTTATTTTACTATTTTTTCTTTTCTATAGAACAAACTGGCTGACTATAAAATGTCCACCCATGAAGAGATGGAAGGGGGAGTTGTGCGCGATGGGGACTTTTGGAAATGCTCGCATGGCCTGACTGTGGTGGAGAAAGGGCATCCAAGTCTGTGCAGCAGGCAAAATGCCACGACATGTTAGCATGCTGTGCAGCCTTGTAGCCTGTGGACAGTGGTGTGGAGACAAAGGGTGGGAACCAATCCAAGAGAACCTGCTCAGACCCACAAGGCCTGAGCTGAATATGATCTGCGGACAATGATTTGGACTCGCAGTGACACTCGGGAGAAAGAAATGTCTTCAGGTCAAGTTTAATCAAACTGATATCAAACACAATCAGACTAGAGCAGTTCTGCTTGGATTTATTGGCGGTTAGCGAGATTCAGTATCCATCAGCCAAATTCTGATTTAATTTTCCACATTTTAAGACAATATTAAGCTAACTGGGAACAAGAATCAAAGTCAGAAAAATTAGTTTATCCCAACAGAAGGGTAGCAGGTGCAATCTGTTTTACATACAAGCTACTGAGCCCTCAGGAAGTCTAGCCCAGCTTTAATCCAACCAGTGAATCTGTCAGATGCAGTGGTAGGCAGCAGCCTCGTGGGAATGAGGGGGATTTATGGGATGTAGGCAGCAGGGTAGGCTAATCCACGCCAGGCTCCTTCCCACCAGCACTAAACATTAAATATTCATTTCCTCGTAGGAGACAGTCTGTTCTGCACTCATAGTATTTGCAGGTAAAATTGATTAATCGGCTCCAATTGGTTGTAAAAGAAATTTAGCTTTCTGGTAAAGGACTCTGGGTAATATTCATGACTGTGAGTTCAGCTGTGGTTTTAATAGAATTCCTGTAATAAATCTGATTGAGCGAGAGCAAATTTACCGAAACATCAACCAAATGTAATAAAGAGTACTTTTCATTATTTAATGCTGTTTTTATTAAAATTTCATGTCTCAGCCAATAACTGATTGATGTCTAACAGTACTGTGACCAGATTTATAATGTAAATACTACATTTTTTTTATTAGTGTCATTTTTTAAATGATTCAATAACATTTTTCAGTTTTGACTGAAAGGGCAGCACTCTCAAATGAATTAAACATAAGCCCATAATGAAGTAACACAAGAATGCAGTGATGTCATCTGAAATGACTGAATGCATTTGATTATCTAATTATAGAAGAATCTTGGTTTGAGAAAGTCTCTTCCATGGTGTGTATGAGAGAAGAGAGCAGGGTAGCACCTACAATGTGTCAGGCTGGGTGTGAGGTTTAGGTGTGGACCAACTGCAGTCATTTACAGTATGAACTCACACCCGTCATACAGTAAGACACCTCTAATAAGCCTGATAATGCAACTGATGCATGCAAGATATTTTTGGGCTTTCAGCAATGCTGTTTGACTTGCTTATTTAAAAGCATGGTCTGGGCTCACACTGATGTCAGGGTGGTTTGCAGTGTTTTGTCTGTAGAAAAGATGTCTACAAGATCTTTGGGCTCCACCTTGTGGCAACAATTTTAAACTACTTCAAGATTTGGTCTTAAGTTCATCTGTCTTTAACAGTATGGTTTTTTATTTAACCATGAAGCTCAATTTTACATCATGTGAACAGCTTTTTCCCTTAAGTGTTGTTTCAAAAAATGTCAGAAGACAAAATAATTTGAAGAACAAATAACAGGCCAATTTTTCCAACAGGCCAAACGCTAAAACTGGTTGCTTAATGAATATGTTCACTTTTTACTGACTTAAAAAATATTCTCAATTTGTAAATATGTACATTAAGAGTTTTCTGTTGCTGCAGTCATTTTGGTCATTAATATTGGCAGTGAAGAAGTGCCTTTGCAAACTCAACCCTTAAGATAGAAGATCCACAATCCTTGTCCACAGATCATTCCTTCAGAATAAAGTTAAAGTGACAAATTGATGAAAATCTTGATTTTGCTGACCTCAAGTGTTTTAACTTAGTCTGCAGTTCGGCAGACGCTGACATTCAACCTGGTGTTAAGATGCACTTTAACCTGAGTCTTAAATGAGGCTACATTAGAGTAAATTTACAAATAGAGAAAAGACTGACTTGGATGTAAACTTGTGAATTTGGATGGGTTTTTTAGAATTGTGAGATAAAAAGAGGATTTTGTTATTTTTCATAGTTTCATTTTAAAGTTTTGTATGGATCTCTTATAAGAAGTGGCAGGTTGAAAGGCTTGAACCTACAATTAAAGAGATCACGATGTGTATGAGTCAGGACTCTGGTCTAACAATAGTCCTGGTTCAGAGCACCTCAGCTGGCTAAAACTGTTGGAACTGGCGTGAGTCATGTTATTTATTTAAAATGAAATAAAAAATATTTTTCTACCGACACGGTCTGTTTTTTAGCATTCAAGACTGAGTTACAAAACAAAAACATGTCGAAACAGGGTGTTCAAAAAAATCTTTTTAATCTTTTTTGTAATAATAAACCGTGAAGAAAAAGCAAACACTGAAGGAATGGATATTCCTGTTAGAAGGCCTCAATGACGAACATACTGGTAAATTAAGATTTAAGTCACATTTCAGTACATACATTTTAATTCAATCCATATAGAATCAATGTTGAACAGAGAAGAAAAAAGTAAAGAAATACAATGAATTTAACTCATAGTAATTCAATGGTGAAGTAAAAATCCAATTCCAATTACAGAGGACTATCAACAACATAAGAACTTCAGAGTAAGAAAACGACACAGTGGTCTTCATTACGAGGTGTCCATCTGAGTCCCTTCTGCAATGTAAGAAAAGATACATCTCACTTATCCACCATGTACTGGAGAATTTGATTCATGTGTGGGGAAAAAAATCATCTTTTTAAGACGAACATTTCATAGTCTGCTTTTCACTGACTAGAAGGCATTTTATTCATCAGAGAAATGCTGAGTTAAGTTGAAATGTTCTCATTGTTAATTCTTTTTGTCTCTCTCCCTTCTCTTCTTTGCTCTGCGGTGAAACTACACAACAATCAGCACATCAAAACTGAAATTCTTCTCTAATGACTGCAGCAGACTACAGCAGGTGCCGCTGGGTGAGAGGATGTTTCCGCAGTTGGATGCATTGTTTGACTTTGATTTAATTTGTGCTTGTGACTGCAGCATCAAAGTGAACTGATGCTGTGTGGAATTTAAACCAGAGACAAAGAAGAAGAGCAGCAACACTCACGTGTTTCATTAAAGAGGAAGGAATCCTGATACTCCTTCATGTACTGCGAGGATCTGGCCTCATCCAGGAACAGAGAGTAAACCCTTTTGATGTCCTCCACCTGAACTTCTGTCCCCTGAGGAAGCCAAAACAAACAGATGAAACCAACCAGGAATTCGAGACTGGCCCACTGAATCATAATCCATCAAATGATTTAAAAAAATGATTTTAGATATTAATAGTGATAACTGATTTACATGGAATAAATCTGCTCAAATACAGTGTGCTTGTTCAGGCTGAGCTTACTTTGCGTTTGCGACACACCAGTCCAGCAGTGCTGATCAGCTGGATGGCGTAGCGAAGCGATGTCTCCATTCCAATGCGAGTCAGGACGGTGTGGGCTTCTTCACTCAGCTCCACATCCTCTTCCTCGCACCTGAAATGAAACAATGCAGCTTTACTTCTTTTTTTAAGACACTAAGAGGACACTAACCAGACATGCCAGAGGGAATATTTCACTTTTCCTAAGGATTTATTTCACACGTCCATCTGGGAAACAGCGTTTGCGTAGACAGCGTTTGCAAGAGGCAGGCTGTTTCAAAAACAAAAAAGGTGGAAGGTAATTGGACGAACATTCTGTCTCATTCATTACTCTTGCCAAAGACAGTCAGGAGAAGAAAACATCTTTTCCATGAAGGAAAGCCTTCAGTGCCATTCCTTACTCTTTTTTTAACGAGTAAATGTCCAATTCTGATAAAAGAGCCGCTACAATAGCATCCAGCCGAACCTCTTCAGTGGAACCCATTGTTTACAAGCTTGCAGCTGCTTTTTGCCAAAACCAACTAAACCAAACCCATGGCAACCATCTCTTTCTCTGTGAAAGATGCTGACTGGTCCAGTCATATACTGACTGGACACAAACAAATCTGGTTTGAGCTCTTTCAGATGGGCCTGCAAGATTTTCAGACATGAAATCTCAGTAGTCAACTCGTCCTGCAAGATTAAGAAGAAGCATTTACAGATGATTAACAAAGACTCTTACCGGATCTTGAGGATCTGCCTTGTCTCTTTTTCGGTGTAAGGGGACGTTGCGATGATTAACAGGCGATCCAGCAGGTCGATGGGGATGCCATGAGGACTCTGGTAGTTTGTGCCACGGATACTGAGAGACAAAAGAGTTGACACTCTATTTTAGATTCTTTGTTAACGGTTACAACAGACACCTGATATAAGGTATGATTTATATTCACAAAAAATGGTATCAGACAACAAACAAAGCTGTTGTAGTGTATTCGTAAACAGGATAACTCAACCAATCACATGAGAGGAAACTGGTGATGAAATATTACCGAGTGATGCCTCTGTTGGTGGCCATAATGAGAACTGGGGACAGGTCGCTCTCGAGGGCCCGGTTCAAAAAGGAAAAGCACTCCATGTCCAGCATGTGGACTTCATCAATAAATAACACCTGGAACCACAAATATGAACACTTATTCCAGTACAATCAAAGAGGAAGCTAACATAAAGATATCAACATAGATTTGAACCTACCCCAGGAATGATCTCGGCCTTTCCCTCTTCTCTCCACTCACAGACTTTGGCATTAATCTGCTCCCGGACTTCAGATTTGATCTCTCCGGTGTCTCCAGAGAAGAGAGCGAGGAAGCCTTGTGTGCGGCTGTTGATGACGTCGATCTCGTGGAGGGACACTGTATGGACCACCTCCTTCCTCTTCTGCAGCTCTCCCTCTGGACACTGTACAAACTGTGTCTACAAGGATAAACACGCACAAGGTTGTCACTGTTAAACTTTAAATGTTGTTTTCAAGTATTAGCTACAGACTTCAGCAGTGAAATCTTATTGACGTAACAGTTACAATACCTGAGCTCCCATTGCATCATAGTCTCTGGCTCTGGTGAACGAGCGGCCCAGCTTGCTGATCTTTCCAGTGGCTTTGTCAATGGTAATAACATCTCTGAGAGAAAACACAGAGAGACAGTTCAGATCGCTCATGGCTGAACGATCCTGAGATAAAAAGACCAACGACAAGGCGAATAACTCACCCTGCTTGGACCTTTTCTTTACTGAGACTGTCGATCATCTTGTTACCCAAGTCATATATTGTCTCCATCTCAGTAGTCTTCAGAGTCAGCTTGCCAACCTTGGCACCCTGAGAGACAATGTTAAATATGTAGGATTATGTTTTTAATGTAAGCATAGTGTTAAAAATTCCTTGATAGTTTCCAAAGCAGGCATAAAGAATGACTGCATATTACTGTGTATGTTATGAGTGTACTAGTAGGCGACATGTTAGCAGCTCACCGTTCCAGTGGCTGGTCTATCAACCTGGATCTCCACCACCTCTCCTTCAATGATCTCTGTCTCTTCTCTGTGAAAGAAAAAACACAATTGAATGTCTTCCATTTTAAACAATGAGGTTTACACAACACAGACTTTGTGTTTGTTCACTCACTTGATCCTCACACCGATGGCTTTCCTGAAAGCCTGACTGAGTGCCTCGGTCTTGCTCATCTCCAGGGAGAAGATCTCACTACCAGCCAGCGCTGTGAAGGGTGTATCGGGGCCAAGAGACTGGGCGATGCCTGCACAACAAAACAAAACCTCCGCTGAACCTTTACTCAACTACAGTGTCTGCTTTCACGAAAACACTACTTAAGTCGATCAATCAAATCAATTCAACGAAACATTATGCCTTCCACAGGAGGATGATGAAATGATATTGTGTTCTGGAAAGCTTCCAATGTGGCCCTTACCCATAGCGATGGCAGTCTTTCCTGTGCCAGGTTGGCCAGCGATCAGCACTGCTCTGCCAGCGATGTGGCCATCTTTGATCATCTCCAGAATGACCCCTGCTGCCCGACGGGAGGCCAGCTGGCCAACCATCCCCTGAGACACCTGCAGGTGAACAGGAACATGTGTCCTTTAAGCCAAATTTTACACATACTAATGCACATCTGCAAATCATTCTGTGCTGTTATCCAATAAACCTGCAAATTTCACTACTTTTCTTCTTATAATTCTACACCAAGCTCATCTAAAAAATACTTGAAAGACACTGAAATTTAGATAAACAGGTAGTCTAATAGTTCTAGTCTAAATACCTCTCTTTACACTCCTTTAGTTGTTAAATGCCACCTTAAGAAGAAGAAAGCCAAAAAGCTGAATACAATGAAGACTAAACGCTACCTGTCTTGGCTCCAAAGCATCATCCAAACCAAGGCCACGAATGTGAGAATGTGCTCCTAAACACAAGAAAATATTTACATTTTATCACAAGACCAGGCTTCACATGTATTAACATACACTGGGGCTTTCCTATCACACAACACATTTAACTTTATAAACTTGTACACATGAACAACTAAAATTCATATCAAAGTGCAGTCATGGATGCTTACCAATTCTTTCGATTCTTGTAATGTCACGAACCTCTGGAACCTTTGTAGTCGCCATCTGTGTTTGGTTCAAAGCAAAGAAAAGAAACAACTTTAATTTTATAAAAATTAACCAGTATGAAAATGAAGGGTAACGCCAGTCTCTCTGCTTCCATTATTACTGAGAAAATCTTTTTCTAGGATAAAGAATAAGCTACTGAACTCTTTAATTGCACTATAACAGAAGATAATTCGTTTTAAAAAATGGAATGTCATACATTCATGACAAATAAAAACAGATTCAGATCTTTGTGTCTTTATCTGCATTAAAGACCTAGCTAATTATGTTCATTAAATAATTCAGCTCACAATACACATTTGTGCAAATGCTTAATAGAACTTTAGTGAAGAAAATAACATCATATACAAATACAACCACAGAATTAGCAGTAGTTAAACCATCCACAAAAGGAAACAAAATTAATTTAATTTTAAAAAAAATAAAAAATGAAAATACATGAATACAAATATGTATGAATATATATATTCATACGTATACATATCAGCAAAACAGAGTCAGTCTACGGGTCTACAGTGAACAAGGCTTCTGCTGAACAGAAAAATACATTGGAAAATTAATTAATCGTCGCTCAGAAACTTTACTAAATCTACTAAAACTAAATTTTTTACTATTTCTAATTTGTCCGTTTACACTAAGCCCGGTGCCTGAGATTTTCAGTGTATGTGGACTCCTGATAAAGGATTCCCTTACAAGCGTTGCACCACTGATGACGTCCTTTTCCAACAAAATTTGAAAAGCCTCAGATTTCACTCAAACTTTCGGAGTTAATTTAAGTAAGCTAACCAACCAAGAGTCCAGTTGGTTGTCATAGTGACAGCTGTAACGCATGCGACAACATAAGAAAAGAGCGATCTCATCCTGCTATTTTATTTGCTTTTTTATATTTACTGTTTTGTTGAAAAATAAACAAGCAGCCATGGTTATTACTAAGTGTAAACATAAATGCGGAAGCATCAAAAATCTTGCCTGTTATCTTTAATACAGTGATAGTAAAACAAAACACCGTGCTATGCTAGCCAATGTTATGTTAGCAACCTAGCTAGCTCCATTCATTGGTTTTCTGTCACCAGTAACTATTGTTACTCAGCAATACTTACTATTAGAGCGAATAACAAGAATTTAAATTGTAGTAATCGCGCTGCGTTATCAGGGAGTGAAATGACTAGGTTTTAGCTAATAGTTGCAGTTATTATGTACATTTACACTCACCTGTGCGGCCACACTTGCAAAAACGTGAAAATGCGGCGCTTCTTTCTGATGGTGCGCAGGCTAATTGTGTCCGTAGAGGAACAAGTCTTTCTTTTTCTATCTTGGCTTTGAGATTTACTGCCCTCTACAGACATGGTGGTGAAGAATAGCTTCGTGGAGGAATAGATACATTGATAAACTTGTTTTGTAAATTTGTTTATTAAACTTAACAGGACAGTTCATTTAAAATTATCCGGGATTGGGCTGCCCGTTTATGTAAGTCTGGATGAGAGACGGTGCATTTTTATGGTTGTAAATGAGAAGAACTGTAAATTCTAGCTGACTGTATTCAGACTAACAGTTAGTCTTATCGGTTCAAGTCTTCATGTGACCTCTCCTGTTCTCTAATTAAAAAGTCAATCTTTAATCGAAATAAATACGAAACTAAATACAAAAGATAATATATAAAAACAAGACGAATTGTCTCCGATCAGTCTTAATGGTTCAAAATGACAGGCGCCATCACTTAACACGATATATGTAGTTATAAAACAAACTTGTACCGGGCGCAGACGTAAGTATTGTAAATTTGTTCCTGGAGCCTGAGACACGTGTCTTTGAACCAGTCTCAAAATAGAAGAGCATGGTCTGCATTTGCAAGGTCTTAGCCAGGTTAACAACCAGTTAACACTTTAGAATGCCATACTTCTTGTACTGCGACAGATTTTGTGTCTTCAACATTAAGTCATCCTGCCTCTGAAGTTTGTCTGGAGGTGAACAGGGGCAGAGGTAAGCATTGTTTACCTTTCACCACTAGAGGTAGCAAGACTCACATGTTATTTCAGTGGTTGAGGAGTGTCTGTGAGGAGCAGCTCCAACAGTCAAATCTGTTATCTGCTGCATGGCTCCAGCGTTGTGTGTGGAAAAATAATTAAGTAATACACCATGACCAAATAATCTCTACCAAAACAAAAATCTGGGAAATTTGGAGGAAAAAAGCATTTCTGAAATATTTGGCACCCTAAAGATTAATTAATTGATTTTCATATCCTATCTACTGTTTTCCCTTACCAGCTGCATTTTTAGGAATCGTCTCTCACATTTCTCCAGCATCACTGAAAACAGATACTGAAAGTCGGAAAGAGCTTAGCGCCAAAACAAATCTTTTGTTTGGGATGTCTCCTGGTGTCTGCTCGTTGGCTTGTGTTTTGTGCTCTGTCTTATGTAAGTAAGCTGTTTGTTCAAGATCCTGTTTTGTTGGAATTTTTTGTGATAGGCAAGTCAAAAAAGGGGGTTAAAATATTCAGATAAAAAAAGCTGCCACTGAAATCAAAATGACTACACAACCTATTTATAAGGTTTCATCTGCTTTAGTAGAAATAGAAAAGGGTCTCAAGCTTTTGCATTTTATCACCTTTAAAAATGAAATTTTACTCAGCCACTATAACCGCTAAGCTTACAAACACAACAGCACACGCTGCGTACGGTAGCTGCCTTAATTCAGACATGTAATAAGTGACTTAATGTTAACGCTCTACATAGTCAGTCTGGACCATACTTTAGTCCAGCCAGCGAAAAGCATTTTAAACTGCTGCAAGATGAGGTTCAGCCATCTGTGAACTCAGGAGCCTCTCAGTCACAGTTCAGCTCTTCCTGCACAAGGCACCAAGGGAGCAGCAGTTAGTAAAGTGCTGGTAAAATATGCAGGCGGCTGCTAGATGTGCTTCATTCACCAACCATTAAACAGTGGTAGTCTATTGAGTTTCAGGTAGATTGTAAACATTTTCCAGCCACTGGCCTGTTGGCTCAGGAGTAAATTTCCCACCCTGCTTTTGGACAGTTCCTCTCAAATCTGTCAGACTTAACTTTGCAAAGCAGTAAATAATTCATCTGACATGTCATGTTATCTCTGACCTCCACAAAACCAGAACTGCTCTTGATAGACAAAGTATTGTTTGGAATACAAAAACATATCTCTCTCTCACGTTATCTCACAACAGATTTTTTTTTTTTTTACTTCTTTTGAATGTTGGTGGTAATGCAAATACATGTTAGGACATAGCAGGTGTGGCTTGAAATCTTTCCAGGAAACTGGAATGGAGAGATCTAAATTAAAGCTACAGTTTGTTCTCCCCCCTCCCTATTTTTTTGTGATTCTCCTTATCATTGAAACCAATTGAATACTTAGAGGATAACAGTAAATCTATTTAGATGAAAATTTAATGAATAATAAACAGCTTTCCTTCACTTGCATCTTTATATCTCACAGTCTGGAAGTCAATTAACCCGTGGATGGAAAATATGTGGTAACAGAGGAATGACACGGCAATGCAACAAATCTATCACAGTGTATAATTGTAATAAAAATCTTTATTGATAAAAATATTCATATCATAATGTATATAAATGATCACACGACATATTTCAAGCAAAGCCTTCATTATTTTAGACTATAATTTAATTTCTCATTCTCTTTAAACACCCAATTTTACATTTAACACATGTTGATTTGCAGAATAATCACAGTCATCAAAAACAGTTTCCCTGATATGCAAACTATCTGCAGCTTATGTACATGTATGTGTATTTGATCTGTTACTCCAAAGCAAATCTGATCACTGTTGTACATTAATCATTAGACATATGTGTTGTTCAATCACAGCTGGATGAGGTTGATGGCTGACTCATACCAAACCCAGAAACCTGGATAGACAGCCTCACTAAAGGAGGTCTTGAAGCGGTGGATGAGAGACATGGTATCCCCTACAGTGTAGAAAGAGAGGGTGCCCCCGGCGTGATCCAGGAACACCCCAATACGTGATGAGTAGGGTGCGTTGACCTCTATCTGGTCTTTGTTGTGGCGGGCCGAGTAGCTGGAATCAGAGCAGAAGAGGCTCCACGACTTGCGGTTGTAGCCAATGCGGCAGCTGTCTCCATAACCGGTCCTCTTGATGCCTTTGTAGGTGAGTCCGATGGCAGCCCCCTCCCCGCTCCAGTCAACCTCCCAGTAGTAGGCTCCTCCAGAGAGGGGCTCCGCACACAGGACCTGGGGCAGGGAGTCAAACCGGGCTGGGTTGTCACCGTAGGACTGGGGGTCTCTCTTGAGGGCAGCTTTCCTGTTCCCTCGAGACAAGTAGAGCTGTCTGTAGGCTGTGTTTTGGTCAAGAGTCAGCTGGCAAGCATCTAGGAAGATAAGTCAAACATTTACTTCACAATAGGAAGCATTTACTTAAATTGCTTGAGTTGAATTGAAATGAGAAAACCCAAGATGAAACAAGACCTCTGTTAAACAGCCTGAAAGCTGAAAACTGAAAGCACCCTGCCACCATTTTCAAACAACTTCTGCAAAATACGTGGTTAAAGAAAAAGCGGGAGACCCTCTGGCTGGACACAGAAATGAGAATAATCCCAGGGGTTAGATGTCACCTGCCTGCTGTGCTGTCTGCAGGTCACAGTTGGTGAGACACCCGGTGGCCTCGGCTAGATCTGCCCGGCCTATTATCTGGAATCCAGAGGTATCAACACTGTTTGTGAGTTTGACCACAAACACCCATAGCCTTTGAGCCCCCCCCCCGCCAGTGTGTATGTGTGTGTTTCTGTATACACACAGTAGAGAAGGGGTGTATGTATATTTATATATGTGTGTGTTTTTTTTCCTTTATGGGGTTGTTGATAACCATTTTATGTAAACATTAAATACTTACATCATGTTAATAATAAACATGTGCTAATGTGTAGATAATACAGCGCCACTTAAATCACTTTCATTTCTGTAAGTTCTCGCCGTACCAAAGCAGGCTGCAGTAATGCATGATAAAGCCAGTTAAAGCCAGCGTCTCCCCACCTTCCTGCACTTGTATTTTGTGAGTGGAATTGATGTGCCCAAAAGGAAACAAAACACACCTTGAACAAAGTTAAAGATTAACTGGAGTGGTAGGATTTGTTTTGTCTTTGTTATTTGTTTGGTAAAATTTAACATAATGATACACACACAATGGGAGGAATTGTTGAAACTGCAACTTATAGCAAAATTAAAAAACTTTACAAGTGAAAAATATACATATATCTGTAAGTAGTCAGTCCAGCTCTCTGTCAAGACTGTGGGACAGACAGCTGTAACTTAAATCAAATGTTTTCATCAGCCACAGGGTCTGGCAGAGAACTTTCTCAGCATCTAAATGACCTTGTACACAGAAATGAGCAGAGAGAGCAGTGATCTGTGTCAGTGCAGAAAAAAAAGACAGCAGTAGCACAGAAGCTGTAACTTACATTTCAGGAAATCGTCCCTGTGCTGAGGCTCCTGGACTGGGATGGGCTTGTACATGGCAGCGTCATCATCTGTGAAGTAAATATGTGTCATTAATCATTTCCCAAAACAGTGATAGTGGCAAAATGGATTTTAATACTTCAAATTGTAGAGCTGGTTAATATAACTAATCTCTAATTACTTTCTGTCAAATAATGATTATGATCACAGGTAGTTAGTCACATAATACACGTGTTCTTCACCTGAAGACTCATAACAAACCAGCATAAGGCAGTTAGTGTTCATATTCTTGTTATAATAACCCTGATTCTGTGACCGTCACCACATCTAGAAATGCTATCTTCATCAGTAGAGCTAATGTCAAGGACCGTACTGTCTTTCCAAATTTTATTTTAGGGAATAAACTCACTGGCAGTTTGACTTTCTAACTAAAGTAAACATTTGACCCCGTGGTGGCTGAGTGACCCGAGGCTACCCTCTAACGAATGTCATGCTCCAGCTCCGACCAAACATCAAACAGGACCGCACAAAGCCCCATTGACGACAAGGGAAATTATAAATCTGTGTGACTTTCCTGAATTGCATCATGCTTAACTTTTAATATGGTTCCAAATCATTTGTAAACACTGTAGCTCAGATGGCTTTAGAGATTGTCAAAATACTCACTTTTTACCGACCGCCTCTTTTTGGATTCATCCAGCTGGCAGAAGGACATTTTGTTAACTGCAAAAATACAAAATAAATGAGTTATAATCATAAAAATGGTAATATGTTCATAGCATATTTAAAGTAATACCGGAGAAGTAATGATATGTCAGACTATTTAAATATATTTTGGTATTTTTATGTTTTTTTAAGAGCGTGGTCTTGATGCTGGCTCCACACTCACCTGTCTTGGCCACCTTCACCAGCTCTTCATTGCTGAATTCACCCAGGTGCTGTTTCATCTCAGAGACGGCCTTAGTGACCGGGCCGAAGGTGAAGTAGGGGTTAACGCTCACTGTTGGCAGCTCCTCAGCCTCCGTCTGGGCAATCAGCATGTGGTAGCTCTAATAAGGAAAATACAGCAACACAGTCATCCTTATGTACTTTCTATTAGTTTTTGTTTTCAGAAACTTATTATTCGTTTTGCACATTTCAGAACCTTAAAGAGATAATTCAGGAAACATTTCAGTTTAGAGTTACACTGATGAGTCAATATTCAGATTACATAACAGAACTACAGATTACATATTCTACAGTCTACTAGATGTGATATTTTGTTGTAACACAAGTTTGTCTGTCTGTTGGGGATTGATTGAAGATCTGTCCAGTATCAAGTCTAAGGAGACAGGCTGTGTCACCCTGGACAGTCTGGACTGATGCACTGCCAGTATGATATTGTGACAATGATGTCGGACAGAGGCGGGACCAACTTACTGTTTTGCAAGTCACACGCTATAACCAAATTCTAAACTTTGAGTTTCAATTTTTTTTGTTTGTTTTTTTTTTCAGTTTAGTTTTGGCCTAGTGTAATGCCATTCCACAACAGACCCCTGACTAACCTTTGTTCTCTGTGTGACTTTCAAATGTCAAAAGAAGTCAGAAGTTGTTGCATCTTAGTCTGTAATTTTTGACCCACACCTTTTCCATACTGCAATTCTGTTTTTATTGACCAGCATGCAAATTTTATTTTGTGTGCAAACAAAATTATCTTCAGCATCTTTTTATTTTCCAAATGAAAGTCAGTTATGTAACATTAGTTCTTCATGGTTCACTTTTGCAACTTGATTGAATGCTGTTGGATTGGCTCAAACAAAATGGATCAACTTACTGGGAATGACTTGGATAACTCATTTTGTTAATGAGTTTAAGGGAAATGAAATGATATGAGGTTCACTTAAGTCTTTGGGTTTGTTGGAAGTTATAAAGCATTTTAAAGGCAGAAGGCATGAGTTAAGTTTAAGTCCAGTTGCAACTAATTTTTGATTTTTTTTAAGTTAGGTCTAAACTAGTGGTAGTGTAGTGTGGCCGTTGGTTACCTGGATGAAGTGGATGTGGTCCTCAGTGCGGGACAGCTGGGTGATCTCGTTGTCCCTCCTCTTCAGATCGGCGATCTCATGGCTCAGACGCTCCAAGTGGCCCTCGGCGTTGTTGAGTGCAGATCTCTTGTTGGAGGAGATCAGCTTGGCCATTTCCTGCTGCATTCTCTCAATGGAGCGGATCATGTCCCCAAACATCTTCTCACATTCTTGCATTGCTCTCTGGGCTGAGTTCTGCACAGGAAACATTGAAAGCATTGCCATAAATCAACTGGGAGTCACACTGGTTTTACCAGCACACTGAGAGATGCTGTCATCACTCCTACATGAAGGAATGCATGTCTGTTTTGGTAGTAGATCTAACTCTCCATTCAGTCTGGAGTGGTTAGTCTGGTCTTATCTAAATGATGGATGGAGGTGGCACAAACCTTCAGTGAGTCCACTGCTTGTTTTAGTTCCTCCATCTGTTTGAGTCGGTCATGAATCTTCTCCTGAATCTCAGCTTGGGTGGCGCCCAGCCGTTGCTGTGTAGAAAAACCAAAGACATTGTTGATAACAGCAATTCTACAAATCACATCTCAAAATGACAAAATCATTCAACTGAGATTTTTTTTTTTGCAGATATCAGTGTTAAACTTTAACAGTGTATTGCATAAAGTTGGCAGTGGCAGGTGTGCTTTCAGGTAGCTGCCTTGTTTTCACATGGGCGTATCTCACTAAGTGCTTCAGGCATTGTTTTGTAGGCTTGTTTAATCTATTGTAAACTGCTCTATCACACATGCCCTGCCATTGTAGCACTAGTACAATGACTCATGATATGTACATAGGTCACCTTTGATTCACAGTAACAAAAGGTACAGGGACATTACACAACACTTGTCATGATGAGCAAAGCACATTTTATCAGGAAAAACCAGTGTTGTCACTGTAAGTAAAGTGCTGCCTACCTGCTCTTCTCCTCTCTCCTGCTCAGCAGACACCATGTCGTGGCCCTTGTGTTCTTTCACCGTACACAGCACACAGATACACATCTGGTCAGTGCGGCAGAACAGCTCCAAACCCTTCTGATGCTGGGGACAGATCTGTCTGTCCAGGTGGCCAATTTCATCCACCAGCTTGTGCCTCTTGAAAGTGGCAGATTCGTAGTGGGGCTTGAGATGCTTCTCACAGTAGGAGGCCAGACACATCAGGCAGGTCTTGATGGCTTTGTGCTTCTTGCCAATGCAGATGTCACAGCCTACATCCTGGGGTCCCGCGTAGTTGTAGTCTGGGGACGGAGGAGGTGGTGGAAAAGATTCGGAGTTGCGTTGGAGGGTGGATTGCCGGGAGCCACCAATGCGTCTCGGGGTGGGCCTCTTGTTGTAGGTGACCTTGCACTGTGGGCAAAGGTACGATCCAGTGTGGTCGGCATGGTCCCAGTATGTCTTCAGACAAACGGAGCAGAAGATGTGCCCACATGGGATGGACACAGGATCCCTGAGGTATTCCTTACACAGGTAGCAGTCTTCCTGTTCAAGTGACATGGAGAAAACTTAGTACTGTTCCCTGAAGTGCAGTAAAGATGCTGTGAAAAGTGTCAGCTGCTCCTGTCAGCACAGTGGCAAAATGATCCCACAGGTACTACTGGGGCAAGTTATATAGAGTAAACAGAGAGGGAGGTTAAACTGGTTAAGCCGAAACCAGTCAAACAAGGGCGGGGCATGAAAAAAAAAAACAGTGAACGCCTCCATCAGTTACAGAATCTCAGCAGGATAAAATATGTGGTCATGAGGTTTGGCCCTGAGTGTTAAAAGGAAAAGTGTAGTCCTTAAAGGTTTTGTTTTTATTTAAATTTCATATAGAAATCATCATAATAATAAAAAATACACTGTTTAATGTATTCAGTATTTGCCATAGAGGCCTTGATGTTACTGCAGCAGAGCATGACAACTTCCGTTTGGACTAGTAATGGTATGATTTGCATTCTATAAATAGATAAGTTAAAGGCCAAAAAAAAGTGCATTCAAAAGATACTAGGAGTCCATGAAACCTGCAGTGTAAAGAAACCACAGGTGTGTCACACTCTACGGTTGAGTGTACTCTTATTGCTGAGTGTTAGAGATTGCCTGGAGACAGACTGTTCCCTCAGGGCACTTGATGATACCCACTCAAGTCACAGTACAAACTGACCACAACCTTAAAGAGATTATTTCCTGCATTTTTGGCTAACAGTAATAATACAGCTGCCTTTCTGTTGGTCTGCTGTAATGCCTTGTCAGCAGCAGCATCACCAATGTCTCATTTTATGGTGATGTATGGTCAGTGGCTGAAATGTAGCTCTCCAGACCCTAATTAAATTCAGTCAGTTTGGACGTCTTGAGTCAGTAAGATTTCTCTGACCTTCACCTCACCTTCGACCGGTTAATTATCACCTCTGTTTTACTTTGCATGTCATTACAGCTGATTTCCTATGAGGTTTGACGGGAGGCTGATATTTTTATAAGTCAACACTTGGGGTGCATATCTGTGGCATGAGATCAACTGGAGAGCCACCTTAAAAAAAGGAAAATATGCTTCTTGCAACAGAAGTATTTCTAAGAATGTCTCGTCTTCTAGGAGAAAAGCCTTTCTCTGTAGATTTCATCTTACCACAAACACACCTTCCAGCCAAGATGGAGTTTCGGGGCTGTTGAAATGGAGATAGGAATGCAACTACACTTGATAGCCCAGATAACAGGAGGGCAGAGAAAGCCTGTGTAAAAGATTCCATTGTGTTAGAGCCAGCAGGGCCTGAGCAGAGTGCCAGGCATCATAGGGTCTGTTGTCCGTCAACAACAGCAACTACAGCTGACATGTGAGACTAAATGTAGCATCTTATTTGGCCAAAAGTTCCACTGACAGGGGTCATCACACTCTTTAATGGAGGTGGCACAAAGGCTGACCAAGGCTTGATGTAAGGTTTATAAAAAGGTGAAAACTATGAGTGTTAACAAAAAGATCTATTTATTTTTACCTTAGACATATCTGGTTTCATGTAAAGAGATTACAGATTTTTTTTTTATTTCAGATATCCATTCAACTTTAAAAA
>JAQNCA010000006.1:4142996-4154048 GCA_029783725.1 Acanthurus tractus
AATGTGTTTTTATAATGTCTCTTGTAAAGAACAATAAATCAGCTTTTAGTACATAAAATTAATATTCGAAACAAACCACACATACACACAATCTTACCATGGTCTCGTGTATTGTTTTTCAAATCTGCATATTATTATCATGATGCCTTAAAAATATGGGCACATTATTTGGGGATTAGTCCAGTTTTCATTAGGACATACTTCTTTGAGTGCAGCTCTGACAGAAAACATATTTTGCTCTTCTCCTGGCTGAAGTTGTCATGACAACAGTGATGCTTGCTAGCATTATGCAGCCTTTGCATTCATTGTGTGTCTGTTTCAGTACTCTTCAGCTTTGTGTGTCTACCAGCATCAACAAACGTGTGTCCACTGTTTCCCCATAACATGTTTGAATGATGAGTCTTCCAGGTTTTATTACATAAGTTCAGTAAAGAGGGTCCTTGTTTCCTCCGATGAAATATCAACTTGTGTTCTCCTTCGCTCACCCTGCAGAAAGCACACGTACCACACGTTAATGAACGTTGACCTTGAACTTGGACTGAGCAGTTTATGACTGTGGAGTTTCTGTCTGCTCTATCAAAGAGCCCTGGAACCTGCTACTCTATTAGAGAGGCTTGTTATTAAACCTTATTAAAGTGTGCTGTGTCATAAACACTGACATGTTTCATATACATTTTTTCAAAGAAACTCATTCTTGGTCACATGCATTTCATAGATTTTACTTTTCTATCATGAGTTTGAAACTGTCAAATAAATCACAGCTGTTTTCAAAGTTTTGCCTGCACTTGTAACTACTAACAGGTAGTTAATCTGTAAGTACAGACTGCTCCCTTTACTCTGAGGGAAGGAAGGAAAAACAGGCTTATCAGAAACCTGACCAAATATGGAGAGGTGAAACTGCCAAGTGTATGAAGTAATGCAAGATATGAATTGAAGGTGGGGCCAATTTCCTTTTACAACTTTAACCTAGTGTCTAGTTCACAGCTACCAGATTATGCACTAGACAGGAAACACACAATAGAAAAAATTTGTACTTTTAGTAAGAATTCCTTTACAGACTGAGTTCTCCTCTTCAACAAAAGACTGACAGAAAAAATAGTGTGAATGGAGCTACAGTTTTTTAGAAACCAGTAGAAACCGGGCCTAATTGAAATGTAAATGAGAGGCTATGATGTCAGCAGACACTTCATGCTGCAGAGTGAGTCAGGGTCACGGGGCTAAATTAGGCAACTGTGAGAGCCACATTTTTAAGAATAAAAAAAAAAAAAATTCAACATATGACATGTGCTCAAGCATGCGCAAAGATATGTAAAAAATCCATTACAACCACACACCTGGTCCCGGCAGGAATGTTGTTGTGCACACATGCAGCAGTGCATGTGTGTTTCCGCTTAGTGTCTCAACATTGAATATTTTCTTTCTGCTGCACAAACATCTACTGTTACAAACAGTGGAGTCGCAAAGTGACCTGACTGGTCTGACTGGACACTGTGTAAATACTGCAGGTCTGAACTCAAATTGCTGTTGGACAATATCCCCAGCAGCAAGTTAAACTTTTAGCGGTTTTTATGTGATAAGCGGGAGCAAGCAGGGATTGTCTGAAATGACTTTGAAACTGTGCTTGAGCCCACAGTGTCTCTGTTTGTGTATTGGGTGGTCCCTGAAATTCCTACAGTACCTTAGGCTGCGTTTCTGTTTGTCGGACTATAACCGGTTTAAGACAATGGCGATTCTGTCCTACAACAATAGGTGGAAACACAGCTGCCGAGAAGTGTGTGCGTAATTCAGCCGCGGATGAGCCACATGAGAAATGTGAGCAGAAAGGAAACTGTGAAGCCCAATCTTTTTCTAGCACGTTAGTTGTCTCTTCTTGTGTGTGTTTTTTTTTAAACATTTCATTCATTCTCCTTCTTTCACTCTGCTTTATCTTTCCCTCTCTCTCTCCTCTCCTGTCAGCCCTGCCCTCTCTCTCTCTCTCTCTCCCTCTCCCTCTCCCTCTCCCTACTTGCTCAACCTGCTTATCCTAACTGGGCAGGGCTCGATATACTCACAGCGCAGGGGGAGGGCCTTGTCTGCTTTCAATCAATAACCTCTGGAATTCAGAAATACAAGTAGGTCCTGTCTCTGGCAGGCTGTACCACACTCTTGAGGGCGGGCTCCCAGGCACTCTCAACGAAATCTCTATCTGCTCTTGGCTTTCTTTGCCTGTTTTCGCAGGTCTGCTTGTGTTTTTAGTCCATCACAATGGCTGATCACACTTCTCCAGACTACTTCAGCTGCTCCCTGTGTCAGAACCTTCTGAGGGACCCTGTGGCTATCCCATGTGGCCACAGCTTCTGTATGGACTGCATCAGTGGCTACTGGAACGAGGCTGACTACACAGGAATTTATATTTGTCCCCAATGTAAGATCACATTCACCCAGAGGCCTGTGCTGCGGCCCAATGCAACTCTGAGCATGGTGGCTGAGAAGATCAAGAAGAGCGGTCTGACCCTCAACCTCAACACGTCCCAGGGCAACATTTACGCCGGCCATAATGACGTCCCCTGTGACTTCTGCACCGGGAAGAAACTGAAGGCTGTGAAATCCTGTCTTAACTGTCTGGCGTCCTATTGCGAGAAGCACCTGAAACCACACTATGAGTCAGCCACATTCAAAAGGCACAAGCTGGTGGATGAGCTGGGAAACCTGGACAGGAAGATCTGCCCTCAGCACCAGAAGTCTCTGGAGCTCTTCTGTCGGACGGACCAGATGTGTATCTGTGCTATTTGCACAGTCAGTGAACACAGGGGCCATGACATTGTCTCTGCTGAGGCAGAGAGGGGGGAGAAACAGGTAAGAAAACCTCCTGTCTTTGTGGCTCCTTTAATTAATTAGATACTTAAAAGAACAGGAATGATGATTTTCACCTGTTAGATAAAAGCTTTTTCTATAAGCTTATGAAAAATGAAAGCATGGTGTCATGACAGACAGATAAGCAGTATATTTAGTCAGATGAGACAAACCTCAAGCCAAAACTCTTCTCGTAATTCAGCCCTAACATGTTTGTCTGACGGATTCACTTTTGAAAAGAGGCCCAGCCTTGATATATTAGAAATGTATAGTCATTGGAATTCTCTAAGTGAAAGCAAACAGGGTGTTTTTTTCAACCTCTGGAACTGCACTACGACTGGAGGTTGTACTTTGACCCATTTCACCAAGGCTATCAGCTAAACTGGCAGGCATTCACCGCCAAAACAAGTCCAGCTCTCTGATTAGCTGTATGAAGGCCGGGGGAGTGTCTCAAAGCCGCTTTTCAGAGAATGTGGTGTTCCAGCTGTGGGATAGATACACAGAAACTACAGATACACTTCCTTCTGCTGCACTGGTTCCCACCTGTGGGAGTGGGTCTGTAATGATACTGGAATGTCAGGGAGTCAAGGTCTTCAGCACCTCATTCCCAGCCAATCACAACGTTGCAATCAAGGAAATGCAGATTCACATGATTCGCCAGTCACGATGCTGTAAAATTATGTAGGGCAGATAAGACTGTCAACAGATTCTATTATATGAACCTGCATCATTCAAATAATAATGCACTTTGTGCGAGAGTAATTTAGGAGTGATTTTTATGGCATTAGGTGTGATGAGGCCATGATAAATGCTGCTGTTTTCCTTTATTGTACTGGGAATCTGGTTTCTCTCATCCAAAGATTTACAACCTGAATCTCACACATCTCACTCCGTCTCCCGCTCTCTCTCCCCTCCCCCTCTCATGTTCAACCCCCCCCCCTCCCTAGATTCCCCACATTCCTCAAGCTTATCTTGAAGAATAGGTTGGTGGGCTTGAGTAAAAGCTGAATTGGAAGCCCTCTATTCTGCATGTCAGCGCTGTGTGCACCTTGAAACATCTCTTTAAAAGTCAGACAGAGGTAGATTCGCATTCCTAACGTGGCCAGAATTCCATTACAGATTTTTTCCCCCGCTCTCCCTCTGAGATAAAAGCTTGTGGTATTAAGAAGATTCTTTGAGTGGGGTTATTAGACATGCCGAAGGGCCTCCCCAGATATTCTTTAATGAGAAAGAATGTTTTTACTGAACCAACAAATATCAGGCTTTATATCTTGTACAATAAAACAGCATGACATATAGCTATAGATATAACTGCATGCTACTGAATAATACAATAAAGGAGTCCAGTGCAATCAGCATGGGATTGCATGCTTCACAAAACAGTGAAATAGATGGCTGTGTAATGTGCCCTTTTTTCTGCAGAAACTACTGGGAGTCTCTCAGGCTGAGATTAAACAAAAATGCCAGGAGAGAGTGAAGGAGCTGGAGGAGCTGAAGACAGCTGTGGATTCACTGAAGGTAAGGACCAGATGTTGGTTATTTGTCTACCAACTTTCTTGATTAGTCATATTTCAACCATTACATTTCATGCATTTTCATTTAGAAGCAAAAAAGTGAGACAGTGCTAAGATTTGTTACCTTAAGTACTATCTTCTGCAAAACACTAACATCTTGCATGTTATGCCCAGAACTCGGCCCAGAGAGCCATGGTGGAGAGCCAGAAGATGTTTGAGGATATGATCCGCTCCATCGAGAGGATGAGGTCAGAGGTGACCAAGCTGATCGGTATCAACGAGAAAGCTGCTTTCAACCAGGCCGAGGCTTTGATCGAGCGACTGGAACAAGAAATTGACGAACTGAAGAAAAAGGAGTCTGGCCTCAAGCAGCTGTACAGCACTGAGGACCATATCCACTTTTTGCAGGTAACAACCAGTTGTAGAGCAACTATATAGGGAGAGATACATCTGAAGTTGTTATTTAAAGATGTTATTCTTACCTGAGGTTTTCTCCAACAGAATGAGGTGGCATCTAGAAGGATCCTGTGATTTTTTAGGTCGCAATAATTTTAATGTAGTTGTCTTATCTCTATCACTGTATTATATTACAGGAGAGGTTATTAACTTATACAGGTTTTCCATGATCTCAATTACAGTATAAAGATATCTGAGGTCATCTGTATCAGTTAAGAGTAAGAATTTCTCAACAAGCCCCTGAAAGTTATTGAGTTTCAGCAATTAGATATATTACACACACTGTGTTGGAGGGAAATTCCAATAGTGTCCCTCTCTTTGGATGTCCCTTTAACTATAAATGTAGTTCTAAAAGTAATGTCTTTAAAAAAAACTTTCAAACCATGTCCTGTGTGCAAAAAAAAAAAATCATCTCAACGGTTGCTTTTCATTTCCCCATCAGAACTTCAACTACCTCTGCACCCCCACTGATGACGGCTTCATACCCAGAGTGACTGTGAACCCTGACTTCTCCTTCGCGGGGGTCAGGAAAGCTGTGGCTGAGATCAAAGAGCGTCTCGAGGAGTTTGGCAGAGAGGAGCTTCTTAAGATCTCCAAGACAGGTCAGACCTCAGCAGCAGTCACACAGTACTTTCCCGTGATGGGCGGGAAACACCACCAGCAAGCTCATTTTAGCTAAATATGACTGTGTTGTGTCTTGCAGTGAATGAGGTGCCGGTGTACACCACAGAGAGCCGAACGTTGGATAGAAGGAGCAGAGGTGAGTGTTGACACGTCCCGTGGCAATAATGAGACTGTTGGAAGTTAATTATTATTTAGGTTGACAATGCAGTCACCGTGAATAGTTGGAGGCAAATCACATAGGAATTGCATCATAGATTCTTCGGTTAAAAACACCACAAAAGCACACAAAGGAAAGAATTAGAGGCATTTGTGTGGGTGTGTGTGGATCACAGTGACCTTACACAGTGTTTCATCATGTGCAGGCAAAGAAACCATGGTGGACAACACTCCTCCAGAGCCTAAGAGCAGAGCAGATTTTTTAAAATGTAAGTATCAGGTGATTTAGTGTGAAATATGATAATTTAAGTCTTTAAGGTTTTCAGATAGTTGTGATAAAAATGTTTTAATTCTTCTCCTACAGACTTCTGTCAGCTGAAACTGGATACACATACAGCCTACAAGGAGCTGCACGTCTCTGAAAACAGCAGGAAAGTCGTCCGCACCAGAGACCTGCAGCCTTACGGAGACAACGCTGACAGGTTCGATAGCTTTGCCCAGGTGCTGTGCAGGGAGGCCCTCTCCGGGGGCCGCTTCTACTGGGAGATCGAGTGGAGTGGGGAGTTCTCTGTTGGAGTGGCCTACAAGAGCATCAGCCGCAAAGGCAAAGGCTCACTGTGTCTGCTGGGCTACAACGACAAGTCCTGGAGTCTCCTCTGCTCTGACACTGGTTACTCTGCCTGGCACAACCGGTCGGACAAAACCATCAACGCCCCCCACTCCCCGAGGATCGGCGTGTACCTGGACCACACTGCCGGTGTGCTGGCTTTTTACAGCATCAGCAACAGCATGACCCTTCTTCACCGATTTGACACCAAGTTTGCAGAGCCCCTCTACCCAGGCTTTGGAGTTGGAACTTCAGTCAAGATCTGCAATGTCAAATGAGCGCTGATGTTTGAGCTCTCATGCTAAATCTGAAAATATTTTCCAAGTGTTTCTTGTATAATACAGCAATGCTTTTAGAATATATTTTTGCAACATGCTGAAACTGAACCAAACCACATTAATGAAGTTGCCTATTTTTGAAGAACACTGTTTTTTCCAAATGTGTAGATATATATGTTTTTTTAACCTTGCACACCCCATATTAAGTTTTGCATTTTGCTGTCAGATCACATTTTCATAATATTTTTTAAGGCATGAAATGAAATACGTAATTAATACATAATCACAAAATACGACATAAAGAGAAGTGTTATATTTTTTAGCATCTGATAACTAAAACTGCTAGATAATGTTATAACTGTATAACAGTTATAATAAATGTCAGTCTGTGAGCAGAACCTGCAAATGTTATATGTTCCCATCCCTGCTTGTGCCATATGATTGTATTCTTTACTTCATTACTTTAACAATTATTTCATGATGGGTGTGACATGGTCAAGTGATGATGTAACTATAAGTCATAACAACTGCAACCTGAAGGACATCTGCTTATTAGAAGTCATTACATTCACAGCCGATATTGCATAAATAATTAAATATACATTGCACTTCTATAATCAGCATGAGTACCACTACAATGTTCCTGTTGGTGCATCGATGCAGATGGTATTTTGGCTTCAACACATTCAGAAGAACATTTGGCATCATTTCATTACCATGTTTTGTCTGATAGTTAGCTGAAACCTTACAGGATTTTTCTCACTTGAACTAACCCTTATTTAATTTTATGTTATGTTTACTTATATAATGGAAAACCAGAGTATAATTGATATTAAGAAAAGACTTGTTTTGTTATAAAATTATTCAATAGTTCTAAATAAAGAGCTGAATGAATGAATTGATCTTTGTGTTTTTGAAATTATTTATAAATCTCTGCATTAAAACAAAAGGATCTGAATTGTGTTATATATTTAATTCCATACTGAATGTCTTATTGAATTTGAAAAAGATTTCTAAAGTATCTGTATCAGAAAGAATTTATTTAAACTTTTGCCTAAAATATTTGGGTTAAATCTGAACAACTCGACCACTTACTCTGAATGAGTCAACATCACTAACGCTACTTGACAACAGTAACAGCTCCCTCTGTTGGCTTATTACAGGAAGTTAAATGAAATAAAAACTTTACAATCACAAATGTTATAGTCAAGCTGGCAACATAAAGACTCTACTTTGTTTAGACTGGATCTTTTAAGATACATCATCTGCCAGATATATAACTTGAGCCTTAGATACAAACATAAGTTTTTTTGTGCAAATATACTGTGGCACATGGTGACAGTGTGCTTGGCCAAAAAACAGCTCATTCACATTGATTCACGTATAAAACCAGCTTACTATGTATATTTGTTGTTGGGTGTAATTTTAAAATGTTTTTTTCCCATACACAAACATTGTAAAGTGCAAATACAGAGTAGTTATAAGGGAGGCATGAGGTCTGCAATAGACAAGAGTGGCAGGACAGTATTTTGTTTTTTCATCTCTCTTCTGCTAATCTCAGCAGTTTTCCACAGGAATCATTCAGAATTGGCAGGCATTTTAACTTGTAGGAAAAACATTAAGTATTACTCATAGCAATAACAATGTCTTTTTCCTGACAGTGGGCCAGCATGTACAATAAAAAGCCTCTTAAACTGATGCAGCTAAATGGAGCTTAGCTTCTTTTAACTTAATTGTTCACATCTGAGCATTCTCAACTGTATCAAAACGTTCTACATTTAAACTTACTGATGTACTGCCTAAATAATTCCTATTTACTTTTGATGTATATTCACATTTGTTGAACACATCTGCTAAATACATGATTTTTTTATGCAAAAAGCAAGGACTCAGAAAACAAAGTATTTTTAACATAGATATTTATTGATTCCCAGGATTCTAGCAAGAAGTTGAGCATACAATGCTCAAAAGAAAAAGAAAATAACAGTCCAAAATTCAGACATTGTAGCCTATGATGCCACCTTTTCCAATGCACTCTCCGATGTAGAACCACATCATCACTTCAGTGGCCACCAGTCCATTCCTAAACGCATCCTGTGAAGAAAAGAACAGATTTTCACATTTTTCTGGAGAAGTTATTAAGCCCTTGAAAACAATCTTCCTGTCATTGTTTTTCCCATGCATTTATTCAATCAGTGTTTTTAAGGCCATTTATAGTATATGTACCAATTACTTTGCCAGGTCCTAAGACTTAAAAAACATTTAACAGTTCTTAATGCTTCTTGGTCATTAGAAACTCTGAGATATGCTCCACATCTTTGATTTTATGAGTATTTATTTGTGTCAGTGATGGGCTACTGTGCACTGTTGCAGACACGTGCAAATAACATAACAAATCCTCAAAATTGCTTTACCACTGACAGTTATCTGCGAATGTTTCTGATTACATAACATAATAGAAATAGAAAATGTATGGCCTGAAGTTTTATGACAAATTATTTTTTTCTAACAAGAGGGATCCCTACTCATATAATATGAGCTGTTTTTCCCAGGTTTTCCCACAATTACACTAGAACAAAACATAATATAGTGCCAAAAACCCCAAAAGGAAAAGTAGCATACACCTCCTTTGTAAAGGGGGGGCAGTACTTAATGTTTACCAACTCTGACAAATAATCCTGAGGTAACACACTGAAGTAACCATCACATAATATGTGATTTCTCATTTGAAGAATGTCTGGTAAACCTTTCAGATGGAAGCAAAGTGCAAACTGGTTAACAGTTCCTCACTGAAGTCACCCTTTGTGGCAACACAGTACTCAAGGTGTTTGATGTATCATAAGGGCTCAACTTGTTTAAAAATTGAATGTGGTTCATTCAGCAACCCCAACCTAGTGCTGTGTCAACTACTTGAACAGACAAGTCTTGAAAACCAGGTCTAATGTCAGATGTATCTAAACAGTTAATTAAGATGCATGCATTGGTATTTGAAGTTTTCGAGCATGTTCTATTTTTCTTTTTTTTTTGCTATATATACACACAAACAAAACAAAGGTCTGTCTAACAATAATACACGTACCCTCACTGTGGTTTGCGCCAGACGTCCTGACTGAACGCCCTTAATGAGGTTTGTGACACCCTCGATGGCCTTGGGGATCTCGGCAGGGCTAGGGGGGACAAGTTCAACACGGGCGTAGTGCCAGAAAGTTGCTAGCCGAGGCTTGGAGTAGGTGACAGCGGCTAGGAGAGAAGAAATAGTGCAGTTACAAGTCTGGTGCAATTCTCCTTTGCTGCAGCTAAAATTAGCTTTAGGCTTCAGAGCTTCTCTGCATGCAGATTGGTAGCATTAGCCACAAAGCTACATGAGGCTAAAGCTATATGCTCAATGAATGTAAACAACATAAATAAAGTGCACTAGATAGCAGGAAAGCAAAAGAACAATCAGAAAAACGCAACATAACATAGAAATTTCAGCGCCTTCGACAACTAGCGGTATTAGCTAGTAAAATACACATTTCATTCCATTGATGGCTAAGGTTACGTGCCATTCAAGCGTCGGCTAATCAATAAAAAATTAACGTCGCCCATCTAATAAATGGTTTCCTATTATTGGATGAATTTTATGATAATAGCAAAACACATATACTCACCGCCGACAAGGGTAGGTACTTTAGCGACCAATTTTTGCACTGCCTGTGCCATGTTGACAAATTTGCCGATGCTAACTGCGCCCCCTGTTCCTGCTAGCCAACTGAATGTCACCTCCACGTCAAGGACCCGCAGTAACAGCTGACCACACAAGTGCCTGCACAGAAAAAGCACACAGAGTCAGGAGCATAGCTGTAGACTCTTGGTCTTGTTGTCTTTTTCTTCTCAAGAGCAGTATTTATTTTATGCCCCTGCTGGTCAAGATAATACACAGACTTTGCTAACCATGTACCAAATACAACTTTAAGGGCTCCAGAATTGACCTAACCTTGAAGTTGAGGCAGAGTTGTTAGTTTACTGGCAAGTCCTCCTTTCTGAGATTAACTTGTGTGTTAACTTATAAAATGCTGTATGCTTTTATACGCCCACTTTTCCAAACTAGAACAGACCCAATTCAAATTCTTTCAGTTAGCAGCAAATCATATTTGTGATTGGCTCAATGCTTGAATAGTTTGCCTTTTTCCGTGAAAAGACGAGCTACATTTTACAACAAGTTAATAAAAAACTTTGTACAACTGCTTAAGACTGCAAAATAAAACTATAAATGCAGAAATTTTGTTTTCTCAATTTAGAATTTTTATTTTTGTTATTTGATGCGATTCAAAATTGAAGCACATATTTAAAATGTGGGAAAAACCGGAGCACCCGGAGGAAACCCACACAGGCATGGGGGAAACACACAAACTCAACAGTGAAAACACTGCAACATTTTTCTGATGACTAAAGTTGATATCTGTGTGTAGGTTACATTAAAGTTCATTTGAGTCCTCTTTCTCCTTAATTTTTCCACCTTTGTGTTTTTTTTCAAGGCCAAAAAGTGTCTTGTCCTCTTCCAGATGGAGGGAGTTTTTGTTATCTCAGAGTCTGTAGCCTCCTC
>JAQNCA010000006.1:4166395-4207337 GCA_029783725.1 Acanthurus tractus
TCTAATGTTATATCGACCATGAACACATTGTGAGAAAAAGTATTCTTTCGTCACTTCTGTAGTTCATTTGGGTCACTGTCAATGCTGCGGTGGATTTAATTGTTTAAAGACTGTACATGTTACATGTTACTTATCAGTTTATTACCTCTAGTGACAGGATTGAATCACATTATGTTCGCCACTTCACAATGAATAGTGACGTGACAGCTGAAGTGAAAATATTTTCACTTTTACTGTTTCCTTTTTATGTTGCGTTGACATGTTCTGTAATGCGTATCGTAGTATAACTTTGACAGTGATGACCCTACCTCAGGAGGACATCACGCTGGCTGGTTGTAGAAAAGGTCATGTGGTGTGTTGGCTTGTCAGATAGCTATACGACTGCTCGAATGACTTTGCCAAACTTGGCTGAAGCTCAAGGCTTCACTGAAAACGACTTCTGTTTCTGCTGAAGTCTTTTTGTGTAGTCTGTGAGGTAAACTCTGGCTTTGATATGGTGGTAATAAAGCTGGCATTACACATTTTTGTTGTACTGGACAAGCAGGTGTTTGGTTTGATTGTGCAGCGCTAGGCATTATCTGAACTGTGCTTGCTTCTTGGTTTAAATGGCCACACCTTCACTATGACCACAATACAACTGCCAGTCAGTCAGGTTGAGGAAGTGGAAACATTCATTGCAATCTAAAGCTTATTAATTCAGTCTGTAGTGCTGACTTTTAAGAATACATGAATACATTACACAGACTTTGGTGTTTAAGTCAAGTTTAAATTGGAAAATGTGATCTGTGTAGCTCTTAGCATTAAAAATTGCCTTCCACACTAGGGTATCCAGACTGAAGAATTGTCTTCTAGACTCGTTTGAATACAAAAAACTTTGGACCTCAAAGCATTATGAGGCTGTTAACCGAATCCTAAATGCTCAACTACTGATCCATGTTATTCTTGTTTTTCTAATTTTATTTAATTTACAAGAGGCTCTGTCCCTGCTGTATAATTAGCAATGATAACAGTGCTTTTACTCTGATTCCTGAAGAGAGGTCATAGGTCATGGTCAATGCTATAGGAGTTGATTCTGACTTTCACCGTCTCGATCAGTGAGAGTTGAACAGAGTGAATTTTAAATCTAAGCCTCCTCTTATTTTTATGTTTTCCTGCAACTAGAACACTTGGTCACTTTTACAGTTCTTATAGTTTAGCAAGTTGAGTTTGATTCTCTTCTTGTTTACAGTAGATCTATGCTGTCCTTAGAAAAGATTAAGTATTTTTTGTTCACTCTTGATGTTATAACAAAGAACATTTTGGAATTCTCCAGAAATTTCTGCATAGTCCCATTGTCATCTTATTGTAAGACATAGCAGTTGATAAGTTAATAGGTCTTTCACAAGATTTTATGGGGATTGAGCCTCACAAAGCCATGCAAGCAATGCCTTTTGTGAATGTAGTTACAGTGAAATTATTATGGATATATTTTTGACTCCTTAGTTAGGCCTTCTTGATTACATGAGTGGGAGTGAAAAGAGGGAGCATTAAAGAAGTGTTAATTACTTGTGGGTACTATGTATTAAAGTTGAACTAACATTTTATCTCCAGCAGAGGGAAAGGATTGTACATTTATGCCTTGACACTTCATTTTTGTAGTAAAATGACTGGAAGATTTTGAATTCAATAAAAATATTTAATTTCAGTAACCAGTATGATTCACATGCTGCTTGTCATTCATACTTGTTGACATGTTGTACTTTTTCATGCAGTTATTGCGCAACAATACAAAAAACTTATTGCATTTTATTCCAGTTTTAAGTGTGCCTTATTGTAGTTATCAGTGATTTGACATTTCCAACTCAAGTGTGTTTTCTCTGATTTGTGTCTTTGGCAAGGCACAAGGTCATCTTGTGTGACTAATCAACTCCCAAGGGAACTCCCGCACATATTATTAATGCATGACCTGCATATGCTGTTTCATGCATGTTTCACAGCATACATCACTTGAGCAGATCATGCAGAGTGTTCGAAATTGATGATTTGACCTAAAATCTCTCACAATAAATTGTCGCAGTTAGTCAAATAATAACAAATGTGTTTACTTTTTTGCACTGGCTCTTTTCTGGTTGTTTTTTTCCCTGAGGACTATGTTTATTGATCTCGTTGTCTTTCATAGCACTTTTGAGGAGCACCCAGCGAACAGAAGAGTCTCCTAGGTTTTTGTTGCAGGAGACTGACCTGACATCAGCTTGTTGTTTTGCTTGTTGCTGTCATGTTTTTACACATCTATAAAAGCATGCAGGCTCAGAAAGCAGGTTTATATTTTGATCACCCCTGTATATCCGACTTACATACAAGATTTTCAACAGTCCACTTTTTCAAAATTTGCTCTGTACATAAAAGTTGCAATAAATCGAACAAAAACTTTACTTTCAGACAGGACAACCCTGAATAGACTACTCTGATAGGTTTGTTATAGTGGCCTTGTCATTTCACAAATGAGAATAACCCTGTTGAAACTAAGGTTATGCTAATACATAATTTGTTTGCATCCAATACAGTATGCAATTGATTCTCACATTGTTATCTTTCTTAAGATTTTAAATTGTATGAAGATAATACACATAGTCAACTAAACATTTGCTTTGACTGCATTTAAGTATTGCATTAGCATTGGTCTGCACTCTATCTATCTGTCTCCCTTTCTCCCACTCAGACTTTGCAATTGTGTGTCGTCTGTCATCCGGTCAACTTGCATGGCTTGCAGTTTTATATATCATCCATTTGTAGTGTAGACTCCCATTAAATAACTTAAATTGCAAGAGTGTCAAGGAAAATACTTTTTACTGAAGGTCATATAGTATAAAGGCTTATGTCATATACTTCACTCGTGCAGTTATCCTAGCAAACTGAAAATATGTAACATTAAAAGAATAAATGATAGAATTCAAACATCCATAGTAGCACCTACTGTTCAAAAGCTGGCCAATTAACAACCAGCAGCATTTTAAAACTGGTCTGCAGTACTTATCCCTACCTGGGAGATGGTTTCATGTACAGAATGGGAACCCTGTTGTCATTATGTTGAGTATTTAACAAGCAGGGTTTGACCAGCCAGGTTTCCTTTCAAGTGCCAACTAGACAGTGTTGATTATTTGTGAAAGGAAAAGACAAAAAACTCTGTTTATCAAATAATGTGTTACTTCAGCACAGTGTTTTATATATGAGTCCATGATGACATGTTGCTGTTATTACATTTCTCTGCATACATGGATATTTTGTAAGCCCACACAGTAATCTGTTATGTTTATTAAACATATCATTGGTTAACTCTTCTGGCTAAATGTATTTCAAAACAGCCACTAAGGATATATGTAGTCCACATTTTTAGAGGGTCTCCCTAGAACACCTTGCAATTACTTTGACATTAAGGCTTTTCTTCCTAACAGTTATGAAAACATTTTACTTAACCAAAATTATGACCCTGTCCATCCGCTGTAAACATTCATTAGGAGTGTATACCACCTGGGCAAACTATACTCAACAGTCAAATTTGTGAATAAGATTCTATCATAACCAGTGAATAAAATCAGGCAACTCTGAAAGACCCTAGCAGCTAAAAAAGTAAATGCCCTTAAATACTGTTTGAGTTTTTGAAGGTGGAGGACATAAAAGTTTAATTGTGTAGCAACACTTTTTTGTTATTAAAGGAAGTCATCAGCATGTTTGACAAGTTTTATAGAACGTTTTGAGGAAAAAAGGTTTTCGTGTTCAGTCAGATAAATGCTTAAAAAACATTAACATGCTGACTGATTGTGTGTTTTTTAGCTGAACCAGTCAAGAGAATATTTAAAGGTCCAAATGATATGTCATGTGACAACAAACAACCCAAGGGCACTTACAATGCTATCATTACAACATGTCAAGCTGGGCACTCAAAAGTCCAAGCAACTTCAGCTAATGCAGGCCAGAACTATCTCTTCTCTGATCTCCCTCTCATGCTGTTTGACAGCTTAATATTATTCAACGTGTGGCTAAATTCAATTATCATTCGGCAGGAAAGCTATCACCTCTTGGTAATATCAAATCTTTATCAGTAATGTTGAATTTTCTTGTAGCGGACTTATAACAACCACATGCTGATAATAGCTTTGGTTATGCATAACCCTGTGTTGAGGTACATTTTAAATACTTATAAGGTTATATATATATAAAACTTTTAAAAAAGAAGCAAAAATAATTTTAAATAATTAAAAAAATAGAGAAATTAAATTTAATTGTATTTGTACAAAAGGATTGACAGCATTAGTTACTACAGTTTACAAGGTGGAAAGGGCATGTCGTGCTCTTTACATATCACCTGCAAGGTTTAAATGTTGCACTTTGAACTATGCTAGTAACAAACCAGCTGATATCTCGTGACAGGCTGTTGAGGATACAGATCTGCTGAACACTTGACATTCTGCAGCAGTGTATGAATGTAAGATAAAGCATGCATTTGGGAGAAAAAGGAAACTGCAGTCCCAAAACCACCTCAGCAGAACTGGCCTGAAGTGAAGATGGATGAGGTCCAGAAACACATGCATTCCTTCCTTTGACCCCCACTCCCCACCACCTCTTATCAAACAGTAAGGCAGCTCTCTTGCTCTTCACCAATGAGCTGATCACATGTCCCCTTCCAGTGTCACATGGTAGTGGAGGAGGCAGAACTGGGCAGGCCTGTTGTTTCAGTCCTGGTAGACAATGGGACCCTGGTTTCCTGTTGTGTAGCACTGCAGTGAAGTGCTGCAAGCCTCAGCACATTACATAGGACATCCTTCCCTACCCTGCCTTGAACTTTACATGATCAGGACATGTACAGGGCTTTTTTCTGCTGAGCAAGATGCTGCTTTCCAATGAAGGAAGAGCATACAGGTTAAAACAACAGATGGGTCCCCCTTGGTGTCATTAGAAATAGTTCAAATGTACTGACTGATTGCTTATCTCTGTGAAATTCAGTGGAAGCATCAACACAATTCTATGTCTTTCGAAGAGAAATTATTATGCTTGGCCTTATTTTCTGTCACATATAAATTTAGAGTGCCATAAGTTATTTTTTGAGTTCTAGATATTGAGGTTTAAATATGTAAAAGTAATCTCTGTGCAAAATGCTTGGGCTTCACACTGCTCTAAATACTAGCTCTCTTAAAATGTTTTACATTCATGAGAACCTGCTGACAACTCGCCATGAACTTGCCATTTCTGGTTATTTTCTCTAGACACAGTAACAAACTTTGACACATCTAACATCTACAGGATTTGTGCTTTCGGTTCAAAACTCAGGAATTGCCGATATTCAAAGTTCAGTCATCGGTCTGAGAAACAAAAAAATAGATATATATCTGTAGGGTATGATAATTTCACCAAAGTCAGTGTTTGAAGTGACTGTGTTGTTGTTTTTTTTACAGTAATAATTGGGGTCTAACTCGTTAAATTCCCTTTTTGTTAAGCTGTCAAGCATACTGGCAAAAGACTGGCATGATGCTCAGAAACACTGGATGCTCACATTAATGTGTAAGAAGAACCGTATGCAGTGTTAGATGTGGGCCCCTGTTTATTCCTATGAAATTTTCTAAGTGGTGTATGAAAACAAAAAGGTAGACTTCTGATGATAAAGGTACCTACATCTTCATCCTGCTTTGTGTATTATGGGCCCATAAAGCATGAGTACCAGGGACTTTATCTGCAGAGCTGCCTCTCTGTAAGCTTCTGCAAGACCAAAAAGAAAGGGGGTTTTTAGAGAGGTGGGGCTTGAAAAGGCAAGAGCTAAAACTACTTGTTTCAGACAGAGGATTAACTGAGGAACTGCATGAAGAGCCAGTATTAGACAAATAAAGAATAGTTTTAACTGTGTGTCATGCAGAGCTACTCAAGCTACTCAATCATAAAGAGCTGTCGATAAGCATGGGAAATTACTTAGTTTAAATTACTTCCCTTATTAGGGAGAAGTGTCATCTAGCGAACAGTCATCCTGCTCATATAGTTTGAATTAATACTAAAACATCCTCACCAGCACAGCATTATTAATCAGCGTTTTCTGTACTGGGTAAGAATGCCATGAAGAATGATGGTTTTGGACCAGTATCAGATGTATGCCTGATGAACTGCAGCATTTGCAGTAAACTTTTCAAAAGTCATCATGCTAATATAAAATAGGGTGATGTTGAAAAAATGTACACCAAGTTAATGTTTTCACATTCAAGTTGAAGTACTGGGTTCCAATCCCCTGAAATGATTTTGACAGTAGGACAGTAAACAGACAGTAGTCTTGTAATATATCTGGACAGTTGCTAATATAGCTCTCGTGTAGACTTCTAATTTTGAATGTGTTGAAGTCTCAACATGAACAAGAAACACTGAAGTACTGCAGTGAGGTCGGTTTTATTCAATATTTGCTTGCATAGGCCCAGATGATCCCTAGGCCCTACTTAAAATATATGTCATTGAAATCCGTTGGGGGTTTCACTGCCTCATATTGCCTTTAGTTCTCATTTCCTGATTAAAGGATGGCACTTTCCTGGACTAATGGTGTGTGTTTTTTTCTCCAGTACACTTGCATTGTATATGGAGCTGATTATAATAAAGGAATCCTGCCCTGTAATCCGAGCTCCTCCTTTACCATCAGAGTAAAGATTTATCAAACTCAGTCATCTGTGACTTACAGCAGGGTTTGCATAGTGTTTTCGTGCTTGACCACTGTACTTTTTCTCGTGTCAAACTATCGTGAAGTGTGTATTAATTCCACTTGTACATTCAGCAGTGTGATAACTGTGTTATAGTTATCTCTCATGGACTTTTTAAATTTCATTATAAAAAACTGATAACATGTTATACAAAAGTGTCAGCTAGACCAATCCTTATCAGTAGTTGTAGCATACTGTATGTCAGGTCATTCCTGCAAGCAGTAATAGATCAACATGTGAACTTGAGTGATTGGTCTAACTGCAATAAATCTTCAGTAAAACATCCTGTGAGTTAGCAATAAATGATACTCATTTCCTGACACTGCCTTGATAACTTCTGAGCACCGAGCTGACAGACTTCTCTTTATGTATGTGGTAATTTGGACAAAATTGGCACAACTCAGTTAAGATGAAAGGAGCAAGACTCAGCAGAGGTGTGTCTTGCTGGCAGAGCTGCACCACACCAGCCTTCACATACCCATGTGAAATGATACTGATACTTTCTGACTGTTTTTTTTCTCTGTTAGCAAATTAACCATATGTTCGCCTTCGTATTTCATAGCATTAGATATAGGGCAGGGTGGTATGGACCAAAAATTTTATCTAGGCATTTTGAAGCAATACGCTGTAAAATTACTATTTTCTACAAAGTGGACCAATGTTCAATTGCAAGATAAAGCTATATCCGACATATCATGATAGAGCTCAGCAGCATAGAAAAAATTCCATGTTCACAGTAATATTAACTAGTATCACCTCTGTACTGATGATGAAGCAGGATTGCTGGGACTAATATTGGTGCTTTCACAAAATATTAACATATTAAGAGTTTTGTTAAGTAATTATCAGAGATGTGGACATAATGATCAGGTGGGCAAATATTAGAAAAACGCTCGAAAAGAATGATCATGGAAGATAATTTTTCTTTGGCTAATCCACTGTTGATTATCAGTTCATTGGTTCAGAGTGGTTCAGTGGAGCTCACATCTACTCATCAAAACCTATGCTACGAGCTAAAAGCAGCAACACCTAGGCCAGGGCAAACTAGACTTAATGACTGAATGATTTTCCACACTGGTTGTAGCTCCACTGGTTTGACCTGCTTTTACCCAAATTCCTGCTCATTGATGTCACAGAAGTGTTAGCCCACAGCAGTGTTTTACTATAACGTTTCCACAGCAAACCAGGTCAACAGACCAAACTGGTGTGGTCCACCTCCCAGCAGTGCAACATCTGTCTGCTTGCTGTTCTTTATTCTAAGGGACAGAGGTACAATATTTGGCCCTGCCGGTCTTTCCTGTTTAAGGAGTGCTTTTTCATTGTGAATGAAAGGGCTTCCTGCTGATCCCAGAATAGATGACAGATGGTAAAGGGAGAGAGTTAGAGAGTGCACATAAATCTGTCTAGAAAACTATTGTGTAATAATAGAGGATAAACTCCTCTTCTGCTTAATACATAGGCATACCCCAGTCTGGTTTACATTGTAGTCGCAATTTAAAGAAAGTTAAACAGATCATTCATAGTCTTAGATTTTAGACCCACTGCACTGGGATCATCTGATGTTGTGATACAAGAATAATGTGCTTTTATTTTGAGCTAATGTTTAGTGAGTCCATTTCAAGGAAAATGGCATTTTAAAATCTTAAGTATAATAAGTATCACTGAAAGCCAGTTTATTCTGTAACTAAATTACACAGGTTTTCTCTCTGTGGGACTTTTCCCTTTGTCCAGTGAATGAGTAAATATTGTCTCGTTAAACAAGGCTTTCCTACCAGACAAAGGTGGTGATAAGAGGCATGAAAGTAGTAGTGACGTTACTATATGATGTCATTGTCCACAGTGGTGATGGCTTGCTCTTTCCTCATAGCTAGTCGTAACATTTTTCTAGAAGGTTGTATATTTCAATGTCATATAGAGGGAACCAGGTTACACACTTGTGAAAGAATGTGAATGGGAGAGGACTGAGGGCAGGGTGTGTCCTGTCATTGATAAAAGGTGTTCTGATTTTGTTAAGCAACCCCTGGAATTGTGGTTTTTGTTGGCTGATTAGGACTCAACTTAAGCAAACTGCTTGGAGCAGAGCCAGATCATATCACTGACAAAGCCTTGCAATGAACACCCATCACCAAACATGGATGTTTCATGGCTAGCAAGCCTGGTAGGCTCTTTAGCGGAAACCCAATCTGTGTCAAACTATTTTTAATATTTAAAAGATTAAATTAGGGGGCCACAACTCATGAATATACTAACTTTTGTGGCTGGTAGACTTAAGAAGTTAATAATAATTTTGCTATGAAAATACAGAATAGGAATAGGACACAGTTTAGATTTCTGCCTATGAGACTATGCACACTACACAATGCTAATTTTAAATAAGTGGATAGTTCCTTGTTAGGAAGGGAAAAACATCTGAAGGCATTTTTCTAACAACTAAATATTAGGGCAAATCCGTAATGACTGCAAAGTTTGTGTCAGTCAGAGTTGTATTGTTACCGATTTCATTTATTAACTTATTTGTGCAAAAATGTTCAAGGTATGGACATGTTTCAATGTGTAGAAACAATTAAATGTGGTCATCTCTAAAAGATTTATTAACAAATCCACTGTGTCTTATGTTTGATCAGGAAATTATAATTTCAGTTCATTATAAAATATTCTAAGACATCTGTGTATTGTGGACAGATTGTGAAAGAAGAGGAAGTTGCTGCAGCAAAACTCATATGTGTATAAAATGAAATGTTCATGGTAGTTTCATTTCCTTCAGGTTAACTTTACAGCAGCATTATCATTTGTTACTTGTAGCTGGAAGACACTGACTTCTGTTTCTGCAATGATTGTGTTTAGTTATTTCAAAGTTACTGTCAAAACTTGCTTGTTTGTAGTTTTATTGTAGAATTACAATCATGATACATGTTTTTTATAGTTGTACCACAGTCATGACACTCCAGCCCAGAGTTGTTTTGGCATCTGCACCAGTAGGTAATGCCTTGTCAGGTTTTGTGCATGGAGTGCAGGATGTTTTGTTTCCACTCTTAGCAGTATGTTGGGCTGCAAAGATTGCTGCTTTTCTGAGCTGTAAAGCTTATCACCTACAACCTCTGCAGACTTCTGCTTTTATGCAGGTCAAACCTATTAATGTCCCATTTGATGTTCGCCCTGCTGTGACATCATTAAATAGATGATTCTTTTTCATTTCATTCATTGAAATGCAGTTCACCTTTTTTCACTCGATACTGATTGTATCATCACAGAAAACTACTGTGATCGGAGCATTGCGGCTTATGGAATTTTTTGACTTTTAGTGGTGGGGATGTGTTATGGCAGAATTGTCTTGTTGTAGCCAGAGTGCTAGTCAGGACAAACTGCATCTTAACCTTATGCAATACATTGCAAGAAATTGGACATTAATAAGCTGCTTCTTGTCAGACTGAGACTGCAGAGTTGTGTAATATGACTGAGGTTTCCTGTGTGTTCTGGTGCTCTGAGAACTTGGCTTTGGATTAGCCCTCCACCCAGTCCAGCACTCTTACTGTTGCATGCACTCCACAGCTCTATGTATCCAAAGAGCTGCTGCTCAGTTTCAGGCACAGTGACCTCATCGGCTGGCTGTGGTAGCCCTCAGCAGCTGAGCTGAGAGTCTAAGCCTTCTTATTGCACACTGTTACTGTTGTTGTTTTGGTCAGCACAGAGAAATTAAAATTGAAATTAAAAATGAACTTTTTTTTTCAGTAATGTTGTTGTTGCTTCTGGAACGCTAACTATGTTTCATGCAATTATTTACGATTTTAGTTGACTGTAAGATCTCATTTAGCTGTTAGCTCTTGCAGTCTTTGTCTGTTCAACCTAACAGGCAGCCCACTTTTGTCTTTTGCCTCTCAGCTCCAAAACTTAGGGATCAATCCGGCCAACATAGGCTTCAGCACCCTAACCATGGAGTCGGATAAGTTCATCTGTATCCGGGAGAAGGTGGGCGAGCAGACTCAGGTGGTAATCATTGACATGGCAGACCCCAATACACCTATCCGCAGGCCCATCTCAGCAGACAGCGCCATCATGAATCCAGCCAGCAAGGTCATTGCACTGAAAGGTAAGACCAGTTTGGTACTACAGAGGCTGCATTTCCCCAAGCTAGTGTTGAAATTGCATGAGAAAAGAACAAAGAAACTATGTAATTTTTAAATTTTAAGTGCTGTATGTGCAGCATTCAGTTCAGCATGTTTGTTCAATATAGAGATATTATCCTTTTAATAATTAAGAGTATTTATAAATTATTTCATCTATTTATGTTCATGCACATCCAGCTACTTTAGTTTTTCGCTGTGTAGAAGTTTTTTTGTCCTGTAATTATTCAAAGTAGCATATTTTTAATTCTTTTTGTCCAGCATCCATGATTGCTTTGACTTTTTTGTTGTTTTTGTTTTTGTCTTTGTTTTTGTTTTGTCTCTTTTTTATTTTCCTTACTGCTTTCTTATGTGTTTGCAGACGGTGAGTTGAAATTTAACTACTTTGTTGTGAAAGTAAAATCCTGTTTTCAAGAGAGAATTTATAGTATTATTATCATTCATTAAAGTAATCAGTCATGTCCTCTCTATAAGATAAAATAAAAATGCATATATGCTAAATAATTATGTATAGATATACATCTAGAGGTGACAGCACATGAACCTGCCCACTATTGTGTTCCATTGGGAGTGGTGGCCTTCTTAAATTGATGGCCTATACTTTTATTTTTTGTTTTCTCAGTTATGGATAGTTATTATGACCTTCTTCCACATCAGGCCCATTAAAACTATTTCTTCATAAACGGGATTTAGCTTTCACAGACTTAAAGCTTGCTGGCATTCCATCATTTTTATTACATGTATAAGTGATTTAGGACCTGTTTTACATGTGATAATACTGTGGGTAAAATGATTTCATTTTAATTCACATTTCTTCTCAATTTTCATTTGAAATTTATGTCTTATTCCACATGTGATGTGATAATTGCACAAACCAATAGTTCCACTTATTTTCCAGCTGTGTTTAATTTTTAAAAATTAGTGTTCATTCATTTAGCCTCTTTGGACAGACTTATGGTTCTCTACACCAAAAAACTGATGCTCCAATTATCAATGACTTTGTAATCAATAATGCCAACTTATTACCTGTGTAAGACATCTGATAGCTATATTGAATTCATTTTATGTTTTCAAGAAACAGTCGTCCCTGATGAGGAATCATCAGGGTCAAAAGCCTTTAGACAACAACCTGTGAAGTTAGCTTGTCAGGGTGTGAAAGTGGTTTTAAGACCCCAGCAGCTCTGTCTGTCCATTTCTCTGTGTTCAGCTCTTGACCCTGTCACCATCCATCTACCAAAAGAAAAACATATACGTGCCTTAAGATTTATGGCTAACCTTTGGGTCACTGCTTCATGCTGTGAAATGAGTAAGGCCTTCAAACTTCAAGAGTCATTGTGAATGACTTAATTGACATTAGAAATTATTTAACCTAGTTTATTTAACTTGTTAAGTTGTGTGAACATAAACCAGGCTTGAAGGTATTGCTAGTACAAACCATTATTTTTGTTGCACTGATACTGGAGTGTTGGTGGTTGAAAAAAAACCTTTTGTGTGTTAGACTCTCCTTTTAAATTTGTTTGTTAAATTTAAACAAACTTCCTCTGGTGACTGTCCTCCTTTCTGATGACGAGGTAAAATGTGCAGCAATAAAATAATATGCTGAATGTTTATAGAGCTCTGTCTGGCACAGTGCTGACAAACATGTGACACACAAACATGTTCATTATGCTACTTTTTTAGGAGGAGCAAGTAGTTTAAAGTTTCTTTTTTTTTTAAATACATGTCAAAGTTGTTGCCTTTATGATGCAAAGAAGAAGACACTGATCACAGTTTGCAGTAATGCACATCCTTATTGATTTAGACAGCCCAGAAAGGCTTTCCTTTAAAAAAAACTAACTAGAAAAAACTATAAGAAAGTACAACTGAGAATTATTTTTTTTGTTAAGTTGTATTACCTGTCTGTTTCTCAGTAATCATACAGCAAAGGGTCATCTTCGACCCTTCCTCTCTCTTTCTACCCCCACTGTCGTCCCTTCCTCAGTCAACCATAATGATAAGTCTCAGCCGACCATGTCATGTGACCCAGTGTTGAGCTTTAATCTTTTTCATGTAACCATGTCTGAAGGACGGACCCAATGCGCACACACCTCCAACAGCTTATCGTGATTCATTAATATTCTTTTTTGCTTGCTCTTTGAAATTTGGCTGCTGCAAGTGGGCCATTCACCATACTGCTTATTGAATTCTGATCCCATGGTTCCGCGATGGCAAAGTGATCTTGACGGTTGTGCTAACGCATTGGTCTTTCTTTTCTTACTTTGAAAATAAGTACTAAATAATGAGCAAACAAGGAAGTCACACTGCTTCTTAATCAAGCTTTAGCTCACTTAATTAACCCAAACTAATAGACAAAAAAATACAGGTGAGTGAATCTTTTTTGAACATTTAGTTTCTGCTCTCTTATCAGGACAAAAATATATTAAACCTCAACTATAACCTCAACAATAACAAGTATTAGAAATTTTTCCTGCAACTCTTAATCGGTTTACCATATCTCTTAATTGTGTCTCTACGTATCTGTTTAACTGTTGTACTCCACTATATATTTAACACAGATGCAGGTGTGTTTGCCTTTTTTGTGAGTTGTTTCTTGCTTTCACCCTCTGTCTGCTTTGTTTCTCTCTGTGAAGGCTGTTCATTTGATTGGGTGGGCTATGTAGTGGAACATAACTATACATTACATACACTAAGTACTAGAATTAAAAATCTCACCAGGTCAGTTTAGTAAAATTCATGTGTTGCATATTCTATGTTCTTAATTTACACTGAGAAGAAAGACGTATGCATGTATTCGGTCACTCACACTCTCACAGATTATGAGCACATGAGACCAATGTTGTCTGTTAATTGGGCTCACTGGATCATTGAAGTTATTGCACATGAAAAATAACTTTTCCTCTTACTCTTCACTTGTCTGTTTACTTATAACACTACATGCATCTGGCATTCTGCGCCTCTCCAGCTATTTTCTTATTGGCATATCGATTCAGATTATACTTAAAGAGTGAAGAACAGAGAAATACACTTGCGTTAAGTGCACATAAATGACACTTACTGTAACCTCTCTGGAGGCACAAATTAAAGTCACTTCCTTCATTACATTATTCTAGTTTTTCCGCTACGTTTCACATACGATGCAGTTTCTGATTACAGCATGTATGGCTTTCACTTCCTGTCAGTCATGGTATCGTTGCTTGATGAAATCTCTGCCATGACTACCAATATTTCAAATTAAAATCTCCCCTTTCTGTTGAAATTTGGTGCGTATCTTTTCCTATGAATATAAGTGCATGTGCGGACTCACTTCAGTCAGATACTTTAACAGTCTTCTGGGGCCTGGCTCCTGCCCCCTTTCTCCCCTCTTTAGCTGCCAAAACTCTGCAGATCTTTAACATTGAGATGAAGAGCAAGATGAAGGCTCACACCATGACGGACGATGTTACCTTCTGGAAGTGGATCTCCCTTAACACAGTTGCACTTGTGACTGACAATGCCGTCTACCACTGGAGCATGGAGGGTGACTCACAGCCTGTAAAAATCTTTGACCGTCACTCCAGCTTGGCAGGCTGCCAGATCATAAACTACCGCACTGATGCCAAGCAGAAATGGCTCCTGCTCATTGGCATCTCAGCTCAGGTAATTATGTCCTCTCAGTTTACAACCAAACACATTAGGTGAAATTAACATTTGAAACACGTCTTCATCACAGAGGATTTATAATAAATGGCTTGTTTGCATTCAGCAGCCTTAAGATAAACTGCAGCTCTGTGTAATTTGTATTATTTTGCTTTATTTCAGCAAAATCGAGTGGTGGGAGCGATGCAGCTCTACTCAGTTGACAGAAAGGTTTCTCAGCCCATTGAAGGCCACGCCGCCAGCTTCGCCCAGTTTAAGATGGAGGGGAATTCGGAGGAGTCCACTTTGTTCTGCTTCGCTGTCAGAGGCCAGGCAGGAGGAAAGGTGAGTGGTGTTAATAACAAATTTAGGGAAACCAATTTCAATATCATTAGCATTCTTGTTGCTAATCCTCCCTGAGTGTGTCCCTCACTTGTGTTTTCTCTTTTATTGGCGCAGTTGCACATCATTGAAGTGGGAACCCCACCAACTGGCAACCAGCCATTTCCAAAGAAAGCAGTGGATGTGTTCTTCCCTCCAGAGGCCCAGAACGACTTCCCTGTGGCCATGCAGGTGTGGCCCTGGCTCAGACCAGGAATGTCACTTTTTCAAAACATCAAGTTTGAACAAATCTGAACCAATGTGTCACTGATTTGAATTAAAAAGACACAACCCCATGTAGCGTAGCCATATCACCATCTATTGTATGGAACCCTCATTATTTAACTCACTGCTTCTCAAATACCTTTATGTCTGTAAATATCTAATCAGCACAGCCCAGTCCACGAATGTCCTCTGTTTTTTGCAGATTAATTGATTGATAGGCCCATAGAGCATGCAATAGATAAAACTGATAGCAAATTTTAAGAATGCCCTCTACCTGAACGCAAGCTGAATTAACCAGTATGTCGCTCTCATAGACTGCAAATTTTACTTTAAACTGTCTGATAATATTTAAAATTTGTTGTTGTTGTTGTTGTTGTTGTTGTTGTTGTTGTTGTTGTTTTTACCTTATTTGGAAAAGAATTTAATTAAAAAAGTTTACTTTGGCTGGGCACACCATCCAAAGTAAAATCAGTTTGCTTCTTTTTTTTTTTTTTTAACTTAATCAGATTTACAGACAGAATATTTCATCTTTTTTTTATTTTTTACAGATAAGCTCCAAGCAAGACGTGGTTTTCCTTATTACCAAATATGGCTATATTCACCTGTATGACTTGGAGACAGGGACCTGCATCTACATGAACCGCATCAGTGGAGAGACCATCTTTGTTACTGCTCAACATGAGGCCACCTCAGGCATCATTGGGGTCAACAGGAAGGGACAGGTAAGAATGTCAGCCGGTGCTTAGAGGAAACCAAGCTTGATGTTTATAAGCTGTACGTGTAGCATGGCCGCTCAGTCTTGGTTATGTCAAAATAAATGTTTCCAATGCAACCTAATACCCTTTCTAACTTGCATCACACAGCCACAGCAGATTCTGGTCTGTTTTATTTACCCCTTATGTTGTCAGCAATCACACGCCAAGCAAATCTGACAAAGGTCAGCTAATGTAAGCATAACATCAGCTTCAGCTGTTGCAGGCGGTAATAACAACAACTCCTTGTCTGTCTGTCGTCATCAGGCAAGCTCAGACTTTGCCAGGAGTCATTATAAATAATCCAAGGTGTAGTGTTTCACATAGAGAGAGGGGAGAGGGTTGTGTCTTACTGCTTTTGTAAAGATGAACCAGAGAGGAGAACTGGATCCAGCCAGCTGATGAATAATGTTCCAGCCAGGCCACACACCATATGAATAATTGAGTGAAGAGAGGAAAGTTGATCTGAGGCAGTGACGGATCTGGCTGTATACCAGAGCAGTGAAGTGCGTATGTGTGTGTGTACGCACCCCTCACACACAAACACATACACAGGGGCAGTGATCTGAGAGATAATAGGCTACTGTCTATGCTTCTCAGTGCCTCCAGTGGAGTGGGTTGGTTACCAACAATACTGGTAACTTAATACTGAATAATACATTACTATAATGCTTCACCATAAATTTCTTTGAAATCCACTGCTGTCTTTGGTGGACAAGCAACATAAAGACTTCCAAAAAGGAAAGGTAAACTTTGAATGGAAACTCAGAAACAGCTTTATATCTAAGACAATGGAAAGTTTTTATGTCTGGTGGGGCTGGACAGTCACAACAGTAAATAAAAGAAGAATGACTGTTTGCTTTGCACAGAATTATTTCAGGATGAAATAGTCATAGTTCTGCGTTGAAGTCACATTGTAGTTGAATAATTGTACTGTAGTATTACAATGCTTGGGTTAAAGTAAATGCTAAGCAAAAAAGGAAAAATATGGTAACACTCTTTCTGTCAGTGACCATCCAGTGCGTGGAATTGCATGGGTGAAAAAGACATTGGAGAAGTAAATGGTCATTAACCTTAGGGTAAACTGTCTCATCACCTTGGTTATAAAAAATCAATACTACTACAAACTAGTCCTAAGGCAAGGTTCCGTGTGTGGACATGAAAAAAAAAGTAGCAATGTGAACATAAACCTTCCAAACTCGACAAGTCAGTGCCTGATGGCTCCAGTATTATTGCCTTCACGCTGCCTAAACTGGTCCTATTAGTTGTCATCAAGTTTTTGTTGGAAGCTGTGGACTTAGCAGGGCCTGATCTCTGATACTGTGAGTCAGATTTGGCAGTAGTTCTGTGCCAGACCTAGCTTGAACTGACACAATGATGTAGCACAGAACTGCTGCACATACACCAGACATGGACAGAGTGGGGAAAGAAAGGAGAGCAAGCAACAGAGGCAGAGGGAAAACAGGGCCCACCAACTTTCAGCACATGATGTGAAGTGGGAGGCACAGCCTGGTGCTCTCAATCCTCTTAGTGCCAGTTTTTTCATCCAATCACAACCTCCACCTTATCTGCCACGTCATCAGCGAGACAGAGACCTGTGATGTCTGTTTTACTATGCTGTGTTTGTGTCTGGGCCAGAACTTCACTTGATACAACAGCTCATGTGTCATCTGAAGCTCGATGCCCTCTAGTTGTTCTGGCAAAGTTTCTTTTTTTCCATTAGTCTTGGATCATTGTACTTAAATTGTGTTTCAGTGGATGTTGCTAAAGTCTACTGAAAATTCAGCCTACTTGTCCGAAGGATTACTGTAATATGGCATGTTTCACTCCCATGACCCTGTTTGTTACCATTCCTGATGTTATTTTTAGCCTCTACATGTCTTTCAGATGTTGTTTCCTCCCCCCTCACCACACCTACATACTGAGCAAGACACAGAATCACCACCGATAGACCTATTTTACTCCCTCTTTCTATCTACTTATTATTTCAGCTACCTCCAATTAGTCCACCCATGTTGTGGTGAGAAGGCGGCTCTGCTTTAGTGGCAGGAAGAATGAAGTCTAGTCACCCATGTTAAAAGCGGGGGCACTGACCTGCTGGGCTTGTTTGTAGAGGGGCCAACACAGGCTGTCTTTCTCCTTCGCCCCCCCCTCCCCTTTCCTTCATCCTGCTCCTTTCATTCAACTCATTTTCCTTTCTCCAGACTGCTGAGCCAGACTGCTCACAAAAGCAGTGCGTTACACTGACCCACAAATGTACTTGCATTCAGCCGCCACAACCCAAGGCGGCACGGCGTTTAATTGAGTTAAATGCTGTTGCCCACAGTAACATTCAGCTCATGCTGCCTTTGCCACTTCTAGATGCATCTAAGATAAAAATTAAATCAATATAAAAACTGTCAAATCCACTCCCAGTTGCACCCAGTATAAATCTGGTTGATTTAATGGTTGAGCTACAAGTCAGAGCTACACTAAAGATTGTGGGGGTGGGGCTTGAAAGGGTAGCTCATTTGACTTCATTAGGCTTGATGCTTCATATATGACAGAAGCACATAAATAGGAAATGTTCATGAGTGAACAGCATATTACTGGCAGTTGATTTATTGCAGGTTGACTTCCATAATTGTAACGCTCCTTGTAATCTTGCTTTTAAAAATTGAGAACTTTTTTACCAGAATGCTATCCACGATGATACTGAACTGACAACAAGAAAGTAGAATACAGTTCAGAAGTGTGGTATATTTCTGTAGATTTAGAGACAGAGCGTAAAAACAAGATAAACTCTGTCACTGTGATTAAAGTGTAACACTGTATCTGATGTGTAATTTGCTCTAATGCGTCTTTCTTTATTCTTCCTTTTAACACAGGTGCTGTCAGTCTGTGTGGAAGAGGAAAACATCATCCCTTACATCACCAACGTGCTCCAGAATCCAGATCTGGCTCTGCGCTTGGCTGTGCGCAACAACCTTGCCGGCGCTGAAGAGCTCTTTGCACGCAAGTTCAACAACCTGTTTGCTGCTGGTAACTACTCTGAGGCTGCCAAGGTCGCCGCCAATGCACCAAAGGTACACATCAGTCAACAGCTCTGTCACATCATCTGAACATGCATGTTTCTCATGTTCGTATTTAGTGAAAGGCTGCTGTATTGGACTGTATTTTATTCTACACACTTGTTTTGCATCACTTTGTTCATTTAGCTCCCCTCTCACATTCAGCGAACCTTTTCCTTTCTCAGGGTATCCTGCGAACCCCAGACACCATCCGTCGCTTCCAGGGTGTTCCGAATCAGCCAGGCCAGACCTCCCCCTTGCTGCAGTACTTTGGTATCCTTCTGGACCAGGGCCAGCTCAACAAGTTTGAGTCCTTGGAGCTCTGCAGGCCCGTCCTCCAGCAGGGACGTAAGCAGCTCCTGGAGAAGTGGCTGAAGGAAGACAAGGTATTGTAGATTTCCATCTCAGCCTCCATGTGCAGGAAACAGCTCTTCCTGTGCTGCCTGTTTGTTTATATGACTCGCCCATTATCTTCAATCATGTGAGAACATCTTGTGTTCAAGGAATGTGTGACGTTTTCCCTAAAAAATGTACGGTAGATGTTTCTTAGTTGCCTCAATGTTTGGAGAAGAAAAAATCCAAAGAGAAATAGAGAAAAAAAGCAAAGAGGAAAACACAAAACAATAACACTGAATGCTTTCTGAATTGGAATTGCTGGATTGTGTCGGACACCAATGCTTCCTGTCCTGTGTCTCAGTTGGAGTGTTCAGAGGAACTGGGTGACCTGGTGAAGGCAGTGGATCCCACCCTGGCTCTCAGTGTCTACCTGAGGGCCAATGTGCCCAACAAAGTCATCCAGTGCTTTGCAGAGACTGGTCAGTTCCCCAAGATTGTCCTCTATGCCAAGAAGGTACGTCTGCCTGAGATTTGAACTCTTAAAGATGTGTTTTTTTCTGTAATAATGAAATGTTTGGCCAAGAAAGGAGAAGACACAACACTGGAAAAATAAAATTTCAAAACAGGAAGCCTTGTCTGATGCCTAATGCAAGGCTTTAGTTCCATTTAATTCTCTTGCAAAAAAAACGTTGTTTCATTCTTTAACTAAGACTTGTATTTCCATGAAATTTATAAACTTTTTTAACTTTTTATCTAAATCCACTGATTAAGCAATTGCCTTACAACTAGATGCAATGTAGATTTCGTGCTTTTGCACTTGATGTTGTTTTGAATGTTGTTTTTTTTTTTATTTCTAGGTGGGCTACACCCCAGACTGGATCTTCCTGCTCAGGAACGTGATGCGGATCAATCCAGAACAAGGCCTGCAGTTTGCTCAGATGCTGGTCCAGGATGAGGAGCCACTGGCCGACATCACACAGGTAAAAGAGAGAGGAGGAGTTTCTGATGAGAAAACATGAATTTTTAGAAAGGAGCACAATGACTTTAGAGAACAAGTGAAGTTTGGTTTTCTGCTGTAATATCATTTATATGTTATGTTTTACTCTGATTGAAGTGACCAGCATGTTTATTTATTGTAGTTTAAAAATCTACTCTGGGTTGTACTGCTGAGTTTGAGCTGTGCCTTTCTAAATAAAATAGGCTTTATGACTGACATGCATTCAAGTCTGCTGTTAACAAATCGAGCCAAACTTTCCTTGAAACAGGACAAAGTGTTTGACTGAGTCACACACGCAAACATCTGTGAACCTCAGCTATCCTGTAGTATAAAGGAAATCCACTTCCTTTGCTTCCTGCCACTGCAGACACTCTTCACTGCACATGAAAACTGCTGATGCAGCCTTTGGTGTTGCCTAAAAGTGCTGTACTGGCAGGAAACTAGAGTTGTAAGAATAAAACACATTGCATCAGAGGCTTTTTTCTTGGTCAATATTTGGGGAAGGAAATGTGTCATGTTGAGCCAGCTTTTAAATTTTATTGAAAATGGTCTTAAAAAGCCTTAAAGACACATAAATGATCATTTTGCATCTCTAAAGTTTAATCCTGTCAGTGGTGCAGAAGTTCAGGAGACTCTGGCAGGAGTGTTATACTAATGTTGGAGGGACCAATTTTGTGCTGTTGACTGCTGTGTAGCACAACTTAACTTTTAAAGAAAAGTTTTATGGAAAACCAGTCTTGTCAGGGCTTTAGCAGAACGTACAAGCATGGTCTCTCCTCCTCTGGTATTTAAGGTCTCACCCAAGTGTCTGTCTGTCTTCTCAGATTGTGGATGTATTCATGGAGTACAACCTGATCCAGCAGTGTACATCATTCCTCCTGGATGCCCTGAAGAACAACAGACCCTCAGAAGGGCCACTGCAGACTCGCCTGCTTGAGATGAACCTCATGCATGCTCCACAGGTGAACATATCTAGGCTTGCTTGACTAAAAGGAGTCTAAGGAATCCAGCTAGGATGCATTTTATTTCTAACTTTTCCACTGTTTCGTGTCCTGAGTGCAGGTTGCTGATGCTATCCTGGGCAACCAGATGTTCACCAACTACGATCGTGCCCACATTGCCCAGCTGTGTGAGAAGGCCGGACTCCTGCAAAGGGCGCTGGAGCACTACACAGACCTGTATGATATCAAGCGCGCTGTGGTGCACACACACCTGCTCAACCCAGAGGTTAGCTTTAGTTACCAACTGAGTGAAATTTTGTGAAAAACTTGGTCCATTTTACTCTCTTGTTCAGTTTTCATCAACTCTCAACTCTGTAGATATTGTAGGACTGACTACATTTTCTAACTTTCTGTCCTCCAACCATAGTGGCTGGTGAACTTCTTTGGCTCTCTGTCAGTGGAGGACTCTCTGGAGTGCCTCAGGGCCATGCTGTCTGCCAACATCCGCCAGAACCTGCAGATTTGCGTCCAGGTGGCTTCTAAGTACCATGAACAGCTCACCACACAGGCTCTTACTGAGCTCTTTGAGTCCTTCAAGAGCTTTGAAGGTGAATACCCGAACGTTATATGCTGCATACTACGTGATTTAATATTTGAATTATCCAGACAACACAAATGATGTTTTGTTTTGTTGGTTGACAGACACGGATGTAATGCTTGCTCAGTTTTAAGACCAAGTGAATTATTAAAGAGGAACAAAAACAATCCTTAGAATTTTAAGGATATGTTTTGTATAATAGGAAAATTCACCTAAACATCCCTGTTACCAGGCTGGATGTTAGTATTATTTAACTTGTCCTTCAGTTAATCTATGCAGCTGCTCAGCTTTGTCCACGGACTTAGATAGACATTCCCTTACTCTCAATTAAACAAGTAGGCCATTGCAGAGGCAGAACAATCAATAGATTGTGCAGAGTGGCCTGGAGGTGGATTAGTTCAACACCTTTGCTTTTACTGGAATAATGGGAGCAAAAAAGTTAAGTAAGCTAACTGGGGAATAGAAAACCTGCATTGAGGCTAAATTTTAATGTCACTGTCCTTTCAGACTGAATAGTGGATCAGTCATGCTGCAATGGCACAGGTGGACTTGAAGACTTGCACATCTCTTGAAGCTTCATATAGGTGACTTTGTCTTTCAGGTCTGTTCTACTTCTTGGGCTCTATTGTGAACTTCAGTCAGGACCCTGAAGTGCACTTTAAGTACATCCAGGCTGCCTGCAAGACGGGCCAGATCAAAGAGGTGGAGAGGATCTGCAGAGAGAGCAACTGCTACGACCCTGAACGCGTCAAGAACTTCCTTAAGGTAAAGCCTCAGGGACAGCCAGAGTGATCAAACACGGACATTCAAAAGCTCTTTTCTTCCTTTACAGAGTCCTTTCATTCACTCTTTCTCTCTTATATTCTGTATCTTTGTGTTCCTGGTCTCTCCTGTCGTTGAATTGTGTCTATACTTAACAGTTTTTAGTTGTCGTTTGTCAAGGCAAAGCTTTTTGGCCATACAATTTGGAATCCCCATTTCCACTTTTTATTCACATCATATATTTCCTGCCCCATATTTCCTATAACAATATAGGATTATCGCATCTTATTGGTTATAAATGTTCAACATTCCTGACAGCAGTCAATTATGTTTTTTGCTTTTCCTCTTTTGTCTTTGGAATGGCAGGACATGTATCAGGTAAATCTATCCTTCCCCACAGTACAGGACTGTTTTTTTTTCTCTCATCCCTTCCCCTTCCCCTTAAGCACAGGATTAAAACTGGGATTCGTATGGAGCCGTGTATGCTGATACACCACAATCCATACACCCACCTGGGGTGCAACCAGTGCTCTTAGAGATTTACATAGTCTTCGTTGTTCATTGGGTGTTTTGTGTTTTATTGCAATTAATGGTAAACAAATGGGGTCCTTTACTTCATATTTGAAGACATTGAAGATAATTGAGGTGTTTGTGTCCATTGTGTGTAGTCCTGTAATAGGAGCCTTTAGTTGGTGCAGCATGTTCTTCGGTGATGCAGACAAGTTGCACAATCCCAGTGTGTTAATCCTGTATGAGTGTGGATGGCAGCATCATGTTAGCACACCAGTGTATTGTGGTCCAGAGGACTCTAGTGGTTAGCACTGTGACAAGTTGCAGTCTGATGCCTGTTCATAAGTACGAATTAAGAATATTTATTGAGAAGACTTGTTCCATCTCTACTGTGAAAAACACTTTTATAAAGCAATATTACAATGTGGCATCCATTTGTTTTAGTGACAAGCCTTTTATCCCCCCCCCCTCCATGTAAAATAAGATGCATAATTTCAAAAGCAGGAGATTTGACTCTGGAGTAAGAAAAAAATGTCTTAAATTGACTGAAAAATCTCTTACCATTGTGCACAATACTCCAGCGAGAGTGGTAAAAGATCAGCCCCGTTGCATCGGCGTTGGTTGATGTTTTGTTGCTTGTCTAGAGGTGTTTTGTTTTTTGTTTTTTGTTTTTTCACTTTTGGTTGTCATCTTACTCAATTTGTCCTCTTTCCCTCTGCTGTGTGTGACGGACAGGAAGCCAAACTCACTGACCAGCTGCCACTCATCATCGTCTGTGACCGTTTTGACTTTGTCCACGACCTGGTCCTCTACCTGTACCGCAACAACCTGCAGAAGTACATTGAGATCTATGTTCAGAAGGTAAGAGTCCTTGGAGGATCATTTAAATGTAAAATTAAACTTTACTAAATCCAATTTATTATAGAAATAAGCTAATTAAATGTATGGTTATGTTTGGGTCTCAGGTGAATCCTAGCCGTCTGCCTGTTGTGGTTGGTGGTCTCTTGGATGTGGACTGTTCCGAGGATGTCATCAAGAGTCTCATCCTGGTTGTCAGAGGACAGTTCTCTACTGATGAACTGGTCGCTGAGGTGGAAAAGAGGAACAGGTACTCAATTTTATCACTTGTAATAATAATCAACATGTCAAATTGAGAATTCTATTTCAAATTGAATCAACTTCAAATTAAATCGATAGAAATGTCTGCTTTCTATTTGAGTAATGCAGAGAAAATGAAAAAAAAGCCTGTAATTTTTATTTGTAATGGGGGATGTCAGTTGGTCAATAAATTAGAGTAATCTAAAGAGGAGTTTATGACTTGTTCAACATGAAAAGCCTAATTCAGATCTCCTCATGGTGGACCCGTTCCATCGAGAGCTCTGTATAGTGGCGTCATCCTTGTCTAAGAAGTTGTGTGAGCAGTCAGAGTCCTGACATCCTTTTCTCCGACAGACTGAAGCTGCTGCTGCCCTGGCTGGAGTCTCGCATCCATGAAGGCTGTGAGGAGCCCGCCACCCATAATGCTCTGGCCAAGATCTACATTGACAGCAACAACAACCCCGAACGTTTCCTGAGGGAAAACCCGTACTACGACAGCCGTGTGGTGGGAAAGTACTGCGAGAAGAGAGACCCCCATCTGGCCTGTGTTGCCTATGAGAGAGGACAGTGTGACCAGGAGCTGATCAATGTGAGGAGGACTTTTGTGTACTTTTCTACTTCCACCCGTGTGCCGTAATGTTTGTTTAAGTTTACTTTACTACTTGAATGTAGTACATGAAACAGCATCGTAATTCTGTTCTTTTAATATCAGGTCTGCAATGAGAACTCCCTCTTCAAGAGCTTGTCTCGCTACCTGGTCCGCCGCAAAGACCCTGATCTGTGGGCCAGCGTGCTGCTGGAGAGCAACCCATACAGACGACCACTCATTGATCAGGTAAATTATACATGAGATGAGACTATTCATTTGATAAGACTGCTTAGTGCTTCTCTAAAACCTCTGTCCCTCTCGGTGCTCTCAGGTGGTGCAGACAGCCCTGTCAGAAACCCAGGACCCAGAGGAGGTATCAGTCACCGTCAAGGCCTTCATGACCGCAGACCTGCCCAATGAGCTCATTGAGCTGCTTGAGAAGATTGTGTTGGACAACTCTGTCTTCAGCGAACACAGGTGTTAAGCTGTAACATCACGGATCCTTTGTGTCATTGGACATTTCCGAACCAACAGGAGAACTTAAGTTTGCTGAAGGTTCAGTATCTTCTCCTGTTTTTCACAGAAATCTGCAGAACCTTCTGATCTTAACTGCAATCAAAGCTGACCGCACCCGTGTGATGGAATACATCAGCAGACTAGACAACTACGATGCTCCAGATATTGCTAACATCGCCATCAGTAACGAGCTCTATGAGGAGGCCTTTGCCATCTTTAGGAAGTTTGACGTCAACACATCTGCTGTGCAGGTCAGTCAAAGCTTTTAAACAGTCTGATGAAAACCTTATTGATTGAAGACGTTTACATTGTTGTTTTATTGTGTGTTGTTTTGCTTTTAACCTAGGTGCTGATCGAGCATATTGGCAACCTGGACCGGGCCTATGAGTTTGCAGAACGCTGCAATGAGCCAGCTGTGTGGAGCCAGCTGGCCAAGGCTCAGCTGCAGAAGGACCTGGTTAAAGAGGCCATTGACTCCTACATTAAAGCAGATGATCCCTCTGCATACATGGAGGTTGTACAGGCTGCTGATAAGAGCGGTAAGGCTGAGCACAAGAAGGAAGGCAGAGGGAAAAAAAACACCAGACTTGGTTGAGATTTTAGCAGAGGGCTACAAACTTAGCATAGCGCAGAGGGACTTAATACCACCCGACTTACTGTGAACTGATTCATCACTATGAAGAGAAGGCAGGGTTTCAAAGAAAGCTGTTTGTCATTTGCCAGTTCCACTTCGTTTGAAATCAATCAATGCAGAGCACATCAAGTTTATCCTGGAGTGTAAGTTTTGGCATCCAGGAGAATTTGCTGATGGTGCAGTTAGTACAGCAACTTCTTATTAACAGTTCCCACTGTCAGCATTAAGTACAGTTAAGGCACTGCACCCCACCAAAAACATAAAATAAAACAAAAGCATTGATGTAAAAACACACCGACAGCTAATTATTACTGACTGTATGTTTCAGGTAACTGGGAGGACTTGGTCAAATTCCTTCAGATGGCTCGTAAGAAGGCCCGCGAGTCCTACGTGGAGACAGAGCTCATCTTTGCTTTGGCCAAAACCAACCGTTTGGCTGAACTGGAAGAGTTTATCAACGGACCCAACAATGCTCACATCCAACAGGTTAGCCTTGCTGTCATAGAAGCCTTTGGGAAGAAGCTGTCAGGTCAGAATTAAAACACTGAGCCATGGTTTGTTCTCTCGTGTAGGTCGGTGACCGCTGCTATGATGAGAAAATGTATGAGGCCGCTAAGCTGCTGTACAACAACGTCTCCAACTTCGGTCGACTGGCCTCAACTCTGGTGCACCTCGGGGAGTACCAGGCTGCTGTGGATGGCGCCCGTAAGGCAAACAGCACCCGCACTTGGAAGGAAGTGTGCTTCGCCTGTGTGGATGGAAAAGAGTTCAGACTGGCCCAGATGTGCGGCCTCCACATCGTGGTGCACGCTGACGAGCTGGAGGAGCTGATCAACTACTACCAAGTATGATAAAGAATTAAGGCTTTTTTTGTGTGTGTGTGTGTGTACATGTTGTGTGTACATATACTTTTTCTGTTGTGTTATTTCACAGACGTCATAATGCAAAGAAGCGTGCAGTGTTTGCATTTAGTTTATCTTATCATACCCTCTTATTTTGAGACATGCCACTCAGCCTGCGTACACATACATTAACCGCTCTCCATCCTTCGTCTCCTCTCTCAGGACCGCGGTTACTTTGAGGAGCTGATCACCATGCTGGAGGCTGCCCTGGGCCTGGAGCGCGCTCACATGGGAATGTTCACAGAGCTGGCCATCCTTTACTCCAAGTTCAAACCCCAGAAGATGAGAGAGCATCTGGAGCTCTTCTGGTCCAGAGTTAACATCCCAAAGGTGCTGAGAGCAGCAGAGCAGGCTCACCTGTGGGCCGAGCTGGTCTTCCTGTACGACAAGTACGAGGAGTATGACAACGCCATCATCACCATGATGAACCACCCGACAGATGCCTGGAAGGAGGGACAGTTCAAAGACATCATCACCAAGGTACAGTTTGAATCAGCGTCAACACAGAGATTATGTTTTAATATTATTTTATCTTAATTTGACTGAGGTTTCTAATTGCGTGTTTTAATCTGCACTCTTCAGCTGAAATTGCACAAAATTGTCTTGTTGTCAAAAATAATTAGGGCTTTAGTTGACTGTCTCTTTTTGACTATTGTCAAATTGTTCTTATTTTTGCTTTTACTCTGACGTTATCATTTGTAAATAAAGAATGCTTATGTCATCGAGGCAGTATTTAGTATCCATATTTAAAGGTTTATTTTATTTTGTGTCTTTCTCTCTGAACACTGTGTAGGTGGCCAACGTGGAACTGTACTACAAAGCCATCCAGTTCTATCTGGAGTTCAAGCCCTTGTTACTGAATGATTTGCTCATAGTGCTTTCCCCCAGACTGGACCACTCCCGTGCTGTCAACTTCTTCTCAAAGGTGCACTTCAGTCTCTCATTATGACAGACATTGAGTAGTTAATGGAAACACAAGTTGGCATTTCTTTTGCATATTTTCTGAAAATTAAATTAAGATGTGTGTGTGTGTGTGTGTGTGTGTGTGTGTGTCCACAGGTGAAACAGCTGCCTCTGGTAAAACCCTACCTGCGATCAGTACAGAACCACAACAACAAATCAGTCAATGAAGCACTTAACAACCTTTTCATCACAGAGGAGGATTATCAGGTGAGAGTACTGTTCTATCTATTTTAGTCTTTATATTTCAGAAATGTCAGTCCTCTTATTTCTTATTCTCCCTTTTTTCCCTCAACACTCATCTCAGGCACTGAGAACATCAATAGATGCCTACGACAACTTCGACAACATCTCACTGGCCCAGCGCTTGGAGAAGCACGAGCTGATTGAGTTCAGACGAATCGCCGCTTACCTCTTCAAAGGCAACAACCGCTGGAAACAGAGTGTGGAGCTCTGTAAGAAGGACAAACTGTACAAGGTACTTTTCCTCCCACCTAAATGTTCACCTTTACCGTCTGTGAATGTGTTTAACACACTGCCCAGATTTGCTGAGAACATTTCTGAAACTTTCCGTGCTGCGTCTGCCCTACAGGATGCCATGCAGTATGCGTCAGAGTCCAAGGACACAGAGCTGGCAGAGGAGCTGCTGTCCTGGTTCCTACAGGAGAACAAGAAGGAGTGTTTCGCAGCCTGCCTGTTCACCTGCTACGACCTGCTGCGGCCTGACGTGGTGCTGGAGACCGCCTGGAGGCACAACATCATGGACTTTTCTATGCCATACTTCATTCAGGTCATGAGGGAGTACCTCAGCAAGGTGGGTCAGCTCTTTTTAAACTCCAGAGTGAACAGTTTTTATAAAAACACACGAACCACACAAAGGCCATGCAAAACTGCTGTAATTCAGACTGAGAGGATCAATATGAGGTCTACAACATCTAAAGTAGGTCTCAGCTCCATAGACGGTGCAGATAAAGATGCTGACAAACATCCCTCATCAATTATCTATTATTAGGATCCTTTTTGATTGTTTGCCGCATCAGTTCAAACAACAAGTTTAAATGATAATGTTTTTATTGCTCTTCTGTCCTCTGAGTTATTTTAGTCTGACCAATTAACCAAATAAAGTAAGTTTCAAAACTGGCGCTGGTAAATTAAGTTAAGCTGTAAGTTCCACCGACAGAATGAGGTGAGAGAGAGTCATGGTCACTGCAAGTGCAAATCAAAACATGGCATGTTAACAAATGTTGGATCAGTCTAAGCACAATATAAGTATGCAAGTATGAAGATACTTTGTTTTTATTTAACTTAAGTTACAATCTTAACTGTCAGTACCGAGTGAAAGACTTGCAGCTGGTTGTCTGTTTACAGAGTTTCTTTACAGGGAAATATTTTTGATTTTTCTTCTATGCTGCTCCTTTTCTCTTCCAGGTTGATGCAGTTAAGGAACAGGTGAAAGCTAAATGCTCTGTTTTTGACAATAAAGTATTTGGTGCGGACTGCAGCCTTGAGTGTGCATGGTTTTAGCTACGCCGTCACTTCAGCACAAACACTGAGACATCTTTCAGACTGACACTGTCGTTGTTGGGGAACTTCGTAGATACATAATCTCTGTTTAGTTAAGGGAAATGAAACTGTGGCCTTGCTGCATGAATACAAGATGGGAGAATTTATATTTACCACTTTGATTTTAGGCATATCTTAACATGCATTTACCTGCATGCATGCAGTTGTTAGTTATACATATTTTGTTTAAAAATGTTAAAATGAGATCGGGAAGATTGTGTGCATATTAAATTGTCTTCTGGATGGAATAATAAGTTACTTCAACCAAAGATGCATGTTGGGCCAGTCATTAGGAGATCATGGTTAACATTCTTTCCCCTGTTTGTAGAACCATGACCCAGCAGCATGAGAGATGGAATCAAAAGTAAAATAACAAAACTGTTTGTTGGAGAAACATTATCATGGTTAAGATATGTTTTACTTCCTGAATTCATAAAACATCTAACACTTTGTTGCTCCTGGTGTTCAAACAGTGGAGAAGCTTTGACCAGTATAATAAATTCTCTTAAACATGCATTTCATCAGTGTGACAGTGCACAACGTGAAGCTGAATGTGTTTTTAGACAGTTGACGTGTTATGATGTATTTGCTGGTTAACAGAATAAAGCATGTGTGGATTTGTCTCTAGCCGATGCAAAGCAAAAGGCTGTTGGTTGTGCCTGGCTTCCAGTAAAAAGCCTTGAACTGTAGGCAGCACCTGGCCTGAGACTCACCTTTCTCCCTCCTCCCCCGTCCTCCTCCCACCAAACTGCACAGTAATGCTGCAGCCTGTTCTTCACTGCCAGCACATAGAGCATGGGACTGGCTCTGTATACGGTGCAGCTTCAGCTTCTTGAAAACGTGTGCACGGAACTTTGTTTCATCCATAGAGGCACACAGGAACTGAATGATGAATGCATATACACAGGATGTTTAAGTGCACTGCTGAGCAAGCCCTTAATCTGAACTGCTGAAATAACCTGCATCCAGGTGCTGCTGCTCTCCCTGAGGACCTGATGTGCACATTTTGCTTATTCCTGCATCTCACTTGCGTCTTTAAGAAGTCTTTTTTTATTGATGTGTTTGGTTTTGAATTTATGGCAAAGAATTGGCTGCTCATAATGTTACTGACAGACCACCGAGGTAGTTAGGGCAGAGAAAGTGAAAATGATAAGTTTACCTTGTTTTTCCTCATTTTTTTTGTTGTTCATCATTACAAGCTGGACTTGTGTGCTCTGAAATTTAGAGACAAGAAAGTAGTTAAAGAACAAAATTCCTCTTATCTATTTTATTTAGTACAAACTGTTGAAGTTACGGCATGTATTAAGTTGTGTAAAGTGTGAAAAGCTTAAGCATAGCACTGACTTTTGTTCCTGACAGTTGGGTATTATTTGTCTGTTTGAGTGGTAACAGACATGAGCATCTTCATCAAAAAAAATGACACATTAGTAGGTTTACTCATTAAGTGTTGGCCTTTTTTCTAAATGCTTTTATTTTTTGTCTTGCAGGTAGACAAACTAGAAACCTCAGAATCTCTAAGAAAAGAGGAGGAGCAGGCAACAGAGACGCAACCCATCGTCTACGGTAACGCACCTCTTATGTCATGTGATGCATTTCCCTGTCATCAAAAGAAGCAAACTTGTTTTAACACTGCAGTTGTCACTGTCTAGATTAAATAACTAAAAACTTAACCTGTTCCAAAATTGGCAGAAAACAGTTTGTTTATGTAGATAAGTTAAAAGATAACTGGGGGGGGAAAGAAATTTTCAGTGTTTTTACAAAGAATTTTAGTTCCTTAGCTGAAAAGGCTACTGCATGATTAACCAGATCTCTGATAGATTAAAAAAACACAGATCACTGTGAAGGAACACTGTGATCTCATTAAAAATTTACATTTGAGGCTTTGGTTACATGTTCGTAACCTTTTCTGTGCATTTGTATCTTGCAGGTGCACCCCAGCTCATGCTGACAGCGGGCCCCAGTGTACCTGTGGCCCCTCAGCAGGGTTACGGCTACGGCTACCAGGCGCCTGCGGGATACAGTCAACCAGCAGCTCAGCCAGGCTTTGGCTACGGCATGTAAAGACCCCAACCCCTTCTCTCCACATGCAGGCTGGAGCTACCATCCATCCATCTCCCACAGTCCTTCACAAGACCATTATTGTCTCTCTCTGCCCTCTACAGGAAGCAGGGGATAATGCAGACAAACCTTGTCTTTTCTTTTCTTTTTTACTTTTTCCCCATTTTTCAACTGTCATGAAGGACTTATTTTTGTTGTCAGAGAAAAAGATTGCATCACAAAGATTAATTTTCTCACATTCCGTATTGACTAGATTAACTTTACTTTTGTCTATTTTATTTGAATGGGAAATGGTTTATGTACAATGGGGGGCTTGTGGGAAGAGCTAGTCCTCTTCTCAGTTTAAAAAAAAGGTCTGTTGTGAAGCATCTGATTTGCACTCTGTAGTGAGAAGAATTAATGTAGAACCTTTTCCTTTTGATGTGTGTGAGCAGCTTCTTCTGTCCGACTGTAAGATGCATTTAATTATTGTATATTCAGACACAAAAAAATGCTATGTTCTTCTATATTTGAACATGAGACTGCCGCCTCCATTGACCACAATCCTGAAACACTACGTTGTACCAGTCGTGTCCACACAAACACACATCAGGGCTGTTTCTTGAAGAAAACCCCAAGAGAGTATTTTACATACTATTTACAGGAAAGTTTGATTCTTTCCAGCAAAGCCTATGCAGGACTCTCCAAATAAATTTGCATCCAGACGATATTTCCATGTGCTTTAAATACTGCTCTAACGTGGGACCATTCCACCCCAGGAGGGACTGCAGACCCGTTTGTTTTTGACTAACACGCCCTATGTCCCCTCTTTATGCTGCGATTTGTTTCTGCTGGATATCATTTAAGGTCACTGTCAATGAGTGTGCAGGAGAGACTTTTCAAACTTTTTTTCTCCTCATGTCCTGTTAAGGGTTGCCTTTAACTTTTTTCAGTTGACCAGCTCATCCAACTCAGAAACTGTATCACAGGACTCGTGGTAATTTGAAGTTTTTATCAAAGGCTTGCGTGTATACAGAAAAATCAATCATTAACGCCTATGAACTTATATTCTTATCTAAATTACCTTAGATTTAAATTGTGCACTTAAGATACTTGATTGTGCATAATCAGGATCATAATGAATGAAACAGCAGTTTTGTTTTCCACTTAAAAAAATAAAGGCTTCTTGTTTGTCAAGAATAGTCTCATTGTGTCTTACATACACGGTCATGTGCAGATGAACACAGTAAAATGTACTGGTCACATTTGCCTTCTGTCTAATTTGCTGCTCATTCAGCCCCAGTGCATTCAAGTTTAAATGACAAATACTGAGCAGAATGATCACAGCCTCTTAAGTGTATGGAAGAGTTGCTGCAGTTGTAAATGTTGAAGTGAAATCTCTGATGTTTAGATAGTACCTTAAGAAAAAAAAGTAACTCATTACAGTGCATCAGCAGTATAAACATTATTCAATGAATTATGTCTTACATTTGTTGAGACTGTCCGAGAGATTTAAATTCAGCTGTAGGCCAATATTTGATGCTTATAGTTTGGCCTATAGCTGAATTGTTACTTTATGTAAATGTGAAATGTCTGCTATTTTTATATGCTCAGAATAACAACAGCAGGATGTAGAACGAGCAACCGCTAATGGTGGAAATCAGAGGATAAGAGGAGTAACAGCAGACTCCACAAAAAGTCTGTGTGATTTACCAGCAGTTATGCATAGCGACAATTCTATAAATCTCATTTCAATACAACAGGAAGATTGAGACTTCATTTGAATGTCAGAAGATAACAGTCAACGCACACAATACAATGATTTGGATGACAACCGCATTCATACCTTCAATTATTACAGATAGCTAAACCAAAGCAGGGATTAAAAAAATGAGAAAAAATGTAAGATTCTTGATTTTTTTAAATCCAACAAGATGCACTAGATTTCCATGTTAGATATATCTGTCCATTGCAGTAATGTCTGATATTTTATTTAATTTTAAGACCATATATAATGAAAATGATTCATTTCATCAGATTTGGACTCTCATAATGTTTTTATTGAGAGAACATAATCGGAACCAAATTTCAAACCTTATTTCATGGCAGGAAAAGCACAGGTGCATTTAATTACACTGACTACAACTGAATCCAATTTTCATTGATTGATTCTAAGGCACTACCATTCTGTATGCTGGCTCCATGTCATTCCTATTATAATTAAATGCACAGTATGTAGGTCTTTCAAACAAACAACTTAAACATAGGACATATTATGATGAAATTGTAAGGTAGCAGTGGATTATTGGAGTTGCTATCCCTTCTGATAAGCAGCAACCACTTGCAATGAAAATCTTTGACTGACAGGCATATTTTTTTACATACAACATTAGTTTACTAAGTTTTATTCACATTATGTTTTGTCAGGTTTGCTGACTTCCTCTCTCATTCTCTAGTATATCATCTTCCTTTGCATCTACTGCTTCCTGAATTAACAGCAACAGGCAACAAAATGAAACCAAGTCTGCCTTTAATAAAATTATAGATTCTTCTGAAAAAGGAACATTTTTGGATAATGTTAATGGAAACCCTACATTTGTGTGTAATTACCAGGCCTTTGTCAATATTATAACTAGTGCTTTTCCTGCTTTGACAAGATTAAGTGTCTTCTGTGAAAGGCAATTTTGCTTTTTCACAGTTCTATCATTCTAATGAAATCTGCATTACTCTCATCTGTTTCCTCTGAGCATCATGTCAGACACAAGCCTAGAAAGACTGGTGAATGTGAAGGACCACCATGAACAGTGTTTGTGGGGTTCCTGCCACTGTGACAGAGCGACTATGGCAAAGTTAAACCCATCAAGCTGTTACTACTAATAATCAAGATTCCACTGATTTCTTATTTGATAGGCATAACTGCGCAGCATCCCTAAACTGCACAGAAAACATTCAGATGCTCAGTATGCCAATCATATAAAAAATAAAGCTCATGGTAGCCCAACTTAGTTTACACTACAAATTGTTTTTACAATAGAGATATTGTAGGCAAGTCCAACAGATGCAAGCTGAGACTTTAATAGAGCTTCAAGTCTCCAGTGACTCTGTCAACCAGATCAGCTGGGCCTGGACCAATACCCAGCACAGTGCGAGATCCAGGTGCAATTTGAGTCCTTCCTGCATCCTGAATCAGGCTGACAGGGAGCCCCACTTCTTTGGCATGACCCAGCAGATCGATCAGTGTATCCTCATCAGGAGCCTTCACCACCACTTTGGGCTGGCCGCAGTACTCCCACTGCTTGAGAAGCTCAGGGTTTCTGCGCTGAACCTGTTTGTAAGCTGATACAGCAGCATGGGAGCACTGGGCAGCAACTTTCCCTTTGCCCATCTTCAGGTCATTTCGGACCACCAGTATCATCTTGAACTCGCCTCCTTCTCCCATCACATTTGCTTCATCAGCGCCGTTTCCCAAAGCTGCCTGCAGGCTTTTAGATGTTGGGCCGAAGTGAGACCGGAGGTGCCAACCAAGGAGGAGCCCACAGCCCAGACCTGCTGCTACACCAAGGCCAAGCGGACCATACAACAAATCCATAATGTTAACCCTGCAAAAATGACAAAAGAGATAAATGTAAGTCTATGGAATACACCTACATCTATAAGCCTTAAAAGGAAGAAATATAGACAGCAATATCATCTTTTTAAAATCGAAATTACAATTAATTTCTGGAAATAGCAGTTGACAACACAACAGGGTCCAACGAGACTGGAGCTAACCATGATACCAAATCATCCACACCAGCTGTCATGAAAACGTGAATGTTGAACATTCGATTTGCACTTTTTCATAACGCTTAAAACCGGGAGTCAATTTTATACTAGAATGCTACAAAGAGCCTTCGAGCGATCAGTTCCGTGTTCTGCGTAAAAATCTGTTTGACCTCAGGTGACGTCGGACCGTCAGCATTACGCTCGTCACAGACGTAAGGTCATTTGAACTTATTTTTACTGGTAATGGGTGTCTGCATTTATCTGAATCAATTTCTTGCTGACTAACTTGTTGCGGACGTAGCCTGGCTAACGCTAACTTCCTGGATATGCTACGCTGATTAACGTTATTCGTCAGAAGCAGGGTACACTTTCCGAACAAACACAATTATATTCTTACATTTTAACAAAGTGAAACTGAATAGTTGCAGACTTGAGTAGAAAATTGAATACATTGGCTACGTATCATACTTGCCGGTGTGTACGACGTGCTAGCAGCATGAATGAACTTTCAGCGGCTGTTCTTGTGGACGCTTAGTGATGACGTCACAGCCATAAGCTCTTGTTTTTAACTTTTTGACTGCAATCAAGCTCAAGACAGAAACACAGAGAACAGGGGAGCAGGGTAACACATTTTACAAGTTTGCATTAGCACACATTTGTTACCTTATACGTTAAGAAAAAAATAAATAGCGTGTTCTTGTTAACTGAGGAAGGTGTTATCACATAGTGTATAAAAATGCTGAAGGCAGTGGTAGTAATGGTAATAAGTATTAACTTACAATTTATAAAATAAAAGGCATTAAATAGTTTAACTGTTGAAAACCCTTTTATCAGTAATTATACATGATAATTAAGTAACTAACAAATCTAAGTATATGGTTAATAAAGTTCATAATTAACATGTGTATCATTAGGTTAACAGCTTTCAAGGGTTAATGATTGTCCATCCTCCAACTTTTGACTTTGTGTTTTGGTAAAGGTTGAGGTCAGCGGGTCAGTGGACATACTCCATGATCGTCATGATGTTTGCTTGTTTGATGTGGACATTCCTCAACTCTTAACCTAACCTATAAAGTCTACTGCATGTTTTACAGTTAGACTATAAACACTACTTTACCACCACCAGCCATCATTATTAATGCTATTAATGTGATCCCTATCCTAAAGTTAAAAAAATCTGCAAAGCATTCTATCTATCTATCTATCTATCTATCTATCTATCTATCTATCTATCTATCTATCTATCTATCTATCTATCTAGACCATGAGGAAACTTTGTACCCTTTTTCTGTCTCTTTCTGCATCTATCTATAAATTTATCCATCCACACACAGTCAACATAGACAGCATTTTTATAGATATGATGTAGTGATCTATATGATTTTTCCATCTATCTACACAAATGACAGGAAGCCACACATAAAACACATATAAAAACACAAAATTATTAATTTGTTAAATCAAGAAAAAAAATATTAAATCAAAAGCAAATTCAACCCTAGTTTAATAAAAACCATGTAAGTAAATGAAATTGGAAATTTTGCATCAAAGAAAGCAATTACATCTAGAAGAGACACAGATATGTTAATTTATATAGGCATGATAAATAGAATAACTCAAGAACTTAGATTAGTGATAAGTAATCACAGAAACTGAGATTAGACTTGTTTTGTATCCACTTCATGAAGGAGGCTAAAGGTTAGAGTAAAGTCATAGGGAAACTCCAACAACAAGAGCCCATGTTTTTAGGAGCTCTTCAGCTCCAAGGAATTCTGTAAAAAGTTATTGTGTCGTGTAAATGTTTGCAAAGTCTCTTTTGTGAAAGGAAAAAAAATATTTTGTTTAAGTGTATGGTAAAAAGACATTATATGACAAGTTGCATGTTGTATGTACAACTACTATGTAGAATAGAAACAGCTTAAATTTAAATAAAATGTAAAGTTTAAATTCACTACAGTCACTTTTAAACCTTTTATTTATTTTTCTATTCTATTATTCTTTTATTCATCTATTCGTCAAGTTTGACTCAAAGAGTTTGACATATCCAAACCTGTGCAATACCATTCAGCATCTTCACTCAGCGTGGCTCATTTTCCTCACCAAGGCTTAGCCTGCTTGTACAACATTGACTCCTAGGCCAACACTGCCCTCTAGTGACCAAAGCAGAGACATTCTGAGATCCTCTGAGATCCTCTGAGATGACCAAAACACTTAACTTCACCTGCAACTCTGGACATCTTAAAAACAAAACTTTGTAGAAATGTTGGATAATTCAGTTTTTTAGTAGTCTTAATAAAAAGCTGAGAATTGATGGTGGGGGTTTTCAGTCCACATCTTTGACACAGTTTACATCCACTGCAGTGCATGCAGATAAAAACTGATGCAAAACATTAAAAAATATATCAGAATGTTCATTTGGCATCTAACATCTCCCATAAACCAAGGGTATATAGGCATGTTGTCATTTTGTTTTAAAATATAGGTCAATTGTGAATAGAAGAGTTTAAAAACAGGTCTTGTTTTCTCTCTATCTTGTACAGAGCAAGGTGTAATGACAACATTATGTCATGAAACTCATCTACTCTTAGTGGGAAAATTATTTATTTAAAATTTATCAATATATGAAATGCATTTTTAGGGGTATGAAGTTGGATTGAAAATCTGCAATAGAAGATGCTGTAATGTGCAGTATTTTATAATGTCCATGTGACCAATGCTTTTTTTTTCACCACTTACAACAAACTGCCTTTTGTTCATAAGACTAAAGTGATTTCAGTCATCTCCTGTTTGCAGACTGCAGCAGAGTCAATAATAATAATAATAATAATAATAATAATAATAATAATAATAATAATAATAATAATAATAATAATAATAATAAGTTTGTTTTAATTTGAAGAAGGACAAAAAGTGTCACATGCATGTCTTGGATTTGTTGATATGTTGCCATCAAAATTGGAAGAAGTTTTATAAACTCAAAAAAAATTAAAAAGAATAAAAAAGAAAAAAGTGATAGGCCTCTTAAGCCAGAGCATGGCTGACTGTGTGTCCATGCGCTGTGTGTCCCGGACAGAGAAAACCATCAGTCTGCGTCAAACAGGCCAAAATATTTGCCAGTGTTGGAGAAGTAGATGTAAGGCGCAGCGTTTGCAGTCGGGTACATGACGGGGAAAGGCATGGGTAACAAACATCCGCCCAGCAGGCTGCTGTCTTTGTAAAAAGTCGGTAATTGCACGTTTTTTCCTGCCTCCGAGAGGTGCTCTGCGGCCAGCGGCCCCTCCATGTCCGTGGATAGCTGTCTTTTCAGTTTGTTGCGGCGGTTCTGAAACCAGATTTTCACCTGGGTCTCGGTGAGCTGGAGGGAGCTGGCGAGGCACGCTCTCTCCGAGCTGCTCAGATACCGCTTCATGTCAAAAGTCGCCTCCAGCTGAAATATCTGTCTCTTGGAGAAGATGGTGCGTGTTTTCTTCTTGACCATGGCTTTAGTGTCCACGGTGGCCTGCTGCTGCTGCTGCTGCTGCTCGGACGCGTCCTCGGCGGTGTGCGCACTTTGCGCCCCGGGACAGGAGCCGGCGGTCAGTGGCGCCGTGTTTTCCCCGCGCTCCGCACGATGGGCTCTGGGCTTCGTTTGCGCTGTGAAAGAAGCGACAAAACGTGCTTTGGTGCAGCGGTAAAGGCAAGCTTACACACTTGTTTTATTTTTCTGCACAACAAATATTGTCGAGTTAATAAGTGTAGTCCGCAATCTTCACCCCTATTTTTTCTGAAACTCATTAAAATAAACACCTTCAGGTTTTTGTTTTAGGCATCGTTCTAACTCTACCAACCTCAAAGTATGCATTTTCCATAATAAATATGTATTTATAATTACAAACATGTACTTTGAAGGGACTCTTTCTTATTTTCTCCGTTATTTTCTATTTAAATCAGGCCTACCTGTCTCATCTAATCCGCTACCGTGCCTCCTCCGGACGTCCCACACCTCCTCACACCGCGCTTGGAAATCCCTAGATCCCCTGTTCCCCGGCTCCTTCGAGCCGTCCAAGTCTCCTCCGTCCCGCTGCTTCAGGTTGAGGATGTTGTCGATGGTGAACGTCAAAGAAGCGCTCCGACTCGGGGAATCCTCTTTGCTCATGTTCCCCGGCATTTCACTCGCTCCTCCGAGATTCCCGAAAACACCGACGCGCCTCCGGACGCTCCGAGCACCATTGCTCCTCGGCTGCGACTAGCGCGCAGAGGAGCCGGCGCGACGTTCTTCAACGACCCGGAAGACTGCGGTTTAGCAGCTTTTGATTGGTGCGGTTGTGGGGCAGATGAGGGCGGGATGCAGATTTACGTCTGTCTGCCATATTGTAGCTTTACACACTTTTTCTGTCATCGAAATTCATCCCCGCACGCTTGATGCAGCATTAAACTGAGCTCCTTTCAACTCCCTTTAACTTAGAGTTGGAGTCAGCATCACTGTGGGGATACTGTATCCAAACTGGGTCATGATGAGATGTCAAAGGCTGATGTATTGTTGCCTTTTATTCACATGACAGCTAGACAACTCTCTAACTACTGAGGTCATGAGAATAGGACCCAAAGACTGAGTTCAGCTAGAGGTCATACTGCCTAAAAACATTGTTTTTTAAGCAAAACTTCTCTGATGCTCATATATTTCTTTTGACGGTTGCACACTGTGCATCCTGTAAACACCTTTCTGTCCCTGTAATTAAACATCCACATTTTTTTTATAACATAGTTTCAGCCTGCAAAAATACAGATTCTTTGCAAACGCTTAGCAAAGCACTTCTACTGTGACAAAATAAGACACCAGCGAAGAATTTGTGCATACTTTTATTATTTACATGTGAACATATTGGTGTACAAAAGTTTTTATTTAAATCCTCTTAAAAAAAAAAGTCAAAGAATGTCAACACGCTTACTGATATCAAAAGATCAACAGTCACCAAAAGCCTTTTCATAAACAATGAAGTTTCTACATTTTGTAGACTAAGATACGTTGCATAATATTCCCCAAGTTGTATGTGTTTGGGCTCGAATGGGGGTCAGACAGATTAAGAGCTTGTGAAATAATATTGAGAGTATTTTTGCAAAATCTGTGGTTCCATGTCAGCCTGTGCAAACAGAGCTCTGCGAGGGATGTAATTTGTTCTCCTTTTTCAGATTATGCTAATTAAAATCTGTACTAGCACCTGAGTACAGACTACAAGCAGAAAGTACAAGTATATGAAAAGAGTCAAAGCTAATAACTTGTAATCTGAATGGTGGTTCATCTTTGAGTTTCAGTTTCCTGCTTTGAATCTGTGCTCCAATGTTCACAAACGTCAGTTTTCATTGAGTTGAGTGTTTATACTTTTTCAACACTTTTGACAGTCTTACATTTCTCATGCAGGGTTTTTTTCCTCTCAGCGCTCCACAAAGCCTCCAATTCATAAGCTCTAAATATGTACCCTCATTTTAGTCCATATATGGGGATCATCCAAACAATTTCTGCAAAAATCATTAGAAAATCAAGGAATACTTGGAACCATTTGTGACCTGGAGTGAAACGTCCTCCATGTTTGAATGCAGGATTGTAGGTGGCGTAGCTTGGCCGCTGTAGCTAGCACTGAATGTCAAAATGCTTTAAGCTAAAAATTTAAAAAATGATGCGAATAAGCAGAAATGTTCTTGTTTAAAGGAATAAAAAGCAGCCATTCAAAGATTATGGTGGCCTAATATAGACATGTAATCCACTTTTTATCTGAATCTATCTGAAGTTATTTCTAGAAAACTTCTGTTAGATCCAGTTACACACAGGATGAACTGACTTTATGGGATTCAAACTAAAATGGATGTTTTTGCAGCATCCTTCTTTGAGTTATTGGTTTGAAGAGTCAC
>JAQNCA010000006.1:4216044-4237121 GCA_029783725.1 Acanthurus tractus
TAATAATAATAATAATAATAATAATAATAATAATAATAATAATAATAATAATAATAATAATAATAATAATAATAAGTATATAAACACAATTGTGTAGAATTCAACACCCCTGATAAGCAAATTTCAATGGTACAATAATGGTAAATTTCCATACTGGGGTGCAGCTCTACATTACATAAGGTGAATATCAACTGCCCGGATCCAGTCTATAGATAGCCTGCTGTATATGGACCGACATCCTGCTATAAACTTAGATGACTTTGTAATACTAGTCAGCTGAGAGGTGACAGAGCAAATGCATGTGAATGCATGTGAAATGTTATTTGTGACTCTGGATGCTGGTCTGTGTTGATGTTTTCTCACATCTAATGAGAAATTCAAAAACTGAAAGAAATTTACTTTAAATTGAGGTTATTTTGTTTGAAACATATTGCTTTGAAGGCATGAGCTTTGATTCCAATATCAGAAAGACAAGCATATAAGGTCCACATTATTTACAAAACAGCATTATAAGCAGAGGTGTTGTAACCTCTTTCCTTCAGAACAGTAAATTATATCAATATACTCCTGTTACTGGGGCAAATTCAAGATGGTCTGTGTCCTAAATCCGTCTCTAGTTTGACAATGACTGTCTTTTAAATCTGAAGCCTCTCTTACATGAACTACGTGACCTTTCAGCAACATTACAGGTCAAGACCTACTAAGAAGATACTCACTGGACTAACTGGGCTAACTAACTAACTGGACTTCTAGGCAGCCTTCACAGGCTGCGCTTAAAACAAATATCTTCCATGTTTTGTACTTAAATGTGGAGTATATTACACTGATGTCCTTTGGTAAATTTTGTTTACACATAATACCCCGTCTCCTCAAATCTTAGTCTGACTGCATCTTCTTAATAAGGTCACAGGAGACAGTAATTCACACTCTGAATAGTTTTAACAGAAAGAGTTCTGAAATACTTTCTCACTCTGATAAACAAGATGGCGCTGACACTAAAACATGGTGATAAACTTGCACAGTTCAGGTTTTCTGTTTCTGGTTATGACCTGAAAAATGTGATGTCCTGAGGTGGTGTTTTTTTTTTTTCTTTTTTTTTTTGGCAGTTAGGGAATTAGCTGAGCTCTCTTTGCCCAAATGCCATTCATTCACTTTCTGTGTGAAACCTATTGAGGGCTGAAGTGTTAGAAGTGCGCTCCAGGAAAGTGATCCACTTATTTATAGACCTTTAATTAGAGTGGCTCTCTGGAGGTTCCACCAGGCAAATGATGAATCTCTCCCCTTTTTCTGTCTTTCTGTGTCTCTCTTCTGTCAGCTGCCTCTCCCCTCCCCCAGCAACTCAGTATCAGTACTCTATCCCTCACTGGCCCCTCTCCATCACCACACCCTGCACTCAAGTTATGATGCAGTTCATGGGTAGCACACTTTTGCCCTACATTGCCACTGGGGCGCCACCACAAGTTTCACTTGAGCTCAGACTTTATTTTGGATTAATCATCAGCTGAACGGTGAGTTTACCCTCTCTCCATAATGCATTGCTTGAATACACCAGGCTTGTTATTCTGAAGCCCTGCTTTGTTTACACCTTGTGAAATGAATGCCTCTCTGTTTGAAAAGTGAAAATTGATTGCAGCTTATCAAGTTTCTCATCCTGACATGTACGTGCTCTCTGTTGTTTCTCATTGTCCCTCGCACAAGAGTTACTCAACAGGTCTGGGTTGTTTTGGTAGAAGTGATTGCGCAATCAAGTGCCGGAGCAGCGCTGCGCTGCTGTGCTTCACACTGGCAGCAATGTTGTTATGAAACTGTTAACTAGGTATGGATTGTGAATAATGCATCATAATGTGATTAATAATCACATTTACTGTTAGTAAAGCACCTTCTTGTTCGCTTACAGCTGAGGTGCATGATTTGTACAAAGTGACCTGTTTGGCACCAGTTTCTATAATTAGTGTTGCTAACAGGATATCTCACATTGACGCACTTTGTTGAGCCCTTTTGTAGGACGATGCATTGTTCTACTCAGTACAAGAGAAGAAATAACAGGGTGTATTAAACACTATTGTGCATGAATTATGAACACAGCTCAACTTGTGTGTGTGTTCAGGGTTTGTGGTCAGAGATGCAAAACTTTAGTTTGAGGTTTCCTGAGAAGGCCAAGAGAAGCTCTCTAAATGCCTTGCAGTCTTATGATACGAGGATATTTTTATTTTTCTGTTTGACACTTAATTTGCACATAGCACACTGTAATGGTACCAACAACCACTTTGTCCAGTGCTCGTGACATCACTACCACTGTAAGGATAATGAGAAGGTTGTAGAAAGAAAGATTATTTTATATAAATCTCAAAATGTATACGTCAGATTCATAAAGGTTCCAAAGAGTCATCATGGCCTGCTATAATATCATTGCTACAGTGTAACCTGAAAGCCCTGCCAGGGTAAATGTATGCAAACAGGAGCCAGAGGCAAAGACCTAGGGCACAGGATGGAAGGATTAAGCTTTCAGTGTGTGTGTGTGTGTGTGTGTGTGTGTGTGTGGGTTCGAGAGAGAGAGAGAGAGGGAGAGAGAGACACTGACAATTCCACCAGATGGTAAGCTGCATACCTCCATGTCAGAGTCCCCATCTCACTGCTCACTGACAGATTCCTAAGAGAGTTGAGGCTCTGTAGGGAGACACTCTGCGCACGTGCTTGTAGGCACGTGTGTGAAAGTGTGTAGATCTCCCTTGAGCAAATGTAATAAAGGAGCAGAAAGCAAAATAGTGTCCAATACACTTTTGCCCATTGTTTACACCCATCACAGTTCTTTCCACTGCGTTTGCCTTTTAAACACCAGGGTGGGTAGGTTTATAGTTAAGTGTACACGCAGAAAAATTAACAAGATTTGCATGTGCTCACAGAGTACTCATCAGGTCATGCACAGGCCTGATTGGGTTAACAGTAATCTAAGGATACAGGAGAAGGAAAACACCGGCTGCTGAGCCTGTGTGTAGGAGTGTATACAGACATGTTTGAGTGTGGAGAGTGTTTGGGGTGCTTAGTGTTGATGCATGTAAGTCCGTATTTGTTTTGGACCTCAGTTTCAGATTTAAGGAGCAGTGTTTGGTATGGAGAGCATGTTGCTGTGCTAAAGGCTTGTCTCTTCTCTCAGCAGGACTATCTGGTGAATAAGATGGCAGAGTTGAGGGCTGAAGCTGAACTACCTCAGAGGCGTTTTGCTGTCAAAGAACAGCAAAATGGAGAGCTGACCGGTAAAAACAAGACATCTACCAAAAAAATGAACAGTAGTTCAAACCTGCAATACCCTTAAATTGGAGTGACTTTATTTAGCTAAAAAATGTCAAATGTATATCAAATCATTTTTCCTAGTTTTACTGTTGTCCTACTATACTGTAACTGATGCTAAAACATGCCTTTAAAATTATATGGAAGAATTTGTTGTTTTGGTATTTAAAATTGTTAATCATTGACATGGTTATTTGTGTGTGTGCTTGCACTACCCACACTGCTAGACTCAGAGCTGTCTGAGAGGAAACAGAAGGACATGGAGGAGCGTGAAACTCTGGTGTTATGGAAGAAACCTCTGCTCACACTCTACTACTTCACTCTGGAAATGCTCATCACTCTTAAAGAGTGGATATGGAGGTGAGACCAAGGGTGGGATGCAACCTTTGCAGAGTTGCATTCGAGGTGTTTCAAATATTTTCCATTTTAATGGCTGCATATCATCAATGAATTTGTTTGGTCAATTTAGGCTTAGACCAGGTTCTAGAGAGAGGTAACTTAATAATTTTCTTAAAAAAACAGTTTGGTTGGAAAAAAAACCAAAAATACCAGATTTTTGACTTTTGGTACATTTCTGATTAAACACATACGATGCATAAGCAGCTTGGAAAAACAGAAAAATATACAATTATTGTTTTGTGTTCAAGCTGTAGAAAGATGACCAAAGGACAAAGACGAAACTTGAGGTGTATTGTGTAGTGCATTTGAGCAAGCTATAGACCCTGTAAACTTAAATGTAACTGTAATTTAGGGAGAACTACATAAAGAATATTTTTTATTAATCATGTCTTGATTTCCCCAGCTCTAACAGTGGCTATGTAGCACTTTTATGAAGGTAGGCCAAAAAGATGATATGGTAATTTTGAAAAGAGGAAGAAAAGCACAAACACACATAGAGCAAGGTACCAAATAATTTGAAAGTTCTGTTTGTGGACATCTCTAAATCAACATTTGAATGCGTGCACTAATGCCTGTATCACAGGGCTTTAGTGCTGTGAGGGTTTGACGCGCAGAGCAAAGGGAAGGATGCTAGCCGACAGTTCCCGATTGCAAAAAAGTCATAGATAGACTGCAGTTTCTCAAAGAAAATAAACACTTCCGATCCCAAAGTGGAAGGAGAGCTCAGAATTTATTTTTAATTTTGGGGATTAAAAGTGGAATCATATTTGCATCAGCCTGTCTGCAGCAGAGAGCCAAGAAGTGCTGATTTCTAATGGATTTAGTTTGTCTTGATTGGCCACTTACTGGAGCAAAGTATACTTTCCTTCGTCAATGTACAAGAGGAGATAGAGAAAAAAGAGAGAAATGGTAAGGAAAATACTGATAAAACTAGAGTCTAATGAGTGCTTAACTCAGTCAGAGGCTTAACTGAAAACAAATAAACACCCTCAGGGCATGCCGTTATTTGCCAACTTATGGCTATTGAACTGTATTAGCTATTGTGGGTGATGAAAGACAGACGATCTATGGTTGGACACAAAAGTAAGAATGCATTTTGTGAGTAAGAGGGTAACATCTTAAAATTAATCATCAAAGTAAGCAACAGACATTTGAAGCTTCATTCAAAAACATCAGCGGAAGCTTTCAATGTAAAAATGTAATTCGGTACAGCCCCCCCACACACATGAAACTAGACATGGGGTGACCTTGACTGTCTCAGTGCTATGAACCCAGGAGGCTTTATCTCTTATAGTTTAGTCTCCAGTCAAAGGACTAGTGAAACCAATAATAAAACATCAAAAGACATTATAAGATTTTCTTGTTTTTTTCTCCTTTATTACTCCTCATCCTGCTGGTTGAGCTAAATAGTCTCTCCACCTCACTGACTGATGTCACCTCACCTACAAAGGAACAGCATCAGACCACACAACTTTGAAGATACAATGATAAATTCCCCATGTTGCACACCATGTACCCGCTCCTAACTGTAATCTTTGTTTACTTTAGCGATCCATAAGAAGGTCGAAGTGTACTCTAAGGGAGGCCTTTGTGGTAAAGTGTGTGAAGACAGCATGTTCATTTTCTAGACTTCTAGAGGCTGTGGTGAGCCACAAGCACTACGAGCAGCATTCTGGCTAAAGGAAGTTGCTGTTCACTGACACCAAAACACATGTTGTAGTAACTGCTGCAGGAGGTACATACGTATCCTGAATGTTATAGGTGGTTTGTAATTTATAGCATATGAACAGGGAGCCCCAAAGCAACATGCCACTCAGTAATGTGGCTCTGCACTTGTTTTGCTTGAGATGTAGACAGGTATAATCTGGAGAAAGAGAGAGGAATGAGATTGTAGTATGGTAGAGCCTGTGTGAAATAAATATGTTGGGACAAAAATGCATTTGAAAACGTACAACGGTGTTTAATATATTAATCTCAATATAGAGACCTGCAGCAGCTCTTGTGGTTATGCCATTCCTTCCACAGCAGGCATATAAATATAGGTATAATTTATATATATATAGATATATAAATATATATAGCTATAGATATATAAATGTGTGTGTGTGTGTGTGTGTGTGCGCGCGCGCGCGCGTGTGTATGTGCCATATTCCCTTGTTACTTGTTCTACCTGCATTTGGGGTTATGGTTTTGGCAAGAGGACAAGTAGATAAAGGCAGGATTTCTTGAGCTAGTTGACGCACTTGACGTGCGCAGTAGGGACTCAGCACACAGGTGAGTTAGCCCAATTACTGTTAATGAGGAAGACAATCAATTCAGTCGCCACGAACATTAAAGGAAACATTAAGGAAACTTATCACCGCAAATGGAGACTGCAGCTAACTCTTTTTAATCGCATTTACGTGCCTCTGAGCATAGTTGGTAGCCAAACACACTATGGCCAGGGTTAGTTTAATTATATAGCAACAAACATCAGTTTCACGATGCTAACATTAGCATGCTAACTCTAGCTTAACATGTAAATGTTCCCGAAACAAAACTTGTTGCCAAAAGTAAACTGGTAAGTTATATTATTTTTATATATAAATTAGGTGTCTAAATTAATGTAACATTCTGCTGTTGTGCACAAGCTAGTGTTTATTACTTCATGCTAACTTAGCTATCACAGATAATACAAGTGCTTAATAATTCAACTTGGTAATACAGCAACGCAATGTTAGTTTTTAGTTAAAGTCTTAGTGTAGTGTAATATCTGTCAACCATACCAAGTTTATTAATTATATTGGAGTAAAAACTAATAATTACATTTCTCTATGAAGTGTAGCAAGTGGTGTAGAAGTTCAAGGTAGCAGAAAATTACAACAAGAGTACTTCACTATTACAGTAACTAAAGTTAAAGTAACGTTATTTACCATGTGCTTCACCACAGTCAAATAATATTAAAATGATTAATGAGTTGTTTCAACTGTCTCATGGGTGACCTCAGTTAACTTTAAGATAGGTGCAGTCCCTAAGTAAAGGCATCTATTTTACAAGTTTTAGGTGTTTTTCATCACCTGGTCATCAATTCGAACCCATTTTTTCTAGTGCCTACTTAGTTAAAGGTTTTTTTTTAAATACCCAAGACAGTTTAGCATACAGATTCAGAATAGTACCAAAGAGGCACATATAATATTTATGTACTATTCAACCTATTGAGAATATGTTGCTGAAGACTATACTGGAATTGAAATTACTTGAATAGTAACCAGCAGATGTCTCTCTCCCCCAAACTTGAGATAAAAGTTGCGTCCTTTCTCTACCAAACCAATGCATCCTCATCATTCACTAGTACTGCCCTACTAATGCTTTTAATGATTCCTCATCTTTTTTCATCTGCTCTCACACTTTGTCCTCCCTTCTTACTTATTTCTCCCCTCTAAATGCCATTCTTCTATGCAACCTCACACTTACATTCATTATTTTCCGCACTCATCTCTTTTTCTTTTCAGGCTATGGCAACAAAGGCAGTGTGTCTTTGGCCTGCTGATCCTGTTAATTCTTCTCTCCATCGCCTACTGTATTGAAGGAACACACCAGAAGGTGACTGAATACTTGAAATATTTTCTAAAGCACTACATTGTAGACATGCTCTACTTGTTGTGGAGGCTCAGTACCTGAACTAAGTTCTTACCCCCTTGTTAGGCTGGCAAAAAAACTCAAGTCTAGATCTTTTGCAGGACAAAATTCAGTCATTTTTTTTAGAGGTTTGCTGAGCATAGCTGCTATGCTTTCACAACACTGATGTAATACAAACATTTGAAAAACCAGTACTGGAGGTAGAGAAGGTGTCTGTTTAACAAAGAGTTGGACTTGGCTTATCATGTTCACAGGCTGAAGTGACTTTTAACAAGACACTCAAATAAGTGCCAACAATTTCTCCTACTAAGGTTAAAAATCTATTGCAGTCCATTCACTATTCACTTAGGTTCTGCAGAAACACAAAAGTGCCTCCAAGAGGATGCTTGCATGGCCATCATCTTGAACAAGTGTGTACTTGTATGAATGTGCCATTATCGTGTTGATTTAATTATTAACCTCACACAAAGCTCAGTTTTACCTGCTAAGCTTTTATGTCTACAGGGCAAACTACTGAAGCTATTACTGTAAACCCCAGCTTATTATGCTGCAGAGCTGACTAGAATCTTTCCCCTTTCTTTTTGTTCTTTTCCCCTGTCCTTTTTTGTGTATTTTTTTGCCATGAGCTGTGTTTTTTGAAACCCACTTCCATAAAATGATTTTTTTCAATTTTATATGCCGGGACTAAGAAGTTGTGTAATCAGTTCTCAGTAACGACACATAACAATCTCCCATGGCTGGCACTGCACTTCCCAGCATTCTGCCAGCAAGGAGAGAGGCAGCATTTGGTGTCTTTGTTTTGCTGGGTTTCCTGGGAAATGAAGTCTTTCGTCAGAGCCCGCTCCCCAATCCCTCTCACCCGTCAGTCCCCTCCCTTTTTCCCGTAATCATCACGCTCCCTGCTTCCTCCTGAAAACAACCTGTCTTGGCTCAAGGGAGGTGTAAATGCTGGGATAGTGATAGTGGTGGATGAATAGGAGCAAGAGGAACATAGAGAGAGATAGAGAGCTTGGCTTGCCTTACTTTACTTGTTGTGTAAGAGCTGACTGCCACTAACAAGAATAATGGTGCTGTTCTTCTTTCAGTGTGCTGAACACTCCTACCCTACGGCTCTGTCCTCTAAACTCAACAACAACCTCTGTCTGTAAAGGTCTCTCTCTCACTCGCTTCCTCTCCCTCTCTTTCTCTACCACTCACTTGCCCTCTCCCACCCTTTTAAGTGCCCTCTGTTTTGCGCACTTTCACTCTCGTACCTTCTCTCACTCTGTCTCTGTCCCTCCCCTCTTCTCTCGGTGCCCCCCCACTCTCTTCTTGTTTTCCTCACACTCTGTGCATGTGTCTCTGCCATGTGGTTGACCGTCCCTCTCTCTGGCCTCTGCAGTATGTGCGCTACATGGAGAAGAAGACGCTGTGGTGCGTTTACTGGGTTGGCCTGGGAATCCTGTCTTCGGTGGGACTTGGCACCGGCCTGCACACCTTCCTACTTTATCTGGTAAGAAATGTTCTTCATGACTCTCTCGCGACAAGTTTCCTGCCACTTTCACTTAGCAGTTTCTCACTTGCCTCTGCATGTTTATGACAGAGCTGAAACGCAAGCACAGTGAATGATAGTGGTGCAGTGACGCAGGTCTCAAAAGGCTGTGTTGATGCTGTTATTGGGTTGTTGCTAAGGCTTTAATAGGAGCATTATTAAAACCTCTTGGAGGCTCCTTTTACATTTGCACATGCATATGTAAGTGTGTGTTAGAATGAGTTTGTGCGTGCGTGCACTTCAGAGAGGGGCGGAGATGAATAGGAGCTGTGGTAGCCGCACTGTTTTGACAGACAGTCCAGGAACAATCGCACTCACTGACCCCTCTGACTGAGTGCACATGAGGATAAAAACACTCTCCCTCCCCCTCTCTGAGTTCTTTCTCTCTCCTTTCTCCCCGCGCTTCTGCTCCCCACTGTGTCGCGCACTCTCACTTTCCCCTAACACACCCTCCTCTCTCTCGTTCTCCTTTTTATGTCTCTCCTGTGCTTAAGGTCCCCATTTACACCCCCCTCCCCTTCTCCCTTCCTATTTCTCTCTGTATATTGCACAGCTCTGACAGTTTTTGCTCTGTTTTGATTGTGGGGAAGTGTGGGGTCTCTACTACTGATCAAATCACGGTCTCAAAACATCTGCTCGACTTCACTGCTCTGAGTCCATCTGTCATCAGGGAGCCCACTGTTTCACTCGTGTGCCCTTGCCCAGTGGAACTGAACTGGAAACTTTGAAGTGTGTGTCCTTCATTCTGCTGTTTTTAAAAGCCTAACTCTGGTGCTCCAAATGTAATTTGATAGTTTTTTTCCTACTCTCCCTTAGTGGCCCAGCTTAGTTTTTCAGTAGGTTTTTAAAATGGGATGTCCCCATCTAGTGAGCATGGCTGCAACTGCAGGCTGTGGTGTCATTGGGTTCATGACAGAACTTGGTGCTCCTTGCAAGAGCTGCTGCTGTTCTTTTTTTATAGAGTTTGACTGATATTGTTTATTATAGGCTACTAGTGCAGATATTTTTGGCTTTATCCACTGACAGAAATCTTTTGTAGATAGATTCAAACAATTGTTTTTGAATCTTTCCTTGTATGCTTTTGCATAATAAAAATAAATAAATAAGAATTCCTCTGTTTAAATTAAAATGGAATTCCTGTAGTTTGAGGATGCCTCTGAAACAGCATTTAGACCATGGGACTGCTAAAAGCATAAAAAACATTGCTGGCTTGTACAGACTGACAGACCTGAACCTGTTTATGGCAATCCACTTTGTTCACACTAGAACGAAATCTGTGGTCAGACATCCAAATCAATTTGAGGAAAACAGTCTGAGGTCAGTAAGAATAATTTATTACTTTAAAGATAAATGTCTTTAATTGGTTGGTATTCGAATTTAATAAAAATGTAGCCTGCTATGGGCCTGAGTTATTCGTTTAACCAGGCTTGTTTAGGAGCCCTGTCTGATTTAATATCCACATCTTCTCTTCTTCACTGTGAGTCTAAACCACAAGTAAGAAGCAAAACTGACCTCAGAGAATCATAATTATACATCTTCTTGTCTGTAGAAGCGCTATTTCAAGGAGCTTTTGAGATTCCTAAGTGATTTTGTATATTACTGGGTCTTGTCAGATATTTCTGATTTCTGAAAAAAGTTTCAAAATTTCTGTGGTAAATGAAGAGTGCCAGTAGACATGTTGTCCTGTTTTAAGAAACTAGGACTGGGTCAGTGACTATAACTGGGTCAAACATTTTTCACAACTTTTCTAAGATGTCCCTCCAAAACAAAAGTGCATTTCATGCAGTCCAACCTCTTTGGCAATGTGTCTGCTCTCTCCATAAGACTTCATAACATGCTGGAAATAAGAATTGAAATTGGCCTGTGTGTTTATTACCAGCGTCTGAGTTCAATTTATTCTCATGTCAACATTTGGAAAAAACACCATCACAATCACTCTGTGATGCACAAGTGCACCACTAGAGCTAACACCAGTGCAAGGGAAAGGTGCCACAATGCACTTTACTGCCAGAACTTCTCATCAAATCTACAACTTTGTGAAGAATTGAAACTTTAATAGATTTTCACCTTTGCAAACTGCTTGAATGTTAGAAACTTAATTAATCAGAGGGCAATGATTAAGCAGTTCAGGTCTATGTTTTTGCTGCATGCCCAGTAGAAAATTAGCAGCTTGAGTTTTTATTTGAAATCAGCATGATCCGAAATAATCTTTTTTTTCCTCTCATAAAAGTAAAGTGACTTTCTTGTGGATTTTGACTTGGCAGACAAAACATTCTTAGCTTTTGGATTTTATTAATACCTATAAGCTAATTTTGAAAATAATGTAGAAGTTGATCAATAGATCAAAGTCATTGTTACTTTTTGAAGCCTAGCATAACTTTTGTGATTATGAATTAATCATAAGTAGTACTTCCATCCCTATTTTATATTATGCTTCATATGCTTCATAGTGTTGTGTACTGGAATGAAATCTGCCAAGATTGTGCTCTGTCCTTGAGTATGATGTATGGAAATGAATGTATTCATCAATTCATCGATGAGCACATTTTGTAAATTGTAGGTAAAGGGATTGTAGGTGACCTTGGTCAGTACTAACAACAGTCAACAGAGGGTGCCATTGATCTTAAGATGTTGATAAACTAGAAAAAAATGTGCTGATATAAGAACAATTATAATAATAACAATAATGATAATAATAATAACAATACCTTATGTACACAGTACTTTCAAAAATGGGAGTTTATTAAGTGCTCCGACATATGTACAAAGTTTTTAGGAATGAGAACAACTTACAATTATACTAACAGTTCAATGTTGAACCATTATATTCATACCGAGTATCTTATTCACAATTTTTTCCATTTGAAGGCTCAGAAGTGGGTTTGGAGCTTTGCACCTTGACAATAATAACATGACAGCTGAAAATATTCCATTATGTCCCATTTATTAAAAGCACGATGAATCGAGAAACTGCTTATTAATACATTTTGTTGCTTTTCTTTATTTTCTTTATTTTTTTATTTAACAATACATCCAAAGTTCTTTGGTAATGCCCACTGATTTGAAAGGTACACACACTAGAGGGTCTTCTGTAGTGCCATTTTCACATGGCATAACATGTGACTTTGTGTTGTCATGTGACTTCCTCTGCCTTCTCAACTGCCATCATTTGTCTGTCCTTTATTTGACTTCTTTAAAGAACTTAACTCATTTATTTAAGCTAATTCTGTCATTTCCCTCAGTTACAGTGAATGTCTGGTCACATTTTTCTCTGCTTACACAGCTAGCTTCATTGAACTGAGCATTGCTGAATGCAAGATTTTTTGTTGAACTTCTGTAACCCTAACCCTTTGACAATCTTTTACAGCTAATAGGTGTTTTGTTAGATATCAGTGGCCACACATTACATATTACCAGGATGCATCCTTAGAAGTTGGCGGGAAGCAGTAAACATTTATATCAATGTGCTACAGAGCCACCAGCAGAGGGGGATGCAGAGCCTTTAACATGCAAACCACCCTGATAAATGAAACCAGAGCAGAAGTGGCAGCTCTCCTGTTCCCTGACATGGGCAGTTGCTGCCCTGTGTCTCCTCTCTGTGTTTGCATCCCTCTGAGACTGCGGGATATCATTGTACATGGACAGGACTGGTTTTTAGAGAAAGATAAAACCCTGCAACTCATGCGTACAAAAGAAAAAAGCACACTTCTTGGCACACCATCAAGTGTGTTTTATCCAGCTGCTCAGAGGGAGGAGGTAGTGGGTGGGTGCTCATAATACAGACCATGAAAACAATAAAATCATGCAGGAACACTGGAGAGATCTCATTTCGGCAGGCAAAGATCAGTACACACGCATGCACTAGCACCAACACTGAAAGTCCTGCACCTGTGCATGTATCTGCCATAATGATTGTGAAGATCACAGTTATAAGTGGGAGCGGCTTTCATCCCCACTTAGATTTCTAAGTATTTGTTTTTGAGTGACAACAAGTGTCACTGGCATCCATAAATCCTCTTTTAACTGGGAAGGGGTTAGCTATGAGGGTGACTTTTGAAAGCTTGGGAATGCTGTAAATATTTTAGAAGAGAGCTCATCTGAGTCATCCACCATTAAATTACTTTCAGTAATGGCTTTTGCCATTAAGTCATTATGGGCAGCATGAAAATTGTTGTGCTCAACGTTAAATCAACAGCAACAAAGAATTAAAGTCATTATAATTGAAGCCGCGCACGTTGCTGTTTACATAATAGCAACTAGGGTAGTCTTTTTTTCTCTCCCTCTTGGCTTTGAGCTGTTTTATGAGTAAGAGGTGTACATATTGTGTCTTTCTGGGAGCTTGAATGTTAGCAGCCCCAAGGGAAAAAACAACACCAATCCTATGGGATAACAAAAAATCTAACCATGTTTGTAACGTGTTTATGACTCACGATTTACAGTCCCTTGTCTTTCAAAAAATAAACCAGTGGCTCAACTAAATAAAGGAACATTGTGTAGTTTTCTATATTCAGTTTTTTTTAGGATAGCAAAATTATAGGTTGCACAGGAGGTTTGTTTAGAATATACAGATTTTCCCCAGCAAACCCCCTAAAATTAAGTTTTGGCTGTTGGCAATTACCAGGAGCACAGCTTTAATTAGCACCAACTATCGCTCTAAGCGCTGAGCAGGTCTGAGAGTGTGGCTTCCACACACTCTCTCTGCATTGTTGTTACAATTACACTAACACACACTGCTGTTCAGGTTCCTAAAGTTCTGCCGTTGTAAAGTGAAGAGCAGTCTGACAAGAATATGTGGGTGAGGAAAACTTGGTCATGGCATGGCAGGGTTTCAGACAAAGAACTGTTCCCTATGTGTGTGTGTGCGTGCGTGCGTGCGTGTGTTTGTTTGTGTGTGGGTGTGCAAGATGCACACTTCATTCATCTGACAACGTATTTAAGTGACTGAACAACATGGCATTGTCACATACACAAAAAAAATTCTGTTAGCCTTTTTTTGATTAGTTATTTACACAGTCCTGATAGTCAGCATGGCTTGGACTAAATTTTCCGCCACTCACAAGTTACTCTTTTATTTTTTTATTTTTTTTTTAACACTTGGCAAATTTTGATGAAAGAGTGATTTCTGAACTCAGAGCTGATAAACTTCTGGGTTTGCTCTTAGAGAGAGTTGAATTACTCTGGAGGGTGTGGTCTTGCTACACATATAAACATTGCCAAGATATTGATTCAGGATATTCTTGACTTAACTGTGCATGCCTCCTGTCTCAGATACATTAGGATCAGGTTCAGTATTTCTTTGAAAAGCTGAAAAGCTATGCCTGACTCACCATTAGCTTTCAGTTTTAAATTTAACACCTCTTAAATTTGGTATGAAGCCATTAATATATTACTATTTCAAGATAAAGTGTCACAACTTTATTGCTTGGATTTGATCCTCCCCTAACTTTACAGTCAGTATTAAATTTTACAAACTTACCAGGAAATGTTATACTGACAAGTTATGCATCTATAGCTGCTCTTAATGATATTATCCAAGTTTGCATTTAAAAGGAAACTTTGCAGATTTTCAATCAGCTTTGTGTTATTTAAGTGTGTGTAAAAAAGATTAATTTAAGAACCCTGTCTCTCATTTCTCGGTTTTTAGGTAATTCATTTTCAGTCACAGTAAATTAGAGACATGGATCTGCCCACATGTCTTGTGTGACTTACTCATTTTCATTAAACTCCTTTAAAGATAAATACCAGAAAGATGTGTAAATTATACATGTGTGTGTGTGTGTGTGTGTGTGTGTGTGTCTGTGAGTGTCTGTGAGTGTTTGTCCGTGGTCTTTCGAAATGCTTCTCAATCTTAACTGTCACACTCCAGCCATTCAAGGCATGCATCTGTCTGTCTCTGTCCTGGAGGCCCCAGGAGTCCTGTTAATACCAAGTACAATAACCATTCGCTTCAAAAGACACACTCTCTCACACACACACACACTGAGCCCACAGGAAGCCAATCCCAGGCCAAAGTGGGCTTAGCGTGTAGCCACTCTGGAATGGCACTAGCAACCCTGCCAGAACAAGCCAAATTTGACTAGACCAAACCAGAGCGCTGCTGGCAGGCTGCAGGTGTTTCGAGTTATTAGAAGCAAAGTTTTGTTATGAAATTCTACTATAAATGTCACCCAGCGCTTTTCAGTTATCATTTCGCTAGTTATTTCCTTGATCTATAAAATTAATGTCTTGTGCAATTAACAGTTTCTTAAGTGAAAGAAACACAGTAAATCTGCTCAAATATGAAGTTGGAACTAAAAAACATTTTTTATTTTTACGTGAACAACACTAGACTTCAAAACTCAATCAATTTTCAAAATCGTTTTTATTTAATTTATATTGATTTGATTTAATCCTTTCTGCTCTGACGGTGATTGTATACACTGGAATTGAAACTAAGTGAAATAAAATAAAGACCAAAAAAATGGTTCCACATTGTAATCTTTAAAAGGTTTATAATATTTAATAATTGGAACTTAAACTTAATTTTAGTACATATATCACATTGTACATATTCTGTTTATATATAGCCACTGCATGTTCTTTTTTTTTAGACACAGCAAGTGCCTCATGAACACATTTTTGATTCATTGAGGTTTTTTTCCTATTTTCCTGCTCAAATTGGTTATGCAAAAAAAAGTCATTTAACTAGTTAAAAATTGTAATCACAACAATGGTAATTTGAATAAAAGTCCTGAATGCTTTTATCTACTTAGTAAATTCATTGCGTATAAATACAACATATTTACCTGCAGTTTTTTCCTTTTAGAATGTAATGTGTACGGTGGGAGGTTATTTAATTTGCTATTTAAGTTCTAATTTGTAAATGAAATATAAAGTCAACTTCCAAATCATTCAGATTGAAATAGAAGTGTTGCCTTTCAGGTGTAAAATAAATTATTCAGTCAAGGGTCAAAGTGAGTATGTCTGTCTGACTGTCTGGGAGAGTTTTCTGAACATGAAGTCATATGGTACACACACATAAATAAATCACCGGACCCAGCATTGCAAACCTCCAGCTTCTCACAGTCAGTGTGTGTGTGTACTTAAAACCCTCTTATAAACACCCCTCACCCCTCCTGTCTGTCTCAGCTTCCTCACTGCCCTTAGTCCAAAGTTCTGTTACCTTCCGCAAAGACCCTGACCAGAACTTTTTCATAATGAACTGACCTCTAATGTTTGACTTTGCCCCAAGCAGTCTCCCACTGTAAGAGGCGGTTAACAGGTTATGCTAGCCGGACCGTGTCTAATGTGCTTAAATGGCCCTTGACAACCACAGCGACCTGTTAATGACTGGACCATCCTGTGGTTGTGGTCCCTGAGAACTGGTCAGTTTATGGTCACCCTTTAATGTCTGGTTTGGGGCTTCAGAAGAAACTGCATTGGCCACTATAAACGAACAAGTGCAGTCCATGCCATGACCTTTGCTGCATTGTGGGCAGCACCTGTTGGGGTCTAATGATTAAAAATATGACATTATTTAGTGTATATTTTGCCCTTGCAATATTTATCTCATTGATCTTTGATCATTCAAACTGCGATATGGAACACTTAAATTAGAAAGTCAAACAAGGACAGATTTCAGTGGGGGTTTTTTTTTAGAGTACTTATAAAACAGACATCTGACAGTCATGTGCCCCTGCTGTCTAGTGGAAATGTACTATTTTTTGTAACTTGATGTGACGTGTGATGAAGTTTCTTAATGAGTGCCTTCACTCCACTGCATGTGTTTCAGAGTGAAACAGTAATTATAATTAAAAATACCCCCCTCCACACACACACGCACACACTTGCACAAGCTGCATTGCCATTCATTCAAGTCATCACGCCCACACATGTCTGGCTAACTAATGCAAATGTCATTTTCACTGTGAGACAGAAGGTAATGCAAAAGAAAATATTGTTTTGTAAATGAAGTGTTTAGTAATTCAAGACTTTTGACACAATGGTGGTGATCCCATGGACCAAAGAAGGTGGTAAACAGTAAGTAGCTCATGTCAGCAGCAGCAGCCGCAGCAGCTATTGGCCAACAATCTCTCACATCCTCCCTCTGTAGGGGCACTGATACACACTTAATTTTCACTATGGCGCTGAGGGTAAGTCCTCTCTGTCCATGTGCTGAAGCAGCTACCATGCTCACTGCCAATTCTTTTCACTGTTAGGGTAGAGGTGAATGAACAGTACACTACGCATTAAGAGTTATTTGTAATAATATGTAATACAGTAAACCCTCACTATAACGCGGTTCACCTTTCGCAGCTTCGCTGTTTCGCAGATTTTTTTTGTGCAATTTTGCATGCTATTTTTTACAGCGTATGAGCGGGCATTGTGTTCTGCATCCTGAGGTTTGAACTTTGAGAGTGTTTAAACAAGAGAGAAATGTGAGAAAATGTTAATGTCTGTCTGAGAAAAATGTATAAAGTGTGTGGTGAGGGGTTTTACAGCCTTAAAACATATACAATAATTGTAAAAAATAGAGCTGACTACTTCACGGATTTCGCCTATTGCGGGTTCTTTTTGGAACGTAACCCCCGCGATAAACAAGGGTTCACTGTAATTCATTTGTAATTTAACTTTATCATAATAGTTTTGAGGGATCCCCACGCCAATCTCTGTGCCCTTATTTTTGATATTTTGTAGTAGAGCCAATAAAGAACTGCCCAGAATGTGTTGGGTGATCCTATTAGCTTCAGTGCAATGTAGGGTTTTCTTTTAAACACACAAAAGTTTGAGTTTTTAGTGCTGTTCACTAAATCAAAGTGTTTTGAATGCATTTCGTTCCCCATTAACCTCATTTGCCACTTAAAAATATTTTAACTTTTACGTTGATGTTTGCTGGCTTGGAATCTTCTTCTTTATTGCCCTTGTTGACATTGGGAATATTTTTGTCTATCACCTTACTTGCTGTAACAACCTGGAATAGTAGGAAACTCGTGGCAATAATGTGTTTAACATCCTCTGAATGCTTCTTCACAACCATGTGCCTTCTCAAGTAGGACACTAACAAATTGAATACCCGATAATAAAAAAGTGCTTTATGGCACTGAAAGTACTCAAAACTCTGCAGGGTACCTTTAATTTAAGCCCCATTTAGATACGATTTAATGTGCTCGTCTGTAATTTAACTCATTGTTCTAGATAGCATTTTAAGCATTGAAAATTATAGGATTTGATCTGTAATAGGCATGGACTTTTAGCAGGACCATGCAAAAGGGAATACTAGCACCTACCTGTAGCTGACATTACAACAGCACATTTGATGAGCTATTTTTCCTCTTATGGTTTTAATTGCTTTCCATTATCGAACTGGTTCCTAAATAAGCCTACACATATGCTGGTGTTAACATGTTTCTGTCTAAAAGATTAGCAAAGACATTTTTTCTCCATTTATACATGAAAATGAAATTTTACCGAGTAGATTTTAATAAAAGGACCAGTAGCTCTTACTGGAGAAAAAACCAAGATCTATTTCAATTAGTCACTCCGACAGGTTCACCAAAAAAACAGTAGGTAGGCTAATTCTGAATGCAATTATTAGTCTAGAGCATGAAAAAAAACTAATACCTGAAAAATTACCTGCACAACCTGTATGCCTACATACTGACAGGTGCAAGTAGTGTTAAAATCACCCAGCATCCCCTAGAGAAATAAATCCAGCCTTAATGCGCCTTAGTTCAAAATTTGACTTAGATTTAATTTAAGGACTAATCCTAAAAACATCTCAAACTTATGTTATACTTTGGTTGTTTTACGGAAGTACTCTGGTTTGACCATGTGCTCATGCTGACTTGCACCCCGCTCCATGGCTATGATATATTGTCAACACACATGCAGGCTCCAAACTGTGTGTGGATGAATTCAGACCCAGGAGTGGGGATCCCACTTTTCTTGGAGGCCTGGCATTGGTTTCTGCAGGTCACCACAAGAATGTCAGCAATGTTGCCTCTACCATTGTGTAACCCATCGGGTCAGAAAAAGGAACCTTGGGCCTCTGTCAGTGCTGATATGTCTTTTAGTGCCTTCAAACATCAATTACTTTAATAAAAGCTAAAAGTAGACACAGTAAGGAGGTAGAATATTTATTTAAACATAGACATGTATACCCTCATTATTTTTTTTTACACTTAACAGTGTATTAAAACAATAATCTCTTTAAGAGAGAAGTCAGAAATGCAATGAGAAAGGTGACAGCTACCTGGATGTTGTGTGCTGGGCTACAGATTAATGTTGAGTCACCTAGACAAAATTAGATGGCAGGGCTTTTGTGTAAGGCGAGATGAAGAAGACTTCTGACAGGTCTTCACAAGGATGATATAACTGGTCAATTTTTCATGTGTTTATACTTTCTCGACATTTTACTAGAGTTACGTTGATATAGAAAAGAAAATGCAAAAGCTAAACTAATTGTCTGATGACATGTCATCATTTAAGGAAAATGTGACAGCTCGGGTTACTATAGGACACAGAGCTTCTTCATTCACCAACTGCAGCACCGGCGGAGAAAAAATGACCAGTGTACCGTAAGTGTGGCTTTTCTAACACTAGCTAACATCTAGATTATTCAGCAAAATATTTTCAGCGATGGATAGTTAAGTGTTGAAATGCAAAGCAGGTAGCTTGTAAAACCCATTAGCTCATAGAATAGTTAAATGCTGATGTTGGCCTGCACTGTAAACCTGACTACAAGAAGTTAATCTATTACTTTCGTTTGCTTACATTAGTACCCAGGAGTCTAACTAAAGCTTGGTGACTTTGTTTGCATGGCCTATATATTTACGGTTAATTTCCACTTGCTGATCAGCTAACATCTTTACTTCACTGTGGTAGAAGGAATTACTCCATGCTCGTCCAACAGATAGCATAACCTACACTTATATCTAATATTAGCTGTAGATGTTCTAAAGTAAACAAAAATACTGTAATTGCATGGGCAAAATATTATGAACATTAGAAATATTAGAAACATCCGATATACATTTTGTTTGAACTCGTCATCGTAACTGTAACTTTTGTGTTATACAAACAGTTTTTCCCCTTTCTCCAGTATATGCACTGGCCCTCATGGAGTCTCTGGAGTATCCTTGAACAATTAAGGCTCTGCAGGAGATAAGTGCCCTCTTGTCCTCCACTGAAGCTGACCACCCTCTCAAGATCATGTCATAAGATTAAGAAGTGATATGTTGGGCCTGTATTTTCACAACATTCACGTCACCACAGGACATAATATGAAACTCGCACAGATGTGCTGGCCCACATTTTTAAGGTTGAGATTAAAAGCCAAAAAGTTAATATGCTAGCTAGATTAGAGGTTCCTAACTTTGCGAATGGTTGACAAACAATAAATATACACTACCGGTCAAAAGTTTGGGATCACAGTGGAAACACAGGCACGATTATCCTGCATAGGAAATATAGCAAACGTAGCTATAAACAGAACATGATGACACTGTCAAAGTAAGAAATAATGATTTTAATCGAAGCAATGACTTTGTGCTTCTAACATTGCCTTCATCAAATTAACAACATTTTGCAGCAATTGCAACCTGGCAGACCTTTGACATTCTCACTGTCAATTTGTCTTGGTTATACGATGGTCACCCAGACCCTCACGCTAGCTCCACCATGTTTGACAGATGGCATTAAGCATCGGTCTGGCATTTAAGGTGGTAAAATAGGAGATTTGTATAGAGTGAGAAGGGGTCTTGAAGAAGGAAGACTACAGTACTCACATCATGCCTTACCCTGTGGACAGCACTTGACTGGGGCCAGTTTCATCCATTTCCCATCCCCCCATATCAGGTGCTGTCCACAGAGCATGCCATGGCATGGGTATGATGGCCTTCCTCCTTCAAGACCGTTCAAGACTCACATCGCCTTTATTTTGATAGAACAGCCGAGAGAGTGGACAGGAGATAGGATAGGGGATAGTGACAAGCAGCAAATGGTTAGACCTGGAGTTGAACTCGGGACCACTGCATGAAAGACAAAGCCTCTGCACATGGGATGCCTGCACTCCCGACACAAGGTTCAGGTTTTTAACCAGACCCTAAAGTTGACACAGAAGCTAAATAATGGTGATTGTAATGCAGATGGTTGAAGATGAGGCTGAAGAAGTCAAAGGCAGGTAAGCATCTGAGAGTGTGACTGCCACTGAGAAGGTGGAACAATCTGGCAATGAGTGGAAGAATAGCCGGGGTTCTTAATT